>OZ024833.1:39980156-40365445 GCA_964016985.1 Anodontia alba
TAAAAAAAAAAAATCCATTCTTTTTGGCTGAAAAAATGGCCTCACAATGTTTTTTTTTTTTTTTTTTTCAGGAGCTTCACCATGGCAGTTTTATCAACAGCATGTTACCCATTATCGAACTAGGATTTAAAGGTCTTGCTCCAGAAACAAAGATGGCGGCTTTCACAGCCTGGCAGTGCTTGATTGACAATTTCGCAACAAACAGTAGTATGTAGATATTCACAGAGGATACAGCTTATTATTCATATACCCTCAACATACATAGTACTTGCTGAGGGCTTGTGTAGTTTTTGTCATTCAGTCCATACGTATATCAGTCAACTTTTGCATCAGTTTTTTGATTTGCTAGTCTTACATATTTCTGATAGTCTTCACCTGAATTTGTTAACATTTGGTTAGTGTTAAAGCTTTGAGTTTGTTTGCTGATGTTTTTTTCTGAAAGTCTTTAAACTGAATGTCTTGATGTGCTGATAATTTTGTTACTGGATGAATACAGATCAGTTGATAGCATATTGCTGCAGTTCACAACTCTAGATAAGGCATAAGTATTGATATTATTAGCTCATCTGAGCTATGCTCAGGATGAGCTATAGTGATCACTTTTTGTCTGTCCTCCGTCCGTCCAAGCCAACATTTAGCGTTAGGGGGGTTCAATTTTGTAACCACATTATACTTTATTCTGTTAAGATACATTATAAACCTTTGGGTTAGGGAGCTTATAACCCTTAAAACCCTATGGAAATTTACAATGGGACGTAGCCCCTAAAGCTGAATTGTTGGAACATCCGTCTGTGCGTCCGTTAACACCTTCATATGACAACTCCTCCAAAGCCATTGATGGTAAAAATGTTGCTTTAGTATGGGGGTTTAGAAATAGCTAAAATTATGGTGATCTGGCTCTTGGTTTGGTTGCCATGGCAACAAAGTTCCCATAGACCTATAATGGGAAAATGGTTAAATTGCATTTTCTCCATAACCACTGAAGTGATGTGAACTATATTTGGCATAATGATCATCTGATGATTGTCTACCCAGTTTTTGTGTGTTATGACTAGTGGCCATTTTGTTTGGTTGCCATGCAACATTAAATTTTAAAAAAGGATTTTTTTTAAATGGCAACTCCTTCAAAACCACTGAAGCAGCATGACTCTAATTTGGTACAAATGTTGCTTGGGTAAGGGCAATTCAAAATAGCTAAAATTACGGTGATCTGCCTCTTGGTTTGGTTGCCATGGCAACAGAAAGCTCCCAAAGACTTAAAATGGGAAAATGGTTAAATTGCATTTTCTCTATAACCAGTGAAGTGATGTGAACCATATTTGACAGTTATGATCATTAGGAGATTGTCTACCCAGTTTATGTGTTTGATGACCAGTGGCCATTTTGTTTGGTTGCCATGGCAACATTAAATTAAAAAAAAAAAAAGAAAGATTTCTTTTTAAATGACAACTCCTCCAAAACCACTGAAGCAGTAGGACTCTAATTTGGTACAAAAGTTGCGTAGCTAAGGACAATTAAAAAAAGTGAAAAGTTCGGCAGTCTGCCTCTTGGTTTGGTTGCCATGGCAACAGAAAGCTCCCACAGACTTATAATGGGAAAATGGTTAAACTGCACTTTCTCCATAACCATTGAAGTGATGTGAGCCGGCAGTTATGATCATCTGATGGTTGTCTACCCAGTGTATGTTTTATGACCAGTTGCAATTTTGTTTGGTTGCCACGACAACATTTAATTTTTGAAAAAGGACTTTTTCAAATGACAACTCCGAAACCACTGAAGCAGTATGACTCTGTTGGTACAAAAATTTCTTGGGTAAGGGCAGTTCAAAACAGGTAAAATTATGGTGGTCTTTCCTTGGTTTAGTTGCCATGGCTACAGAAAACTCCCATTGACATATAATGGGAAAATGGTTAAATTGCATTTTTATACTGTCCAGAATTTTGAGTGTCCGTCCGTCTGTCCGGACGCACATCCAAGGTGAAGGGCCAGTTTTGGGCTATTTTGGACATAATAATGAGGTATTTTGAGGTTTATTCGTTTAAGATGCATTAGCTAGCCCCTGAACCAAAAAATTATAATTTGAAGACGAAGAATGTGTAAAAAACACATTTCTTCGTCAAAACCAAGAACTGCTTAAATGATGATCTGTTCATTAGTTGCAATGACAGAATTGAAAAAATGTTGCATAACACAAATGCATATCTGCAGTGGCTATTTCACACAGGTGAGTGAGCTGTGGCCCGTGGGCCTCTTGTTCATATTTCTCCATGAAAACATGCCTTGTGGGCACCTTACCAAGGTGCGTCTATTGAGTATCCACAACATGTTTTCATGGAGCGATAAGAAAAAAACAGTTGACTCGTTGTCTCGACCTCGCTTATCTCGAATAATCGCTTATCTCAAAGTGAAAATCTGGTCCCTGCCTAAACTTGAAAATCTAATAACAGGTAACAAAATATTGTGGAAAAGATGAGAAATTGCTCCTAATTTCTCCTCATTTCCACAATATTTTAAAGATATCTCTTACTTCAAGAGTCCAAATACATATACATTTGTTAAATGTGGTTGTTCGATTTAATTTTTCCTCAATTCTGCAAATCTGATATGTTGAGGTACGGATATCTCGACGTATTTTAGAGAGTCCCTTGGACTTCGAGATAACGAGAGTCGACTGTAATTTACCTGATACTCCCTCTTATCTTGAGCTATGGCTGCTATTGACCAAAGTTCAAGGTCACAGACTTAAGACATTTTGTATTAGCCCAGATGGTGCCAGAGACAACCGTATATCTCAGCCTCTAATTACTATTCAAGGAGTACATACAGAGTTATTGTACTGCCCCTACTATTGGCTTTAGTATGTACAAATGATAAAATTTAATTTTAACCCTTATACTGCCAGTCACAACAATTGTCGTCTGCTATGTCGTCTTCTTGTGATTTTAAAAGTCATTTTTGCAAACATTGTGGACCCACATCAGACTACTCTGATCAGGGTCCACACTGTTTGCCTGTATTCAAAATTAGGTTTGAAAAGTTTGCAAGAATATTCAGCAGACGACATAAACAGACGACATTTTCAGATGCAGGTTTTCTTGGCATTTTACGGGTTAACATAGCGTTGATTAAAGTTCTAATCACAAAAACATTTCTGCAGTCATTCTTTCTCTTCTACTGATTTAGGGAGGGCAGTTTTCAGTTACTGGTGAAAGTTTGTTTCCAAGTACTGGTTAACGGCTTATACGACTGAGCCTACCCAGGAAAAGAGTGAGTAGGTTAAATGACCAGCTCAACATGACATTTACAGTGTTGACTGAGCTGTAAAACTCCAACTCAGACTTAGTGTTAAAGTTTTAAGGTACACATTATCTAGACTCGTAGGATATAGATGATATGGTTTAATGGTTGATATTGATCCAAAGTTTTATTTGGTACTCCCTGAGAAATCAAGTCCTAGAATTTTCATTTCAAAGTTACATGTTTAAGCTTTTTATAGATCTATGCTGGAGACCAGGAGGTCGCGGGTTCAACCCCCGCCGAGGTCGGCAACATTCTTTCGTGGAGATTGATCATGAAATATTGTCTACGGTCATTGTCTCTCTTCCACTGATTCAAGAAGGGCAGTTATCAGTTTCTGGCGAAAGAATGTGCACAATACTGGTTAACCGCTTAGAGGACTAAGCCTGCCCAGTAAATGTGTGGTTAGGTAAACTGACCATGCTCGACGTGACCCCATTGGGTTGACTGGGCTGTAAAACCTCAACACAAACAAACAAGATCTATAATTTGCTAAATGTATGCATGGATTTAGTCGACACTTGGTTTGATAATATAGGTCAGGTTCTCGTTGTTGTTGCATATGACCACACATTGTCTCATTGGCTGGCCAGTTAAGAGATTGTAGAACAATAATAATCTATGAAACAGCAGTAAACAAGTATCAGACCATGGATGTTACAGGCCCTCAGATTTGGTCAGTGTAAGCCATTTAATGACTTTTAGGTCAAGGTCATGGACTTTATTGTTCAACATTCTCAAGAATTAGTGAACAATAAACATATATTAGTAATTAGCTCACCTGGAGCAAAGCTCCAGGTCAGCTTATGCGATCGCCTGTTGTCCGTTGTCAGTCAGTCCGTTTGTCCGTCTGTTAGCTTTTCACATTTTCAACAACTCCTCCTGAACCGTTGAAAAGATTCACTCTCAACTTGGTAGGAAGCATCAGGGTGACTTGTAAATCAAAAATAGCTAAAATTGTTCCAATCGGATATCCAAGATGGCCGGTTCTAGGAAAACTGCATATCAATTAATAGTAAAATTGAAAACAATATCATTTAGAATATATCCAGAAAGAATTGTTTGCTATTCAAAAGAATCACTAACACAGTAATGAGAACATTAAAAAGAAAAACAAAGTTAAAACGTAAGAACATGCAGTGTACTATAGAACATATCAAATACACCCTTGAATAACTTTAAATTATTCCTTGTTGAAAACTAGCGCACTAAAAGTCCAGCATAGCAAAACTTGACTTAGCCTATTGCTTAAATCACTTCATTATTCTTACTTAAAACTGTAGATTGTTGGCAATTCGGTGCAAGTAGGTAAGAATGTGTCTATTTGGCAAGTCCCGCACAACAACACTGATCCTAGCTGCTGAATCAAGATACTGCTTTTGCTGTGGATTTGGGGCATACCCTGCAACAATCTGCGTGATGTTGACCTCGTTTAACGACTGTTCTCTCTTAAGTACATCAAGAAAACGCCGGATGGTCGGGTGGTGAGCTCCAACGTTCGACTGAAAGCTGCGGTGCCATCCCTTGTCTGTGTTGTTGGTCCTTGGGAGGCCGTCCTCGACTCTGTTGTATACATTCCACAGACTGATAGAGAATTGGGGTGCTCGTCTGCTGTTCCTCCATGTTGGTCGTCCTAGGAATGTAGATTTCCTGGGGGCAGTTTTATTATTATTATTATCAACATTATTTAAATACATGAGAAAAGTGCATATACATGAGAAAAGTATATGTACAGTAAATCCTTTATTTGTGGGGGGGGGGGGGGGGGGGGGGGGGGCAGTTTTCGTGTGTGTGTGGGGGGGGGGGGGGTGCAGTTTTCCTGATGTCAAGATGGCCGCCATGGTGGCCATCTTGAAAATCTATTTTTTGCATCTTCTGAACTGAAAGGCCAATTGACTTGAAACTTCGTAGGAAGCATCAGGGTGACTTGTAGATCAAAAATAGCTAAAATCGTTCCGATCTGAAATCCAAGATGGCCATCTTGAAAATCTATTTTTCCCTTTTTCTCCTGAACCAAAAGGCCTGTTGACTTGAAATTAGGTTGGAAGCATCGAGGTGACTTATTGATCAAAAATGGCTAAAATCGTTCCAATCTGAAATCCAAGAGGGCCGCCGTCCGTGGTGGCCATCTTGAAAATCTGTTTTTCGCTTCTCCTCCTGAACTGAAAGGCCAATTGACTTGAAACTTGGTAGGAAGCATCAGGGTGATTTGTAGATCAAAAATAGATAAAATCGTTAGGTTGCGGGTTCCCCCGCCAGGTCGGCAACATTCTTTCGTGGAGATATGATCATGAAATATTTTCTACAGTCATTCTCTCTATTCCGCTGATTCAAGAAGGGCAGTTGTCAGTTCCTGGCAATAGAATGTGCACAATACTGGTTAACCGCTTGGAGGACTAAGCCTGCCCAGTAAAAGTGTGGTTAGGTAAACTGACCGCGCTCGACTTGACCCCATTGGGTTGACTGGGCTGTAAAACCTCAACACAAACAAACAAACAATCAGAAATCCAAGATGGCCGCCATCTTGAAAATCTGTTTTTCGCTTTTTCTCCTGAACCAAAAGGCCTATTGACTTGAAATTTGGTTGGAAGCATTGGGGTGACTTATTGATAAAAAATGGCTAAAATCATTCTAATCTGAAATCCAAGAGGGCCGTCGTGGTGGCCATCTTGAAAATCTATTTTTCGCTTCTCCTCCTAAACTGAAAGGCCAATTGACTTGAAACTTGGTAGGAAGCATCAGGGTGATTTTTAGATCAATAAAAGATAAAATTGTTAGGTTGCGGGTTCCACCCCAACCGGGTCGGCAACATTCTTTCGCGGAGATTTGATCATGAAATATTTTCTACGGTCATTCTCTCCATTCCGCTGATTCAAGAAGGGCAGTTGTCAGTTTCTGGCGATAGAATGAGCACAATACTGGTTAACCGCTTGGAGGACTAAGCCTGCCCAGTAAAAGTGTGGTTAGGTAAACTGACCGCGCTCGACATGACCCCATAGGGTTGACTGAGCTGTGAAACCTCAACACAAACAAACAAACAAACAATCAGAAATCCAAGATGGCCACCATGGTGCCATTTTGAAAATCTATTTTGAACGTCTCCTGAACTGAAAGTCAAACTGACTCCAAACTTGCTAGGAAATATTGGGGCCACTTGTACTGTAGATCAAAAAGAGCTAAAATTGTTCAGATTCCAAGAAGGCCACCATAGGCTCCCTCTTGAAAATCTATTTTGAACTTCTTTTCTAGAACCGAAAGGCCAGTTGACTTGAAACTTGGTAGGAAGTATCAGCTCATTTACTTATAGATCAGAAATAGCTGAAATCGTTCTGATTGGAAATCTAAAATAGCCGCCATGGTGGCCATCTTGAAAATCTATTTTGAACTTCTCCTGAACTGAAAGGCCAATTGACTCGAAACTTGCTACGAAATATCAGGGCGACTTGTAGATAAAAAATAGCTAAAATTGTTCCAATCGGAAATCCAAGATGGCCGCCATCTTGGAAATCTATTTTGATTTTCTTCTCCAGAACTGAAATGCTAATTGGTTCGAAACTTTTTGGAAGTATCGGGACAACTTGTTAATCAAAAATTACTAAAATTGTTTTGATCAGAAATCCAAGATGGCCGCCACCTCTGCCATCTTAAAAATCTATTTTGAACAACTTCTTCCGAACCCAAAGGCCAATTGACTGGAAACTTGGTAGGAAATATCAGGGCGACTTGTAGACAAAAAATAATGAAAATCGTTCCAATCCAGAATCCAAAATGGCTGCCATGGCCAGCATCTTGAAAATCTGGTTTGAACATCTTCTTAACCAAAAGGCCAATTGACTCGAAACTTGGTAGGAAGTACTGTGGTGACTTGTAGATAAAAAATTGCTAAGATTGTTCTGATCCAAAAGCCAAGATGGCCAGCTTTTGAAAGTCTATTTTGAACTTCTTCTCCTGAATGGAAATGCCAGTTGACTCCAAACAGGATAGAAAGTATCAAGGCAGCTTGTAGATCAAAAATAGCTGAAATTGTTTTTATCAGAAATCGATGTTTCAAATTGGCTACCATGACCACCATTTTAAAAATCTATTTTGAATTTCTACTCCGGAACTGAAAGTCCAGTTGACTGGAAACTTAGTAGAAGGGATTGTGATGACTGTAGATCAAAATTAGCTAAAATTGTTTAGATTAGAAATCCAAGATGGCTGCCTCAGCAGCCATCTTGAAAATCTGTTTTTGACCTTCTGAACCCAAAGGCTAATTGTAATAGACTTAACGCTTGATAGGAAGTATCAGGGTAACTTGTAGATAAAAAAAATAGCTAAAAATTGTTCTGATGGGGACTTCAGAATGGCAGTTGGGCAAGTTGGTCCTGGTGAGCGATTTTTGGCCCTGAGGGCCTCCAGTTTCTCTTTGAATCTATAATTCTGATATTTGTCGTATTTCTGCTATTCTTTTTTTCTCTTTTTTTTTTTTTCAGATATTCTTTCCGACACGAAGCGAATTAAATTACTGATGCAGGTGTTTAAAATGAACAATGCCAGAGTGGAAGAGGTGGCCAAAGTGAAGTTAAATGTTTGGTGGCACTTTATTTGGTTGCTTGGCAACAAAATATCCTCAAACTTTGATACGGTAAAGTATAGTTTTTGCCTATCACAAACAGGGAATATTATCTCCAATACAGTATACAGTATATTTCTAAAATAGAATTTAATACTCCAGTTTTTAGGGGAGTTGGGGGTGGGGTTATTCTAAAATTTCTTTAGAATTTGGTTGCAACAAAATGTGATTAACATCTATGCATGTTTGCTCCCCCGGAAACAGTACAGTGTACAGACATCAAGCCCTGTGGCCTGGTTCTTTGATTATTATTTCTAAAAAAAAAAGTATTGAGTACCGGTACTCTGGTTTTGGGTATGGTAAAATATAAGTGGGTACTCGTAGGAATCGCTAAACTTATTTTCTTTTGAAAAAAAAAATATATATATATATATATATTTCCAAATGTTGTCTGCTGCAAATTTTGCTTGGCACTTTAAGGGTTACTTTGTTTTCAGGTTGCTTCTCCAGTGTTACAGTTCTGTGTTGGTGGGTCTAAACTAGGAGATCAGAGTATCAACACAACACCAAGTAAGTCCTGCAACATAGAGCGCAACTAAATATATCTGTCCATGCGAGAGTATTTTGCAATTCTTCTTGTCTGTTGAAAGTTTCAAAGCAAAAATTTATTTCAAGTGTGCGAATTTCACTGCATTAAGTCATACATGTAAATACTGCCCATTCAGTTGACATTTCCATGTATAGTAACTAACTTTGCATATGTATTTCTTTGGTGCAATATGGCTTCATTTGTGCTGAGGCCTCTTGGTATTCTAGTGTATCTGAAGGGGAATGAATACATTTTGCAGGAGAGGAAGCTTTTTCAAAATTGTTTTGCCTCGCATCTGAAAAGGGATCTAATCTAAAAGGAAATTATTTCCTTTTAGAGAAGACCCCTTTTCAGAAGGGGCTTGATTGCACGAGAGTAAATAGGAAATCACAAAAGTTATCCCTTGTAAAGCATGGCGGAAAACTACCAAGTGTATCCAGTCCCCTTAACCCTTGTCCTGCTGAACCCGGATATGCCCTGCCTATGCAGACAGTGTAGATCCAGATCAGTTGGCTTCAGAAGAAGCTAACTGATCTGAATCTGCACTGTTTGCCATTAAGTATGTGAATCTATATCAACAAACTTGATCAAGTAATCTGATTGGCTGAAAATTAGAAATGGGTGTGGCTTCTTAATTTATTCAGCAGGACAAGGGTTAATAGCAAAAAAGTCTAATGTTTGTGGAATATTGATGTTCATCTCACTTGTCCCAATACTTGTAAATTCCCAATTACCATATTTACCACCAACAGAGTGGCTCAGTGGTAGAGCGTCCGCTTTGTGACCGGGAGGTTGCGGGTTTGATCCTCGGCTGGGTCATACCAAGGATCTTAAAAATGGGACTAGCTACTCTTTCGCTTGTCGCTCAGCATTAAGAAAGTAGAGCTAGAACTGGTCAGTTCAGTGTCAGTATATTTGACTCATCATTATAGCCGTTTCATTACTAAACCAAGTTAGTACACCATTTTGACGCAAATGACCCTCATGGGTTGATGCGTCGTTAAACCTGAACTCATCATCATCATCATCAGTGTCAGTATAATGTGATTGGATGGAATATCATGTCAAAGTGTCTGGGGCGTGATATTTCAGTGCGGCTACACTCCAAAAATGAGCATTGAGCTCCCTGCCACATCCAGACACTGTCGCGATATGACTGAAAGATTGTTGAAAGCGCCGTTAAGCCGAAATCAAACAAACAAACCATATTTACCCTAAGTAGTGAGACACCTCATCTACTTACCATACTTTTCCTAAAATGTGAAGTACATGTAGTCCATTCTTCTACCTCTTGATGTGTCTAAAATATTGCTGTATTATTGCGGCATCTGATCTGGGTCTACATTGTTTGCAAAGGACTATCTGTCCCAATACTTAGTGTTTTTACAGTATCCATCTTACTTATGAAATCAGTTACATAATTATAAAATATATTGTTTCTATGTACAGTATTTTGTAACATTATGCCGTTTGTCTTAACAATAATGGGACCTATAGCCTAATACGCCATTTTGCAGACACGCATTTCAGATGCAAAATACAGTGTAAGCTGTTCTCTATGAAAATCGTACCATTTATAGATAAAAGAAAAAAAAAGAAATAACACCTTTATTTCTTCATTCTTTCCTGGCAACAGCCCAAAAATCATCAAACTGTTTTTAAGTAGCATTTTCAATTATTATAACTTTGTTAGATGCCATTTGGTTATTTATGACTTACAGTCATGTAAGTCTTAATGCTGATGATTTCATACGTAGACAGTGACATTATTCAGCTACTTGGAAATAGTTGATTAGTATATGACAAAACAAAAAACAAATATATAAAATGATTCTTTTCTTAATGTTGATACAGCACCTTTACAGTTTCTGTAAATTATGACAGTAAATCAGATGTAATATAGTACGACCTATAGGTAATGCCTTAATGGTGGAATCCTAATCATATTGGATCCATATTAATAAGACTGTTCTGGAACTTTTATTGTCGGTAAATATAGAAATATCCACATATTTCACCACAAAACATGCATATTCATTAAAAGTGCCCAGGAGAGGCATTTCAAATGAGTACCCACAACATACGTTTTTCTGGAGAAATAAAATACCAGTTCTTTTGAGGTGGGAAAAAAAATCATCTTATTTACAGCTGTGACTGTCAATTTTACTGCAGCAGTCATTTTTTTTTGCTCAGGAGTAATTCAGAATGGTATTAGCCCTATGACACCGAGAATGAACCTGACATGTCCCAACTCACAGTGGCCTGTGTTCAAGTCTCTACAAATACAAGGGTGCGAGATCCTGGCACATTTCCTTGGCTCACCACCAAATGATGTCGAACTTCCATACCACCAGTTCACTCTTGGTAAGTCTAACTTTTCTTCATACATACAGAGCTTTGGAAATACCATGCCCGACTTGTCCAACTTATCCCATTTCCCTGAGGACAAGTAAGAAATTTTAATTTACTATCCTGGGACAAGTAATTCATAGATCTAGCTAAGGAGAGTATCCAGGTTATAAGATATATATTTTTCTTATTTCTCAAAGAAAACATATGCTGTGTGGAGATTGATCATGAAATATTTTCTACGGTCATTGTATATCTTCCGCTGATTCAAGAAGGGCAGTTGTTAGTTTCTGGCGAAAGAATGTGCACAATACTGGTTACTGCTTAGAGGACTAAGCCTGCCCAGTAAACGTGTGGTTAGGTAAACTGACCAATCTCGAGATGACCCCATTGGGTTGACTGGGCCGTAAAACCTCAACACAAACAAACAAACAAATATATGCTGTGGGTACTCCTTAGAATCACCTCAGTGAGGCACTTCAAGTGAGTACCCATAACATGTTTTCTTTGAAAATAAGAAAAACTGACAATTTTCAGGCAAGTAAATCTTGGCTGGACAAGTGGACTTTGACTATTTACTTGTCCGTGGACAAGTAATAAAATTTGATAATTCCACATACCTGATAATAGCAATGCTTGAGGTAAGAAGAGTATCCAGAGAATTATCAACTTCTTGGAGGACAAAGGTGACATCTGGAGCTACATGTATGCATATGTTTCCATACTGTTTTATCTGTGCATGTGAGAATTTATAACTTAACCCTTGTCATGCTGAATAAATTAAGACACCATGCCCACTTCTAATTTTCAGCCAATCAGATTACTTGATTCTGGATTTTGAAACAAATTCACATACTTAATGACACACAGTGCAGATCCAGATCAGTTGGCTTCTTCAGAAGCCAACTGATCTGGATCTACACTGTTTGCAAAGGCAAGGTATATCCGGGTTCAGCAGGACAAGGGTTAAGTAGTTTTTCTCTGCAACCATCCTTTAATGCTTCAAGATCTTAGGAAGACACTTTGATGCTAAAAATAAACCATATAGTCTGCCTCAAGTTTCTCAGCTCATCAGAGGACTTGTTCAGGAAAAGTATTTAGTGATAGTTCTTGAATAAATTTTCTTATCATATATTTACTTAAAAAAAAATATATTCTTTTTACATATGCAGTGCAGACATAAGTTTCATGCTCATATCATGGTTGTAGAGCTAGAAGACTATATCGGGTTAAAATAAACCAAGATCCGTATCCCTTCCTAAGGAGAAAAGGCCATATCACTCACGTGACTTGTATTCTCCCTAGGGAGAAAAGGCTGTATCTGACACCGCATTCGGTGCACTGGCTGTTCTATTCTATTCTAAAACATGTTAGCACAGTTGGTCATCCGCCATCTTGTATTGTCTTTCGTAAACAATGTCGTCAGGCCTTTAACTATGGCTGAATATATGAACAAGGTTAATGTGTCTTTAAGAAAAATAAATGACAAGTAGATTTTGATGTGGCAATTTTCACATCATACCCAATATCAACCTGAGACACCTGTATCATCTCTCAGGCCTTTGGCCCGAGGAACGATATGGGTTGAGAGTTGATACTGGGTATGATATGAAGATTGACGTATAATAATCTCTATTTATTTCTCTATAAAAACATACGCTATGCGTCACGGTACTTATTAGAAGTGCCACTCCGAGGGGCTTCTAATGAGTACCCACAACATAACGTTTCTATTGAGAAACTGAGAAAACTATCCCAGAATTATCATTAGATACTCCTCTTAAACAAGTTCTGGCTCTTCCTTCGCTTTCAAAATAAAAAGAGTGATTATGAATTTTCATATATACACAGTGAGTTAACCAATTTCAATGTTTCAGATCATTTAAGATGTGATGTTATCACAGGACCAGCCATGTTTGTTAAGAATTCCTCATTATTCATCACAATGGCAACAGAACTTTTCATCAGCATTGGTAAAGATATCCCTGGTAAGCATTAATTAATGTGACGCACTAGCAAAACGTATCTTGTTTAACAGCTGAGAACAGTGAAAACTCAACTCAGCTTCTGCAGTGTGATCAGGCTCCGAGGTTATAAAACTTCTTTCATGCTCAGCATGAAAATTTCTCTGCTAATGAATATGAAAATACCAACAGTAGCTAAGCTACATTTAGCAAGAAAGAATATGTAATTGTTAGTAATTTGAGATTTATTAGCAGGACAAATTTCATGCTCAGCTGAGTTGAGCATGAAAGGGGAGGGGGGGGGGGGGGGGGGAGTCTGCTTTTTGCATGATACCATATTTAACAAATATTCAGTAATTAAACTTCTTAACTTCGATATACATGTAATTTTGATATCGGTAATGACAGGAAGAGTCCTGTGATCTACTTTGATATGTACATACACATTATTATTAAATAAATGTGCTCTGATGCTCTGTATCGCATCAGAGAAGCCAGCCTAGGTGGCTCAGTTGGATGCGCATCTGACTGGAGATCAGATGGTTGCGGGTTCGATCCCCGCCGGGTCCAGCAACATTCTTTTGTGGAGATTGATTGTGAAGATAATCAACGGTCATTCTCTTTCCTCAGCAGATTCAAGAAGGGCAGTTGTCAGTTTCTGGCAAAAGAATGCGCACAAGTACTGGTTATCCGCTTAGAGGACTAAGCCTGTCTGGGAAAAAGTGTGGCAAGGTAAACTGGCCGCGCTCGACATGACCCCATACCTCAACACAAACTTAAAATCACATCAAAAAAAATAAGAACAAAATATTTATCTGGATATTCCTCTTATCTGTAGGATTTGAGGATATGCATGAAACAATGGCAGTCTCAAAAGGTAGATTTGGGCAGAAATACAGCATTTTCAACAGCAATTTCAAAGCTAGCATTGATTTGAAAAAAAGTTTCCAAGGCTTCCTTGCATTCTTGTAGCACTGCTTAGCTCAGTGAAATTTTCTGTGCAATATAAGATTGTTGATATGTTACCAAAAATAGTCATTATGGGCCTGGTGCTGCTTATTAACTGTGTTAAGACACCATACACATCAGTACCAAACAGCTTCTGAAAGCATTAGCATACACATAAAATCCTTGATTGTCACTTTTAAGACAAATGGATAATACAGTGGAATTCTGCTATTAAGACCACCTTTGGTACTGCCTAAAAGTGGTCTTATTAGCAAGATGGTCTTAATCTTGAATGTAGAACATAACTCCAGATAAGGTGCTTTTTTCAGCCAGAAAGTACTCATATTTTTCTTATTTCTCCACAAAAAAATATGTTATGGTACTCATTAGAAGTGCCTCAGTGAGGCACTTCTAATGAGTACCACAACATATTTTTTGTGGAGAAATAAGAAAAATTCTATGCAGAAACACCCTCTTATCTGAAGCTATGGAGAATAACGAGAAAACCCCATTTGGGACTGGCAAAAGCTGGTCTTTATAACAGAGTGCTCTTATTTTTGTGTGGTCTTAGAATTTTACTGTACCTCTAAAGGGAAATCACACTTACTTACCCCCCCCCCCCCCCCCCCCTCTCTCTTCTCTCTTACAACTCCCCATTTGTTCCCAAGAAACAGAAAGACATTCATCTACATCTACCTGGGAAGTCAATTCTTTTTTACTGGGAATCCTTTTTCTGTTAGCGTGGTCTCCCTTTGAAATGGGTGGCAGGTACTTCCAACTTAGAGTGCTGTCTTTTTGTGTGTCTATAACAGACTAAATGCTTCGTTAATATGAGAATTATTTTTTTGTTTTAGAGAGTCTTTTATTCCATATCTGGTATTCCCTGGTTGCTCACATGAAGACTGCCATTGAAGGTTCAGCCAAGTTAGACATGCGGGAAACAATCACTACATTCCTTACCCAGTTTCAAGTACTTGTGCTCAGCAGAGTGCTATCAAACACAGTCATATTGGTAGGTATTCTTGCTTTCATGCAATAAAGCTAGGAGTTTAAGGTGTGCAATTAGCAAAGCTCATAGTAGCCTATGTACACGTTTCTTTGCTCCGTCAGTTTAATACTCATTGCATATAATTATAGGGAATGGTTATACACACGCTCAAGTGAAGCAACTTTCAAAACGGTTTTTGCCTTCCTTCTGAAAAGGGGTCTACTCTAAAAGGAACGAATTTGCTCTCATTGAGAGCAAATTCTTTCCTTTTAGGGTAGACCCTTTCAGAAGTGGCCTGGTGTGCAGGAAATCAAATGAGAGGTCACAAAAGTTGTCCCCGTTATAAAATGATGGCAGAAAATCTGCAAGTTATATTCAGTTCCACTAACTTTATAGTGTTGTAAGAGTACATGCAAAACAGAGTTGGACTGCAGTTGTGTCAAGCTGACTTGGAGCTGTGTTGTGTGTAGTTGGTTTTGGTCTATCAGCCTTGCTCCAGGTAAAGGAGGTATTCAGAAGCAGTTCTGTTATGCTAAATTGTCATAGGGTTGTCACATTTTGGAGGGTTGGGAGGTGGAGGTGGGGAAATTCAAAGTCAGGGAACAGTCAGGGGGGATTGTAAAATTTGTTGGTGAAGTTTTAAATAAGCATATAATTCAAATAAAATGTCAAGCTCAGTTTTCTCTAATAAATAAAACAAACATTTTAGCTCACCTGAGCCAAAGGTTCAAGGTGAGCTATTGTGATCACCCTGTATCCATTGTGTGTTGTCCATAGTCAACAATTTCTTTAAATGGCATCTCCTCTTAAACTACTGGACTAATATCCATCAAACTCTACAGAAATGTTCCGCTCATTGGTCCACATCTCCTCTCAAACTAGTGACCCTGTCACTTTTACAAGCTATGTAACATCTTGAGCTCAGGTGAGGGATCCAGGACCATCTTGCTTAATGTTTCCTGCAAGTTTAGTGGAGCACCTCCGTGCAGTGGTAAAACGTCGGATTCAAAATCATGTTAGCTAATTTGCGGGTTTGACCCCAGTGTGCACCAAGTGTTGTTTCCTTGAGCAAGATGTTATATCTACTTTGCTTAGTATTGGTTTCTACCCATTGTTACGAGCCAGGCGTAACGAGAAAGAAATGAAAGTGAAACCAGCAACAAGCTTTAAATTATTAACAATATTTATTCACAAAAAAAAATAAGACAAGATTCAAAACAAAATAATGTAAGTAAACAGTACCTTTCAAGTTTATGTCACAAAGTCCCTCTTAAATAATCCATGAGAATTTATAAAACAAATCCTTTGAATATCAGTTTCTGATCCCACAATTTAATGTTCCTGAATTCAGAATTTAAGTCCAGAATGAATAAAATAGTAAAGTAATCCAGTATAGAATAATTTCCAGTGAAAGTATACAAAGATGCCCAGATGAAAATCTGTTCTCCTTATATAATATCAAAGAAGGTTCTAGAAAAAGAATTTTCTACAAGCATCTCTTATTTTCCAGTTCCAATCAATAAAACTTCTAAATCTTCCATGACATTCCAAAAAGAACTCAGTCCAGAATCAAGGACGTAAACATCATGTTATTGTAAACATGTTGAACATTCCAGAAAGTTATTTTTGGAAACATAGTAAATAAAGCTATTTATGGAAACATAGTAAACATGTTGTTTAAAACAATTGAACACCCTGTTATATAACACTTCCCCTCTTCAGGGAAAAGAAAGATTTATGTAATAAAGCTTTCTTTTGCCATAAAATTATCATAAAATAAAATACTGATAAAGGCAATTATTATCTTATATACAGCAAGTTACAGGAAACCACAGATCAAGACATCATGCTCTGGACAAGGCATCAGGAATAATATTATCTTTTCCCCTGATATGCCTGATGTCAAGATTGTATTCCTGTAACAACAGACTCCATCTGAGCAACCTCTGATTCTTGTTTTTCATCTTATGGATGAAAGTCAGTGGATTGTGATCACTGAAAACAACAATAGGTGAGGACGAAGAAGTCAGATAAACTTCAAAATGTTGAAGAGCAAGAATGAGAGACAAACATTCTTTCTCTACTGTAGAATAATTCTTTTGATGTTTGTTAAACTTTTTGGAAAAGTAACAAACTGGATGATCCACACCATTGTCATCCTCTTGCAGTAATACACCACCTGCACCAACATCACTCGCATCTACTGCTAACTTGAATTCTTTATTAAAATTCGGTGCCAAGAGAACCGGCTCACTTCTCAGTATGGCTTTCAGTTTATCAAAGGCATTCTGACAATCACTGGTCCACTTAAACCTCATTCTTTTACTAAGTAAATCAGTCAGTGGCTCAGCAATGACAGAAAAATTATTACAGAATTTTCTGTAATAACCGGCCATACCAAGAAACCTCATCAGTTGTCTTTTGCATGTGGGCACCGGAAAATTTGAAATAGCTTCAACTTTAGCCTCTATAGGTTTAACTTGACCATGACCCACAACATGTCCTAGAAATGTTAAAGTTGCATGACAGAATTCACTTTTAGCAAGGTTTATTGTCAAGTTTGCTTCACTTAGTTTATCAAAGAATACTTTGATAGTTCCAAGATGGTGATTCCATTCATCATTGTATATGATGGCGTCATCGATGTAAGCATCGCAATGCTCAATTCCAGCTACTATGGTGTTGATTAAGCATTGAAATGTTGCCGGAGAGTTTTTCATTCCGAAAGGCATTACTTTATAGTGATATAATCCATCAGGAGTAACAAATGCTGAGATCTCTTTAGCTCTTTCTGTGAGAGGAATTTGCCAAAATCCTTTCAGAAGATCAAATTTAGTTATATATTTTGAATTTCCAATTTTGTCAATACAGTCATCCATTCTTGGTATGGGAAAAGTGTCTGTTTTGCTCAAATTATTGACCTTCCTGTAATCGGTGCACATCCGATATGATCCATCCGGTTTTGGCACAAGAATGCAAGGTGAACTCCATTCACTTTGACTTGGTTTAATAAAATCATTGTCCAGCAAATACTGAATTTCCTCCTTAAGATATTTTTGTTTTGTTGGGTTCATTCTATATGGATGTTGTTTGACAGGTTGTGAGTCCTCAACATTCACATCATGATAAATTTTGTCAGTCCTTGTAGGAATATCCGGAAATAAGTGTTCATATTGATGAATTAACTGTTTCAGTTCCTTTCTTTGGACTGGATCTAGGTGTGAAAGTTTCTGGTCGAGATCCTTTAGAATGTCAGAATTCTGGAGTTTTGATGAAGCAGGATCAGATTTGATGAAGTTCATGTCTTCAGAGTTCATTTCACTTTGTTCCTGAGGGACTGAACTAACAACACTAATTGGTGTAACAGAAGAGCTATCCCTATCTATGTATTGTTTAAGCATGTTAACATGACATAACTGTTTTTGTTTGCGTCTCCCAGGAGTGTTAACAATGTAATTTACATCACTAATCTGTTTATCTACAGTGTAAGGGCCGTAATATCTGGCTTGCAAAGGTTTGCCAGGAATAGGCAAAAGAGCAAGTACCCTATCTCCAGGCATGAATTTTCTTTCTTTTGCATTTTCATGATACCAGCGTTTCATTTTCCTTTGTGCTGACTTAAGATTGGTCCGAGCAGCCTCACAAGCTTTAGACAGTCTGTCTTTAAAATCTGATACATACTGAAGTAAGTTCAGAGAACTGTCATCATTTGAGAGAAATTTCTCTTTCAAAAGTTTCAAAGGTCCACGCACAGTGTGGCCAAATACCAGCTCAAATGGGCTGAAACCAAGAGATTCCTGAACAGATTCTCTAACGGCAAACAACAACAAATGAATGCCTTCATCCCAATCTTTTTCAGTGTCAAAGCAGTATGACCTGATCATATTTTTCAGTGTCTGATGAAATCTTTCAAGGGCACCTTGACTTTCAGGATGGTAAGGTGATGATTTAAATTGAGTAATTCCCAACTCATGCATGACCTGTTGAAAAATTCCTGACATGAAATTTGAGCCCTGATCCGACTGAACAGACTTTGGAAGGCCTACAAATGTGAAAAACTTTACCAAAGCCTTAACAATATTCTTTGTTTTAATATTCCGAAGTGGAATGGCTTCTGGGAAACGTGTAGAAGCACACATTATAGTGAGAAGATATTCATTACCTGACTTTGTTTTGGGCAAGGGACCAACACAGTCAATAATTATTCTGCTAAAAGGTTCATCAAAAGCAGGTATGGGCTGTAAATGAGCTTTTGGTATTGTCTGGTTGGGTTTTCCTACCATCTGACAAGTATGGCAAGATTTACAAAATCGAGAAACGTCAGATTTTAACCCTGGCCAGTAAAAATGGTTAAGAATTTTGTGATAGGTCTTGTTTACACCTAAATGACCTGACATGGGAGTCTCATGGGCCAAGTTCAAACTTTCAGGGCGATAAACCCTTGGAACCACTATTTGGTGGTTAACAGTCCACTCGTCTTCTGCTGAGACATCAGGAGGACGCCATTTTCTCATTAAAATGTCATTTTTGACATAAAAACAGACTGGGACTTGATCTATTTCTTTCTCATCTAAAGCCCTTTCAAGCAAAGGCAAAATTTCAGGATCATTATGCTGTTCCTTACAAAGTTGTGACCTTGACACCAAGTCATGACCTTGACCTTGGTCATTTAATACTGAAGAGTAATGACTGGACTCTGACTTGTCACTTAAGTCTGTCTGCTTGCCAGACAGGCTGGGTGAAAGAGAATTTATAATCTCGTCTGTAAAAGACTGACCCAAAAAGGTATCAGTTAAATCAATTTCCCCATCATTCTGTTTTGCTTTCTTTGCCATGGCCCTTGTAACAGCACAAGATGGGTACAGATCAGGGATTTCCTGTTCAATGGGATCAGGTGGCTGATCAAGACAAGGTATAGTAGTCAAAAGTGGATTTACCACAACCTTATCTCCTGCTAAGTCATTGCCTAACAGTAAGTGAACACCTTTAAAAGGTAAAGAAGGTCGAATACCAACAGCCACTAAACCAGTTACCAAGTCTGAGGATAAATAAATGTTTTGAAGAGGAACATTAACAAATCCACACTCTACACCCTGAATAAGGACACTTGTCCCAGAAGAAGTCTTCTCAGAAAAAGGCAGAGTATCTGCTAAAATAAGGGATTGAGAAGCTCCAGTATCTCGTAAGATTTTAATTGGGGTAGACTGGGCATAGTCACTATTTAGTGACACAAAACCATCTGATAAGAATGGTTCATAAATCTCCATAACAGAATCAGTCTCAGGCCTTTCGGTCTGGATAGGATCTTCCTCCTTAACACATGACTGTGGTTTTGACCGTAAAGAGGTAAGGCCAGTAGGTTTAAGCCCCTCTTGTTTTTCTTTCTTTCTTTTCAGATGTAAACATTCAGATATAATATGACCTGTCCTTTTGCAATAATTGCAAATTGGTTGAGATAAGGGATTTTGATCTTTATTTTCACCAGAAGGTTTGGGTTTGGGAGTAATTGTTTGGCTATGACTACCAGGTGGATTACTAGGACTATGTTTGGATCCTGAATGTGGGAAAAATGGTCTTCTAGAGGGATTTGACTTATTTATAAAGGAAACTTTATGTGTTAAAGCATAATCATCTGCAAGTCGAGCTGCAGCTTCCAAAGTTTCAACCTGTTTCTCATCTAAAAAGGACTTAATGTCTGAATTTATGCACCTTTTGAACTCCTCTACAAGCATGAGCTGCCTAAGTTTTTCATGATCGGAGCCAATTTTCTTTGAAGAGCACCACCTATCAAATAGCTGTTCTTTAGTTCTAGCAAATTCTACATGGGTCTGCTCATTTTCTTTCTTACAGTTCCTAAATTTTTGCCTGTAAGCCTCAGGGACCAACTCATAAGCCTTAAGAATTAATTCCTTTACAGTATCATAACTGGAGCTCTGCTCGACAGTCAGCTGAGTATATATTTCTCGAGCCTTCCCAATTATAACACTTTGCAAAAGCAAGGTCCAGTGCTCCTTTGGCCATTTTAAATTTTCTGCTACTTTTTCAAAATGAAGAAAATATTTGTCAACCTCTTTTTCCTGAAATGGAGGAACTAATCTAGCTGATGTGTTTGGTAACATCAAAATGAGTGCCAGAGTCTAAAGGTTGCCGTTTTACTGTCATGTTTTGCATTTCTAATTCTTTCATTTTTAATTCTGTATCAAATTTTATTTTTTCCCTTTCTATCTGTATTTGTCTTTCTTTTTCTTTCTCTCTCTCTTCCATTTCCATTCTTTCTCTCTGCACTCTTTCTTCCATTTCCATTCTTTCTTTCTGCATTTGTCTTTCTTTTTCTTTCTCTCTCTCTTCCATTTCCATTCTTTCTTTCTGAACTCTTTCTTCCATTTCCATTCTTTCCTTCTGCATTTGTCTTTCTTGTTCTAATCTTAATTTTTCTAACTCAATTTGCTTCTGAATTTCAAGCCCCTGCATTTGCAAACCTGTCTGAGTTACGAGAACAAGAGACAAAGCAGAAGAATCAAGAATTTCCTTATCAACCAAAAAATTGAACCAAAATATTTTTTTATTTCCTGTTTTAACATAGACTTATTTACAGAAGGCACTTCATAGTGAGCAGCAATGTCCAACAAATCTGACTTTTTGGCCAAATTTAACAGCTCCTGCGAAGGCGCAGCTATGAAAGCTTGAAGGTCAAATAACATGATTGCTTTTTGCTGGTTTTATCAAGTAGATTTATCAATCAGAGTTTATTTATTGATATTTTTCATATGTCAATACTTGCTTTTTTTTATTATTATTATTATAATATTTTTTGAAAGTCAATACTTGTTTTATAGCAAACAAATATTTCTTTTCCTTAAAAATCAATATTTGTTTTCTTTAAAAAGCTCAAACTTGTTTTAGCTCAAGAAAATGTTCGATCCCGGACGAGCCCCCAATTTCTGTTACGAGCCAGGCGTAACGAGAAAGAAATGAAAGTGAAACCAGCAACAAGCTTTAAATTATTAACAATATTTATTCACAAAAAAAAATAAGACAAGATTCAAAACAAAATAATGTAAGTAAACAGTACCTTTCAAGTTTATGTCACAAAGTCCCTCTTAAATAATCCATGAGAATTTATAAAACAAATCCTTTGAATATCAGTTTCTGATCCCACAATTTAATGTTCCTGAATTCAGAATTTAAGTCCAGAATGAATAAAATAGTAAAGTAATCCAGTATTCGAATAATTTCCAGTGAAAGTATACAAAGATGCCCAGATGAAAATCTGTTCTCCTTATATAATATCAAAGAAGGTTCTAGAAAAAGAATTTTCTACAAGCATCTCTTATTTTCCAGTTCCAATCAATAAAACTTCTAAATCTTCCATGACATTCCAAAAAGAACTCAGTCCAGAATCAAGGACGTAAACATCATGTTATTGTAAACATGTTGAACATTCCAGAAAGTTATTTTTGGAAACATAGTAAATAAAGCTATTTATGGAAACATAGTAAACATGTTGTTTAAAACAATTGAACACCCTGTTATATAACACCATGAAGACCTGGGCGTAATACTCAGAAAATGAGGGTGTCGCAGTATATATAGAAAAAAAAGTTTGAGTTGTGCTCTTAAGTAAACACCATAGCTCCAGATAAGGAGCTTTTTTCTTTGATAATTTTCTTACTTCTCGACAAAAACATATGTCGAGGCGCTTCTAATTAGTGCCCACAACATATGTTTTTGTTAAGAAATAAAAAAAAAAAAAAATTATGTGGATACTTCCTCTTATCTGGGGCTTTGAAACACTGTAGAGCCAGATCAGACACTGAAGAATATGGCCTCTGATCAGGGTCTATACCGTTTGCTACACATCAGAAGTTCTTTGGCACATGAGCAGGTAATGAAATGGACTTGTTCAAATTTTAGAACAAGTCTGGTAAGGAGTTGTTGTCCTAATATTAAGGATAAATATGGTATATCACAAATTAATGTAGATCATTGCTATTCTGTAGATCATGGCTGTTCTTAGATTAATTTAAAACAATGTTCTTTTCTTCTTACCAGAAAATGTTTGAAGGGATCTGTTGTCTTCCCAAGAAGGTTCTGTGTTCCTCAGCTTACAATATTGGTGGTGGTGAGATGATTCATGTAAGTATACCAAAACTCAAGGTGAATGAATACACTTTCAGGGGAGGCAACTCTGCCAAAGGAAGTCTATTCTTGAAGGAAAGAGTTTACTCCCCGTGGGATCAAATTATTTCGATTAGATCTCTTAGCAGAAGGGGCTTAGTGTACAGAAAAAAAAGGAAGTCACAAAAGTTGCCTCCCCTATAAAAAAAATGGTGAAAACTCTAGACAGTGTATATAATCCCCTAAATTCATATTCTGTTGAAATTTAGAAATATCACCAGAAAAGGTAAAGTGGAGAGAGATGACCTTGATCATGTTGCTTAGAAGTTCATGTACATCTGAAGGGGCCTCCACCATTCTTATGTGTTACAACTTACTTTTCTTCCCATTTGTACAGACTCCATAGCATATTTACCCTATATATTGGGACACCTTAATTCTTTACTTGTTCTTAAATTTAAATAATTCCAGTTGACACTACCTGCTGATGTGTCTAAAAGCTACTGACTGAGTGGCAAGCAATGTAGAAATACAAGTGAAGATACCCAGGAAATGTCACAGTCATGGAGCCTCCCTGAGGCACCAAAAGGAGGAGAGATGAGGACCCTTGTTCCATCTTCACTGTCATGATCTGGGTGTCTACATTGTACTCGGGCCTTTCTGTCCCAGTACTTGGGGTTATTGATGTAAATGCTTTATACATGTATTTCAAGTATTGTGTTCTGACATTTCCATTCCTTGTTTGAAGATTATTCAATTGAATAAAATTCCATGCTCTAGGTAAAAATCTAAAAAGATGTAAAGTCCTATTTTGAAACCAGAAATTATTAACAGTTCATGGTGGAAGTTGATTTAAGTCATTTTCCAAGTAGAATAAAATGCCAAACCCTTAAAACAGTATAACATATTAAAATGCTGTTTGCGAATGTTCCAAACACATCATATTAAAGGTTATCATAATTGTTGTCTGTCTAGGGTACACCAGCCATATTTCTGATGGAATTGCTGCTTACTCCAAATTTACTACAGACATGCCCAGAACTGGAAAGGTAGGTTATTCTTATCGCTTCCTGACAACATATCTGGAAACTGTCCACATTGTTTGCAAGTGAAAAAAGGGTCTTGGTTTAATCAATATTTCATTTGTTCATTTACATGTATACAAACAAATCGATGTTCAAGAATCTGCAAAGAGGATCTTAACCCTGGTCCTGCTTATCCCGGATATACCCTGCCTTTGCAAACAGTGTAGATCCAAATCAGTTGGCTACTAAAGAATAAACGTCAAAAAGATTGCAGCTGATCTAGATCTGCACTGTTTGTCATTAAGTATGTTAATTTATATCAACAACTTGGACCAAGTGATCTAATTGGCTGAAAATTATGTGGGTGGGGTATCTTAATTTATTCAGCATGACAAGGGTTAAATGACTGGATACACTTGGTAGATTTTTCACTATTTACTAGGGTCAACTTTTGTGACTTACAGGGTTTACTAGCCTGCAAACAAAGCATTTTCAGAAAGTAGTCTTCTCAAAAAGGAGAGTAAATTCTTTCCTTCTAGAGTAGACCCCTTTTCAGAAGGGAGGGTCCTCCACAACAACCATCCACCTATAGAGTCCACTTTTCCACCCCTCTACAGCAGACACCTGCCTTAAATATATATTATTTTTGTTCTCAAGTGTTGCTGTTGAAGGGAGATTGCACTATACTTGAAAGCACTTGCCTCTTTTGTGAATATCTCTTCATATATCATGACTCGTTTTCTTGCTGGTATCTTGTATGTTGCTCTGTATTTGAAAACACTTGTCGCTTGTGAATTAAGAAATAATGTTTCTCTACTGTGAATTATCATTGAATAACGCATGGTGTTAGAGGGCAGATTGCGAAATATTAATTCACGATGGTGAAACGTGAATGAATTAATATTCACATCTGCCAGACAACACCATGCATTATTAGACAATAATACACATCAGAGAAAAATTTCTTCAATTCTAACATGATACGCCGGCCTCGGTGGCTCAGTTGGATGCGCCGTCCGACTGGAGACCAGGAGGTCGCGGGTTCAACCCCCGCCGAGGTCAGCAACATTCTTTCGTGGAGATTGATCATGAAATATTTTCTACAGTCATTCTCTCCCTTCCGCTGATTCAAGAAGGGCAGTTGTCAGTTTCTGGTGAAAGAATGTGCACAATACTGGTTAACCGCTTAGAGGACTAATCCTGCCCAGTAAACGTGTGGTTAGATAAACTGACCGCGCTCGACATGACCCCATTGGGTTGACTGGGCCGTAAAACCTCAAACCAAAAAAATTCTAACATGATACATAAAGGAAAATCAACATCCTAGCAATGTTTTCCTAAGAACTACTTTGCAGCGGATGTCAACAGAAGTAAATGTTTACATGTGACGTCATCAAACGTGCCCTTTTGCATGCACTAGGTTGACGGATTATTGTAGTTTGAACACGGTAACGTTTCCGTGCTATGGGAAAACATTAACGTCTTGTTCGAATATCTCTTTATGTATCATGACTCATGTTTTCTTGCAGGTATCATAGCCTGTACAGCACGATCATCAGTAGTGGATTGATGAATTCAACCGGGTCATTGGGATTTCTGCAGGCAGTGCTCCAGATTTTAGACCAGAACGCAGAGTTTGTTGAGAATTCTGAGATGTTGTGGCGATTCTGGAGTGCTGTTGTCCAGCCATTACTGGACCAAATCACAAAGGTTTGATATCCTTTCAATGATCATAGTATAACACAATTGTCCAGCCTTTATCAGTTCTTTATTTTGATCTTCTTAAGTGGTATTAAAAAGTACAGGAAAATGTGGTGTGAAAAAATTTCTATGTAAGTCCCTTTTGAATGGCCTCTAGCATTAATGTGTGGAATTAACCTTTAACAGTCTCTGGGCTAATTGAGCAGATGACAATGATATTTTTATGCCCCCGCATTAGATGATGCCGGGGGCATATAATTTCTCGGTTTTCCGTATGTGCGTACGAATGTACGTCCTTCTGTACGAATGTGTGTACGTACGTACGTGATCCTGTTAGACTCGGGTTAAGGCATTTGTACCAGGTGGAATTTTGCAGTTTTATAGTCAGGTACCCCACAGCGGGGGCATCCATATACTGTGGACACATTTCTAGTTCTTTTTCCAGAAAAAAGGCTTTGACATAGCATGCATATTGTCTCCTAAGGAGACTATTTGCATGAAATATCAAAACTAACTTTCTGGGATGGAATGTCAAAGCATATTTTCTGGAAAAATAAGAGAAAATATTTCAAAATGTAGTCCTCTGAAATTTTTACCCAGCATGATAAGCGTTCATACAGGAGTTGAATAGTTCTACAAATGTGAATATGCCACATGGAGAGTGATGTGCAACATGCTAAAGAACCCTTGTGCTGTGTGCGTCCAACGAAGGCCCAACACTCATTGCTGCCGGCCTCAGTAGCTCAGTCGGATGCACATTCGACTAGTGAGCAAGAGGTTGCCGGTTCGATCCCCCCCGGCCTGGCAACATTCTTTCATGGAGATTGATCATGAAATATTTTCTACAGTCATTCCCTTCTGCTGTTTCAAGAAGGGCAGTTGTCAGTTTCTGGCAATAGAATGTGCACAGTGCACAAGTATTGGTTAAGAGCTTACAAGACTGCCCAGGAAAAAGTGTAGTTAGGTAAATTGACTGCGCTCGAAATGATCCTAATGGATTGACTGGGCCATAAAACCTCAACACAGAAAAAAAAAACAACTACAAAAAACACTCTTTGCTACCTACAGAATGGATGGATACTGTAGATTATATTGATAAACAGAAGGCCCTGATCAGATTGCACAAATGCAGTCCCCTTAAAATACAGCACATGTAACCTGTAATTATTATTATCCCCGCGCTTTTCGAAGAAAAAAGTGGGGATATTGTTAAAACCCCCCGGCCATATGTCCGTCCGGCCAGCCCACCGGCTGTCCGTACGTACGTCCGTCTGTAATGTCACACCATTGCTCCTAGACCATCTAAGCTAGAATCTTAAAATTTCACAGGGGATAGTCCTATGGATGAGGACTGGAGGAACGCATTTGGAATTTTGATGTGCATAGAAATATGCGATGGCGCTGGCCCGGGTATATGTGATGGCTCGCCATCGACTTGCTCTTGTTATTATTATTCGAAGAAGTTGGAGGGGCTTATTGCTTCTGGGACGTTCATGCATGCGTCTGTGCGTGCATGCATCCGTTACGCTTTTTGGTGCATAGCATAACTTCTGAACCGTGCATGCTATGGTTTTGAAATTTCACATGGATTCCTCATGAAAAAATAGCTGACACATATTTTTTTCCCATCACGATTATGCCCCTTTCCTGAGTTATGGCCCTTTGAAAAAATATGGGTGAAATCTTTGTCAGCAAAATATCTAAAAAATTATTGAAGCTAGAGCCTTGAAACCTGGTGAATAGATTGGTATTAATGAGTAGATGATTTAAATAACTTCAGAATAAATTCTGAAAAATGCTTCATGAGTTATGGCCCTTTGTAACTTTGGGCATTTTTACATTGCATGCTTTTTGATGCATAGCATAACTTCTGAACAGTGCATGCTAGGGTTTTGAAATTTCATATATGGATTCCTATGAAAAAATAGCTGACATATTATTTTCCCCAGCAGGATTATGCCCCATTCCTGAGTTATGGCCCTTTGAAAAAATTTAGATGAAATCTTGTCAGCAAAATATCTCGAAAAACTGTTGAAGCTAGAGCCTTGAAACTTGGTGAATAGATTGGTATTGATTGGTATGGCCCTTTGAAAAAATATGGATGAAATCTTGACAGCAAAATATCTCAAAGACTATTGAAGCTGGAGCCTTGAAACCTAGTGAATAGATTGATAGTGATAAGTAGATGACTATTAACTTTTGAATAAATTCTGAAAAATACTTCATGAATTATGGCCCTTTGTAACTTGGGGCATTTTTACATTGCATGCTTTTTAATGCATAGCATAACTTTGGAACCGTGCATGCTAGGGTTTTGAAATTTAATTTATGGATTCCTCATGAATAAATAGTTTACATATATTTTTTTTTTCTCATCAGGATTATGCCCCTTTCCTGAATTATGGCCCTTTGAAAAAATATGGATGAAATCTTGTCAGCAAAATATCTCCATAACCATTCAAGACAGAGCCTTGAAACCTGATGAATAGATTGATAGTCAGGAGTAGACGACCTGATTAACTTTTGGATATATTGTGAAAAATACTTCATGAGATATGGATCTTTATAACTTTGGGCATGAAATCTTGTCAGCAAACTATCTCGAAAAACTATTGAAGCTAGAGTCTTGAAACCTGGTGAATAGATAGGTAGTGATAAGTAGATGACCTGATTATCCCCGCGCTTTGAAGAAAAAAGTGGGAATATTGTGATACCTCCCGTCCGTACGTACATCTGTCTGTAATGTCACACCATTGCTCCTAGACCATTTAAGCTACAATCTCATAACTTTCACAGGGGATAGCCCCATCGATGAGGACTGGAGGAACACATTCGGAATTTTGATATGACCCCTGGGGCAGGGCCAAGGGGGTGTAGCCCTGAAGGGTCCAAAATCCATTTTGTACATAGTCATGTTGCATATCAAATCGAAGGTCATGAAGAGTGGTGCAAAACTTTTGCCCCGGGGGCATGTCTGGGGGTCACTAGAGGTCAAAAAGTAAGATTTTGGGTCCTTTTTTTTGATTGTCACCCAACTTCTCTTAGGCTTTTTTAGCTAGAACCTTGAAACTGTCACAGGTAATAGCCCTATGGATGAAGACTGGAGGAACACATTCGGAATTTTGATGCAACCCCTGGGGACAGGGCCAGGGGGTGTGACCCTGAAGGGTCCAAAATCCATTTTGTACAAACATAGTCATGTTGCATAGCAAATCAAAGGTAATGAAGAGTAGAATACAGTTGTGCAAAAATTTTGCCCTAGGGGGCATGTCTGGGGGTACTAGAGGTCAAAAAGTAGGATTTTGGATCCTATTTTTTGATTGTCACCCAACTCCTCTGAGGCTTTTTTAGCTAGAACCTTGAAACTGTCACAGATAATAGCCCTATGGATGTGGATGATGAACGTATTTGGAATTTTGATGTGCAAGGAGATATGCAGTGGCGCTGGCGCGGGGATATGCGATGGCGCGGCATCAACTTGCTCTAGTTAATTTTAGAATAAATTCTACAAAAAACTATGATTTATGGCCCTTTGTAAATTTGGGCATTTTGATGCATAGCATATCTGTGCTTGTAGACTGTGAACTGTGCATGCTAGGGTTTTGAAGTTTCATATATGGATTCCTCATGAAAAAATAGCTGACATATTTTTTTTCTTGTCAGGATTATGCCCCTTTCAAGAGTAATTGCCCTTTGAAAAATATGGATGAACTCTGGTCAGCAAATTATCTCAACACTAGAGCTTTGAAACTATAGTGAATAGATTGGTAGTGAGTAGTAGATGACCTGATTAACTTTTGAATATATTCTGAAAAAATTATTTCTTGAGTTAGGGCCCTTTGTAAATTTGGGCATTTTACATTGCACACTTTTTGATGCATAGCATAACTTTTGACTTGTACATGCTAGGGTTTCGAAATTTCATATATGGACTCCACATTAAAAATTAGCTGACATGTATTTTTTTATGCCCCCAACTTTGAAAAAGTTGGTGGGACATATTGTTTTGCCTTTGTTCGTCTGCCTGTTTGTCCGTTCGTCACGCTTTTTTGTACATGCCATATCTTACAGACCATGCATGTTAGAGTTTTGAAATTTCATATATGGATTCCTCATGAAAGAAAAAAGAAAAAAGCTGACCCATATATTTTTTTCATGGCGGACATGTTTGTTCTTTCAGAGTTATGCCCCTTTGAAAAAAAGGAGAATTAAATCTTGTCAGCAAGATATTTCAAAAAGTATTTAAGCTGGGGTATTGAAATTTTATGTAATGCCTGGAAATGATGTGTAGATGAACTGATTAGATTTTTAGGGCATTCCGTGAAAAATTTACTTAGTTATGGCCCTTTGCAATTCTCGGCATTTTGACAATGTCAGCAAGATATCTCAAAAAGTATTTAAGCTAGGGTCTTGAAATTTTTATATAGTGGTTGGGAATGATGTATAGATGAACTCATTAGATTTTTAGGGAATTCTGTGAAAAATTGATGTAGTTATGGCCCTTTGGGATTCTTCGCATTTTGACTTTGTCAGCAAGATATCTCATGAAGTATTTAAGCTATGTCTTGAAATTTTATAGTGGTTGGGAATGATGTGTAGATGAACTGATTAGATTTTTACAGAATTCTGTGAAAATTGACATAGTTATGGCCCTTCGCGATTCTTGGCATTTTGACTTTGTCAACAAGATATCTCAAAAAGTATTTAAGCTAGGGTATTGATATTTTATATAGTGGTAGGGAGTGATGTGTAGATGAACTGATTAGATTTTAGGGAATGCCACGGAAAATTGACGTAGTTATGGTCCTTTGCGATTCTTTTTGATGCTTGCTTTATCTTAAAAACCATGCATGGTAGGGTTGTGAAATTTCATATTTAGGTTTTTTTTATGAAAAAATAACTAACCCAGATTAACTAGCCGGGACTATGTCCTTGGAGAGTTTATGATGTCACCCAATTGTTGGCGTCGGCGTCGGTGTCTGCGTTAGCACAATGTTTACGTTTTCAAAGTTGTGCATAGTTTTTAACTGTTTAAGGTACTGCTTTCATATTTAACATACACCTACCTTAGGGTAAGACCTTTCAATAGCATACACCCCCCATCCCCAAATTCGACCCTTTATGTAGGTCAAGGTCAGTTCTTTGTCATTTACACCAATGTTTAAGTTTTGCGTTTAAGTTTTGAAAAGTGTACATAACTGCTGAAGTATTCAAGATAGAGCTTTAATATTTGGCCCACACCAGCCTTAGGGTTAGACCTTTCAATAGCACACATCCCTTCCTCAGTTTGACCTTCTGCCTAGGTCAAGATCAGGTCATACTTCGTCATTTGTTTAAGTTTTGAAAGTGTTTGTAACTGCTGAAGTATTCAAGATGCTGCTTTAATATTTGGCCCACACGAACGTTAGGGTAAGACCTTTCAATAGCTCACACCCTTTCCTCAGTTTGACCTTCTGCCTAGGTCAAGGTCAGGTCATATCATACTTTGTCATTTACAGCTGTGTTAAAGTTTTGAAAAGTGTACATGACTGCTATGTAAGATAGAGCTTTCATATTTCGTCCACACCAACCTAAGGGATTCAGTATGTAAGATATAGCTTTCATACATGTATTTTGTCCACACCAATCTAAGGGAAGATGTTTCAATGGCATATACCCCATCCCTCAGTTTCACATGCTTCCGACATCAAAGTCAGGCCATACTCTGTCATTTACAGCTATATTTGTGTTCTGCATTTAAACCTTACTATTTATAGGTTGTTTTCTTCTCCGATCAGCCCTTTCAGGTGAGCTGCATTGTCTTCTGACAACTCTTGTTTTTTTTTTCTTATTTGACAGATTTGCACTTTCAGAGCTATTCCCCTGAAAAAAAAAATCAGAATTAAACCTTTATGAGCAAGCTATCTAAAAACGTATTTAAGCTAGGGGCTTGAAGTTTGTATAGTGATTGAAAATGATGTGTTAATTACTAAATTAGATTTTGAGGGAATTTTGTGAAAAATTGATGTAGTTATTGCCCTTTGCAGTTCTGGGCATTTTGACCTTGTCAGCAAGATATCTCAAAAGGTATATAAGCTAGGGTCTTGAAGTTTTGTATAGTGATTGGAAATGATGTGTTAATTATCTGATAAGATTTTGAGGGAATTTTGTGAAAAATTGACATAGTTATGGCCCTTCGAGGTTTTGGACATTTTGACCTTGTCAGCAAGATGTCTTGAAGCTAGGGTCTTGAAGTCTTATATAGTTGGAAATGATGTGTTAATTACCTGAAAATATTTTGAGGGAATTTTGTGAAAATTGACAGTTATGGCCTTTTGCGGTTCTGGGCATTTTGACCATGTCAGCAAGATATCTCAAAAAGTAATTAAGCTTGTTTTCATAAAACTTTGATGGAGTTACGTCCCTTAAAATTTCGTACAATTTAATCTTGTTTGTATTATGATATGAAAGAAGTCTGCAAAGGGTATGGATGTGTCATTAGACAAACTTAATACTGTAATAATGTGGTGTGCAAATCCATACTTGTCACTTGTTATAAGTTTGGGTGAGTTTGAATCTCCCTGTCTGGTGCACTAGGGCCTGACCCACAATGCCTACAAGGTACCCAGATAGTAGCATACAAGTCAACACTGTATTGTTATTTGGGAATCTTTCTGACTCGTTGTCTAACCTCTGACCTTAGGTCTTGTGTTATGAAAAGAAATGAACATAAGGTTAAGGAGTTTGAATTTCAACACAATATAATATAGTTTGCGTAAGTAGAGAATGCTTGTACACCTTAAGGGGCAAGCATATGGTTGGGGGTATTGTGTTTTACAAACACATATATCTAGTTTATTTATTTATTTATTTTTATTTTTTTCAGACTAATGAGATCAACCAAGGAGACTCCCTGGAACACAACTTCAACTGTGTCTATCAGGCATTGCTTTTCCCATTGAAACAGAAGCTGTCAGTATCGGTACCTCAGCCAACAAATAAAACTCTTATCAAGACCTGGACTGAGTTATACAAGACCGTCAACAGACTCGCGGCCATGGTAACCAATGCTGAGGCTAACATTGTTTGTGAAGATGTTTGTCATAAAATTATGGAATTGAATAAAGGCGAAGATAAACTGGTATGTTCAGCCCATTCCTGACATTTATCATTAGGTCCCAGGGTTTGAATCCTGCTAGAGGCAGAGTTCAGCTCAATACTTGGTGAGGCATTAGTGCACAGAGCCTTTAATTATCACTCCTTCATCACCCAGCTATAACTTGAATGATGTTAAAGAGATGTAAAACACCAAATCATCAGTGTGTGCTGCAGTTAAAATTTTTGAAATACTTGAATGAAATTTCTTGCCAGAATGAAAAAAATGGTATTTGTCAATTACAGGCCATAAAATGATCATATACATTGACTGGTTGAACAGGTAAAGTATGGTGCAAGGGAATATTGTATTGTAAGCCATTATAGGTCTCAATAAAGGGAGTATCTGGAACATAATTTTTGTCCAGGAATCACGGAAGAAAGCCAGATGGAAAATCGGTATCATTCTAGCACCAGAACACATCTTTAGGTCCTTATTGTAATCGCCCCTGTGTGTTTCACATGTGGTATCAAGTTTGTGTTTAGTTCATCTTAAGCATCCGGGTGGCTGAGTGGTTAGCGCCCCCAATTTTGGGTTGCAAGGTCCGGGGTCAGAACCTGCTGAAGGTAGAATTCAGCCCATGACTGTATAGTGCTTCATTGCACAGAGCCTTTCATTATCATCGATGTCTTGATATGACTAAATAATGTTAAAAGGGCAGTAAAACACCAAACCATTATAAACCATAGCTGCAGGTGGCTAACAAACTTGTATTTGCTGACCTCGGTGGCTCAGTTGGATCCACGTCCAATTGGTGATCAGGAGGTTGCTGGTTCGACCCCCGGCGGATCGGCAACATTTTTCTTGGAGATTGATCATGAAATATTTTCTAAGGTCACTCCCACTGATTCAAGAAGGGCAGTTGTCAGCTTCTGGCAACTGCCTATCTTGAATCAGTGTCATAACCCTGTTCAAATATAAATTTAGCAATAACATGACAAAAGGACACACACACGCGTGCACACACACACACACACACACACACACACACACACACACTGGTGATCAGGAAGTTGTTTGTTCAACCCCCGCCGGGTCAGCATCATTCTTTTGTGGAGATTGACCATGAAATATTTTCTACAGTCATTCTCTCCCTTCCGCTGATTAAAGAAGGGCAGTTGTCAGTTTCTGGTGGAAGACTGCACAATACTGGTTAACCGCTTAGAGGACTAAACCTGTAAAAGTGTGATTAGGTAAACTGCGCTCAACATGACCCCATTGGGTTGACTGAGCCATAAAACCTCAAGACACACAAACAAACAAACCTGTGGGCTAGACCACACAACCACTGAATCCTCTTAGCTAGTATAATTAGTCTTGATTCCTCTTCACAGGATTCTCAGTTATTGGAGTTTGAGGTCAACATTAGTAATGTCATGGCAACCAGTCTGGATTTCTCTTCTCTTGGGACACAGTTCGGGCTTTGTAAGTGAAATGTTCTCCAGTATCTGTTTTACTGTGTAAATCACTGTGTACATACGTAATGTATTGGCATAAAGTATTTAAAATATTCAGATATACAGATCAGATGCCATAGAATATGACGTCATACCAGGGCATACACTTATGCAGCCGTCTTAGACACATTGGTAATAAACTAGAACATTCAAATTTTAGGTTTAAAATGGTAAGGAGTGAAGTTGTTTGAATGCTTACAAGTAGGATAAATATGGTGTAAGTCTTTATGCATCGCTTTGTATATTTATTTTGTATAAGTGTGCTCAGATTTAAATGTGTTACAACATGATGTTTTCAAAAGTGCTTAACTTTTGAAAAAAATTAATTTTATATGTCAGAGTTATGTCCCTTTTGAACTTTGGCATTTTGTAGGGACAAGTGTATAGTTGGGCACATAGTGTTTTACAAACACAGTCCTTGTTAATGTGTACATGTATAGGGTTTAAAACTGAGATAGAATATTCTTGATCAAAAAAATATAGTACTTAGAATTATTCTCGAAAAATGCTCATTTGATTGTTTTGTGAACATGCATATACATGGATATATGTCTTAAACCTTAAAGCACCATGCAAAATTTGTAGGGGACAACAATTTTTTATTTTCCAAGAAAATTAGTCTTGACATTTCTTGTGAATTGGTCTTCTTAGCAGATGTTTCACATGAAATGTCAGGACATATTCTTTGAAAAATAAAAAAAAAAAAAATATATGCTTGAGATACGATTGGCACTTCAAGGGTTATTTCAGTATTAAACATTGATTTAGGTTTCCAAAGTACAGTAAAGCTCCAATATATCGCAGTCCTCAGGGTCCAGAGTCCGCTTTTGCGATATAAACGGAGCACGATATAAGTCCTGACATGTACCATTCATGTATAACGACATGCATAACTCTCGCTCGGTTTGTCGCTGTGGTAGTTTGCTGAGACGTCACGGATAAATGGCATTCAGTCATGCTGTCACCATATTTTCTAATTAAAATTGGATTAGAATTGCTCAGTGGCATAATTTACAATGGTGCGCTATGTCTAACAAGTAATTTCAATCGAAACCAGCTGATAAATAACGTTTGAAAACAAGAAATCATCGGGTTGACAATTTAGGACGCCATTTTGGATACTCTGGTTCCCTGGAACGGCAAAGGGAAGTTACTAAAATTGCTTCAGTTGAGCTAAGATAATTTGAGTTGCTTCCCTTTGCTTATTGTGTTGCGGGCGCAAAAAAAAAAAAAAAAAAAAAAAAAAACTCGTTTCTTTTTATTTTAGTTTTATTGTTATTTTTTTTTATTTTTTTTTATTTTTTTTTTGACACAGTTGTTTTCTTTTGAAATATTTATTGGTACAGAAGTGTAAAATAAGCAGACTAAGATATGTGTATGTGGGACAAAAACATCGTAAGACTACTGTCTTGTAAAATTTGCTGGTGTTGAAAAGGAGGTGGACCGTTTTCACCTGTTGAGCAAAATTAGTTTGTGGGCATCGTTGACTGATTGAGCATTGAGTAGATCTATGTACTTAATGATGATAATGATTATGACAATAACGGGGGTATAATTTATTGTTTGCCAATTATAATCAACGTGTGTGCTGATTGACACTAAGTGGGGGAGTGGATTGTTTGTCATAATACCTGACACGACTTAGCGTCGAGATAGGTGCGAAAAATCAATTACCGGAGGCGGAACGCGTTTTTTTTTTTTTTTTTTTTTTTCTGAAGTTTAATATAACAAACATTTTTTGAAAAATATGGGAGCCATGGCCGATTCGCGATATACTGGATTTCGCGAAATAATGGACTGCGATGTATTGGAGCTACACTGTATAGTTGTTGAACTATAGGTTCTGTGTTCCATGTTTTCTAAAGATCCCTGATATAGCTCCAGATAGGGTGCTTCTTATTTCTCCTCAAAAACATATTGTGGGTCATTAGAGGCCCCTGGAAACGGGGCTATACTTATAACAAAGAATTTTGTTTGCTCCCAGTGGGAGTAAAGTCTTTCCTTTAAAAGTAGTCCCTATTGAGAAGGGAGGCAAATACTCAACAGTGTTGGAGCCAAGCTTGTTTGATGGATTAAAAAAAAATAAAGTTTTGGTAAATGTTTCTGCTTTACAGCAGCCAGCCCAGCCAAGTGGATAAAGAAACGCCATAGATCATTGGAAAATATCCATTCTTTGGTGGTGTTACTGAATAATTTACAAAACCAGGTGACAGGACAAGTGGCAGACACAGAGTCTGGTTCTAAGGTGAGGACTAAACGTAATAATTTAATTGCCAGATAAAAAATGTCATCAAGCCTCTGTGAACAGCGAAGTTTTTGACCAGCCTTTGCCTAATCTGATCTGAACTTATGCTGTTGGCATGTGTATTGTATGGTAGCATTAGGGTTTTCCTTGTCCCTTAACCCTTGTCCTGCTGAATAAATTAAGATGCCATGCCCATTTCAAATTTTCATGCAATCAGATTACTTGATCCAGGTTGTTGATATAAATTCACATACTTAATGGCAAACAGTGCAGATCCAGATCAGTTGGCTTCTTCAGAAGCCAACTGATCTGGATCTACACTGCTTGTAAAGGCAGTATATATCCGGGTTCAGCTGGACAAGGGTTAAAAATGTGAGACTTGGCCTGTTTTTGACTCTGATGTCCCCTAAACTTTCATCTTAGAGAGACATTGATGTCCCTTAACATTTGAAATATTTTCTGTAAAATACAAGCAATTAACCCTTGAAATTACCCTACATATCTCCTAAAATGTGGGTCAGTAGAGACATATGTGCCGGCCTCGGTGGCTGAGTTGGATGCGCATCCAACTGGAGACCAGGTGGTCGCGGGTTCGACCCCAGCCGAGGTCGGCAACATTCTTTCATGAAGACTGATCATGAAATATTTTCTACGGTCGTTCTTTCCCTTCCGCTGATTCAAGAAGGGCAGTTGTCAGTTTCTGACTTTGAAAACTTTCAACTTTGAAAAATGGTTTCTGTTCCCTAACTTTTGAAAGGATTAGTGAATAGGATTCATATTTTATACACAAGCATATTATTATAAAATATAGGTCAAGTTCGATTTAAGTTAAAATCCACCAATTATTTTTGGAGTTACGGCCCTTTTTTCAATGTTGAAAAATAGTTTCTGTTTGATATCTTTCTTTTGAAAACATTAGTGTATTGGATTCATATTTAATACACAGGTATATAGTCATATAGTCATAAAATAGAGGTCAAGTTCGATTTAGGGTGAAATCCACCCATTATTATGGGAGTTATGGCCCTTTTTCACCTTCAAAAAATATTTTCCTTTCGATATTTTTTAAAAAAGGTTGGTGTATTGGATTCATATTTTATACACAGGTATATAATCATAAAATATAGGTTAAGTTTGATTAAGGGTAAAATCTGCCAATATTATGAGAGTTATGGCAATTTTTTGCAAAATGCCTGTGTGTGGGTGAGGATGCCCCTGGGAGTGGGTCATCTATGTCATACTGACACATTTCTAGTTTCTTCTGTTTCTTCACTTTCATTCATTTTCCTCTTTCTTCCCTGTCCCTCTCTTTCATCTCCTCTACTATCTCTTCCTATGGGAGATGACATGTCGTTAAACTCAAACACAATCAATCAGTTGTGGAGAAATAAGAAAAGATATTAGTTTGGATGCATACATGAAGCTCAAGATAAGGCTTTTTTTTTTTTTTTTTTTTTTTCGTCCAAAAAGTATTGATATTTTTCCTCTCCATGAAAACCTCTGTTTTGGGTACTCATTAGAAGTGCTTCTCCAAGGCACTTCTATTAGGTACCCACAAAATATATTTTTTGAGAAATAAGAGAAATATCTAATTACCTCATATCTTGAGCTGTATGTGTCTTCCTCTTATCTGGAGATATGGACAAAACTAAAAAAAAACAGTTTCAGAAATATTCCTTTTGATGACATAACATTATATATGTATACTACATCAATTTTCATGATTAAACATAACATACACATGCTTTATATTCTTTTCTAGAAATCATCATATGATAAAGTTCCTCTTCAAGGGATGTTGAACACAATGGTGGACAACTTTTCTACGCTCTTCACCCATGTTTCTTCATCATCAGTTATTAGTGCAATGATTGGCAATCTGGCTCAGCCAATCAGTGAGCTATACCAGGATGTGGCTAAAAAGACGCATGTTAAAGTCTACAATAATTCATTTCAACAAAAGGTAATACAGAATTTTGCTAACACTTAGCATTCTTGGTAGAAATTTCACTAGAAAACATTTCAAAATATTTTTCTGATTTTTCCCAGAAAATAAGATTTGACATTTCATGCAAATTATCTCCTGAGGCATGAAATGTCAAATCCTATTTTCTGGGAAAAATAAGGAAAATATAGATTGTCTGTTGAATTTGCCCATATACATGGGAAATTGGCAGTGACAAAGCGGGGCTATTTTTCTCAGTGTTTAAAAAATGGTCTTGCTGTAATTGTTAAACTAATACGAGGCCTATTATGTTGTCAAGGAGAAGTGAGAAATATGTATTAAGGGGACTGGATACACTTGGTAGATTTTCTGCCAATTTTTACAAGGTATAGACATAGCAACAGATAAGGCGCTTTTTTCATCCGAAAAATGCTGATATCTTTCTTATTTCTCCACGAAAACATATGTTATGGGTACTCATTAGAAGTGCCTCGGCGAGACGCTTCTAATGAGTACCCACAACATATGATTTCGTGGAGAAATAAGAAAAATATTATGTGGATAACCCCTCTTATCTGTAGCTATGTATAGAATTTATGACATGGTTTGCTTTCTTGCTCTGAAGTCCCGTCTGAAAAGGGGTCTACTCTGTCTGAAAGGAAAATATTTGATGATAATTTGAGCAAATTCTTTCCTTTTTGAGTACATCTCTTTTTCAGAAGGGAGCAAACGAATTTTGACAGGGTCATCTCCCTTGAAAGTATATCATTTCCCCTTAAAGTGTTGTCAACTATATTATAGTATGGTTGTAATAGCAAATTTTTGTCATTTAACCCTTGTCCTGCTGAATAAAGATGCCACGCCCATTTCACGTTTTCAGCCAATCAGATTGCTTGATCCAGATTGTTGCTTTAAATTCACCTACTTAATGGCACACAGTGCAGATCCAGAACTGATCTGGATCCACACTGTTTACAAAGGCAGGACATCTGTTCAGCAGGACTAGGGTTAATTTCCCAAAGGTTTTAGAAAAAAGAAGTTGGAGATCATATGTGTAAGTAACTGATGTTACCATTAGGGTTACTAATATTTGAAACTTAGACATATGGGCATGTTTAAGGTTTTGGTCCTGGGGGCAGGGCAATAGGGATGTGGACTTTAAAAAATCACTTTTTTTCAGAACATGGTCTTGACACAATCAGATCAAATGGCATGAAAAGCTTGCCATATTGATTGATTGCTGAATTTCATTTTTTTCTTCAGAAAATGGCCATGTAATGGCATTAACATTACAAATACTCATTATCAACACTAAAAGTTTTGCATGTGTGCGGAAGAGGGGGTGGAGGGAATTAAAATTACATGTCATTGGAACATGGTTATGTAGTGTATTGCTTTGTACTGTAGAACTTCAAAAACTTGTACTGCTTAGAAGCACCTCGCTGAGGTTACATCATTAATATGAAGTTAAGAGCTGATTTTGGTGAACTTGACCATATTTTCATTGTCAGTGGGTGCAGGGGACCTAAGACATTTATTATTGTTCAGCCCTATTTTATACCCTGCCACACTATAGTGGAGGGGTATTATGGTTTCACAGTGTTGGTGTGTCTGTCCATCCCTCTGTTGTACATCTGTCCATCTGTATTTTTTCATTTCCGGATGATAACTTGAGTAAATGTTAGTGGATTTTCACTAAACTTGGAATGTGCATTAGTGTTATTGAAATCTGCTTTGCAATTGCTAATGGGCAAATTTCATAAATTTTTGACAGGGTTATCTGCTGCGACATGATAACGGTGTGGTATTATTATTTTCACTTTCTTATTGTTTTGTTTTGTCTTTTTATACCCCGCCTCACGACAGTGGTGGGGTATAACGGTTTCACATTGGTGTCTGTGTGCGTGTCTGTCTGTATTTTGTTTCCTGACAATAACAAGTAAATATCAATGGATTTTTACCAGATTTGGTATGCACATTGATATTATGGAGATCTGGTTTGGGATTGCTAATGGGCAAACTTCATAATTTTTTTGATTGTTATCTCCCTGTGACACAATAATGGCAGGGTATTATTGTTTCATGTTCTTATTTTCCTTACGGTATCTAACAGAATATATAATTTTGCTTGAGCCATTTGGCATATGTTGCCATAATACTTGGAACTTTGTTGTTAATTTAGCCCTAATTGTTCCCATATTACTGATAGAAGGTGTAACTTGTTTGCACTTGCTCTCGACATAACTTTAGTTCAGTGTTTTTTCTCAGATGGAGAAACTCTGGATGGACATCACTACATGCCTTCAGAGTAGATACCAAGCTCTATATGACAGTGCATTTCTGGTGAAGTTATCACCATTGCTGGAAGCTACTTTCCTAAATAGTAGACGACAAATCAAGAGCCAGACAATAGCACTGTGGAATGTTACATTTGGTAAAGCTGCTTCACTGGAGTACCCCGAGACACTGAAGTAAGTCATAGGTCTAGATACGAGGAGGTATCACATAAATATTTTTCTTTTTTCTCTATGAAAACATACATTGTGGAGAGAAATGAGCAAAATTATCAATTCTTTTTGGTTGAAAAAAGTACCTTATCAGTACTTCTTGGTTGAAAAAAGGTATCTTAAACGAGAACTTGTTTAGGAGAAGTATTGGATGATAATTCTTGGATAATTTTTTCTACTTCTCCATAAAAACATATGTTGTGGGTACTTATTAGAAGTGCCTCGGTGGGGTGCTTCTAATGAGTACCCACAGTATATGTTTATGGAGAAATAAGAAAAAATTATCCCAGAAATATCATCCAATACTCCTTATCTGTGTATGTGTTGTCTTTAGGAGACTGGATACACTTGGTAGACTGTCAGTCACTTTTTGCAAGGGAGACAACTTTTATGACTTCCTCATTGTTCTCCTGCAGACAGAGCCCTTTTTGAAAAGTAATCTACTAGAAAAGGAAAGAATCTGTCTACTCTAAAAGGAGCACATTCTTCCCTTTTAGAGTAGATCTTCAGAAAGAAGGCAAATACAATTTTCATAGTTATCTCCCCTGAAAGTGTATTCATTGCTTCATAACTCGCAAGTAAGTCACCTATGTTGAGCTACATGAATGATGATCACTCTGTCAGTTGTCCATATTAAACAGTTTTAAAACCTCTGAAGTAATTTGAACCTGATTTAGTTGAAATGTTTTGTTAGGAAAAATCAAGCTTTATTTTTTTTTATGCTGCTATTTTGTGTATGTGTGTGTGTTTGGTGGATGGTGATTGAAAGGATGGAGGGGTGCCATTGGCAGTTCAAACATTCCATAGACTTGTAATGGGAAAATGGTTAAATGACATGTCCATAACAGATCTGTGAGTTGAACAAGATACTACTGCTCCTTAGATGCTCTACCAGCTTTCCGGAGTTTATGCTCATTGGATTTTATGATTGGTTGCCATGGTAATGTGGCTAACTCGTCCTACTGTTTACGTCCAGTCAAGCTGAAACTTGATATATAGTTAGATCATGATGTGGAATAGCGCATATTGTCTCAAGGTTACAGTCCACCAGAAAGTATTATAGTCCACCAAATATTAATAGAGTTATGTCTGTCTGTCCATCCTATAAACTTTTCTTTTTGGGCTAAACCCTCCTATTCTATGTCAGTATAGGTGCTACATCTGATTACTTGCCATGGGGGTATGATGCCCCGTTTGCGGAGCTCACGTTATAATCTTTGGGTCATTGCCCCAGTTAAGAGGGGTTATCCAGATATCTTATTTTTCCAAGAAAACAATTTTCTTATGTTGTGGGGACTTATTAGAAGTGCCAATAAGAAAATTATATGTATTTCTTGGTTGAAAAAGTACCTGGTTTGAAGCTATGATCTTATCTCATTCCTTTTGACGACTGCAAAAGTTCTACAAACAACCTATCTACATGTAGGTTGTCTTAAAAAGTAGCTCCAGATAAATGGGGTATTCAGACAATAATGTTCATTTCTTTTACTTAGTGCATAGCTACAGATAAGAGGTGGTATCCACATAATATTTTTCTTATTTCTCCACGAAAACATATGTTGTGGGTACTCATTAGAAGCGCCTCAGCGAGGCACTTCTAATGAGTATCCACAAAACATGTGTGTACTCATTAGAAGCGCCTCGGCGAGGCGCTTCTAATGAGTATTCACAACATATGTTTTCGTGGAGAAATAAGAAAGATATCAGCAGTTTTCAGATGAAAAAAGTACCTTATCTGTTGCTCTGTTTGTGTGGAAACCTAGCTTGTACGTGCAGGCATTCATGGTATTATGCCAGGTGTAACTTTGGCACCAAAACAAGGCAGTGCCATAGCTCCTGACAAGACACTTTTTTTTAACAAAATTAAATGTTTTTTGCCTCACTTAGAGGCAGTCCTAATGAGTACTCACAACATGTTTTCATGGAGGAATAAGAAAAATAACTTTCTGAATACTCCCTTATATGTAGCTGTGAAATTGCCCTAGCCAGGTTAGCTGCACTGGATCTTGGTTGTGCACAGACTTTCCAGACAGCCTTAAATTTCTTTAAGCCTCCACAAATTCCTGACAAAAAAAAAAATAATAATAATCCTGAAAATACAAGGAATCCTTTAAAAAGCCAAATAATTTGGCCAAATTCCTATTAAGTTTTATAGGTGTGCGTACTGAGTGGCGGAAGAAGAAGCTTTGGTTTTGGTCTCTATACCCATATTCATGTAGACAAAATATTGTCATCTTGTTAGCTCTTATCTGGAGCAAAGCTCCAGGTCAGCTTAAGTGATCGCCTGTTGTTAGTCTTCCGTCTGTTAGCTTTTCATATTATTAACTCCTCCTGAAACGTGGAACAGATTGACTCGAAACTTGATTTGGGACATAGTGGTGACTAGTAGATCAAAAATAGCTACAATTGTTCTGATCCGAAATCTAAGATGGTGCCATCTTGAAAATCTTTTTCGATCTTATTCTCCTGAACCGAAAGGCCAGTTTACTAGAAACTTGGTAGGAAGTATCGAGGCAACTTTAAGATAAAAAATAGCTAATATCGTTCCGATCCAAAATCTAAGATGGCCGCCATCTTGAAAATCTGTTTAATTCTTCTCCTGAATCGAAAGGCCAGTTGACTTGAAACTTAACTTGTAGATCAAAAATAGCAAAAATTGTTCCGATTTGAAATCCAAGATAGAGGCCATCTTGAAAATCTATTTTTCGCTTTTTATACGCCCGTCTGAAAAACGGGACGTATTATGTTACGGGGTATGGCATCCGTCCATCCGTAAACTTTTTCGTTTCCTGCTAACTCCTCCTACAGTTTACATCCGATCAAGCTGAAACTTGGTATATAGTTAGACCATGATGTGGCGCAGCGCATATTGTTTCGGGGTTACAGTCCACCAAATGTTTGCAGAGTTATACCCCTTAGAAAATTTATGTAAACTTTTCATTTCCGGTTAACTTCTCCTACATTTTACATCCAATCAAGCTGAAACTTCATATATAGTTAGACCATGATGTGGAGCAGTGCATATTGTTTAGAGGTTACAGTCCACCAAATATTAGCAGAGTTATGCCCCTTTGAAAATTTCAGTTGATTTTTCGTTTCCGGCTAACTCCTACAGTTTACATCCGATCAAGCTGAAACTTGATTTGTAGTTAGACCATGATGTGGAGCAGCGCATATTATTTCAAGGTTACAATCCACCAAATATTAGCAGAGTTATACTTTGAAGATTTCTATTAATTTTTCGTTTCTGGCTAAATCCTCCTACAGTTTACATCCAATCAAGCTGAAACTTCATGTACAGTTAGACCATGATGTGGTGCAGCGCATATTGTTTCGGGGTTACAGTCCACCAAATATTAGCAGAGTTATGCCCCTTTGAAAATTTCAGTAAACTTTGCCTTTTGGCTAAATCCTCCTGCAGTTTACATCCTATCAAGCTGAAATTTTATTTGTAGTTAAACCATGATGTGGAGTAGCGCATATTGTTTCAATGTTACAGTCCACCAAATATTAGCAGAGTTAAACCCTGTTGAAAATTTCTATTAATTTCTATTAATTTTTTGTTTCCGGCTAAATCCTTCTATAGTTTACATCTGATCAAGCTGAAACTTCATAAATAGTTACACGATGATGTGGAGCAGCACATATGATTTCGAGGTTACAGTGCACCAAATATTGCAGATTTATGCCCCTTTGAAAGTTTTTGTAAACTTTTCGCAGCATACTGTTTAGAGGTAATAGTGTGCAAATTTTATTTTATAATAGGTATATTTTTTGCAAATAACTAAAGTTTCGGTCATATGGGCAAGATATTGATTTTTTTTTTTTTTTTTTTTTTTTTTTTTTTTTTTTTCTTCTTTTATTAGATTTGCAAGGAAAGGTTGCCATTATTAAATCTTTATGAATACATAATTCTTTTTGGATTTCTTTTTTTTTTTTTTTCTTGTTTTTCAATACTCTTCTGATTTGGCTCCCTTGAAGAACAAAAATAAAATCAGTATAAACAAGTTAAAGGTTTACAAAAAATTTCTTGCAGCATTTTTTATTTTTTGGTTGTTTATTTTTGTTTTGTTATTGTTTGGTCCGATATTGAAGTATAGGAAAAACAAATCAGCCAAAGGCTCATATGAGCTTATAATATAGTCATGCTTCTGTGGTGTGTCCTCTGTGAGAAAGCACTTCTCCCTAGAAGCAGCACACTTCTTTCTTAATTCCTGGGCCAGCTTGGTCGCTTAGGTTACAGTTCACCAAATATCAGCAGAGATATGCCCCAATGAATTTTTTTTAATTTTTTTTTTTTTTTTTTTTTGTAATTCCACTTACAGTTTATATCCGGAGCACTGAATTATACAGGAGCCAGTTTTTGTGCTACATCTTTTTACTTGCCACGGGCATATAATGCCCCGCTTGGCGGAGCTCTTGTTCTCTTGAATCAAAAGGCCGCTTGACTTGAAACTTGGTAGGAAGCATTGGTGTGACTTGTAGATCAAAAATTGCTAAACTCTTTCCGATCTGAAATCCAAGATGGCCGTCATCTTGAAACTCTATTTTTCACTTCTCCTCCTGAACCGAAAGGCCAATTAACATAAAACTAGGTAGAAACCATCGGGGTGACTTGTAGATCAAAAATAGCTAAAATCGTTCTGATTGGAAATCCAAGATGGCTGCCATCTTGAAAAATTATTTTGTACTTCTTCTCTTTAACAGAAAGGCCAACTGACCCCAAACTTGCTAGGAAATAACTTCTCCTCCTGAACAGAATAGGCGGCCATCTTGAAAATCTATTTATTGCTTTTTCTCCTGAACCGAAAGACCAATTGACTTGAAACTTGGTAGGAAGCATCAGGGTGACTTGTTAACCAAAAATAGCTAAAAATGGTTCATATCGGAAATCCAAGGTGGCTGCCATCTTGAAAATCTATTTTGTACTTCTTCTCTTGAACAGAAAGGCTAGCTGACCCCAAACTTGCTAGGAAATATCACAGATAAAAAACAGCTAAAATTGTTCAGATCCAAAAATTCAAGATGGCCGCAATGGTCTTCATCTTGAAAATCTGTTTTGAGCTTCTCTAGAACCGAAAGGCCAGTTGACTTGAAACTTGGTAGGAAAGTATCAGGGCAGCTTGTAGATCAAATAGCTAAAATCGTTCTGATTGGCAATCTAAAATGGCTGCTATGGCAGCCATCTTTAAGATATATTTTGAACTTCTTCTCCTGAACTGAAAGGCCAATTGACTCAAAACTTGCCAGGAAATACCAGGGCGACTTATAGATCAAAATAGCTAAAATTGTTCCATTCGGAAATCCAAGATTGCTTCCATCTTGAAAATCTATTTTGAACTTCTTCTCCTGAACTGAAATGCCAATTGGCTCGAACCTTGGTAGGAAGTATAGTGACAACTTGTTAATCAAAAATTGCTGAAATTGTTCTGATCAGAAAATCCAAGATGGCCGCCACCTCTGCTTTCTTGAAAATCTGTTTTGAACTACTTCCCCCGAACCCAAAGGCCAATTGACTCGAAGTTTGGTTGGAAATATCAGGGCGACTGTTGATAAAAAGTAACAAAAACAGAATCCAAATGGCTGCCATAGCCACCATCTTGAAAATCTGGTTTGACCATCTCCTGAACCAAAAGGCCAACTGACTGACCAAGTATTGTGGCAACGTGTAGATAAAAAAATTGCTGAAATTGTTCTGATCCAAAATCCAAGATGGCCATCTCTTGAAAATCTATTTTGAACTTTTTCTCCTGAATGGAAATGCCAGTTGACTCAAAATATGGTAGAAAGTATCTAGGCAACTTGTAGATCAAAAATAGCTGAAATGGTTTCTATCAGAAATCAATGTTGGCTGCCCTCACCACCAAATGTGTTTTGAACTTCTTTTCCGGAACTGAAAGTCCAATTGACTGGAAACTTTGTAGAAGGGATTGTGGTGACTTGTAGATCAAAATTAGCTGAAATAGTTCAGATTGGAAATCCAAGATGGCCGCCACAGCAACCATCTTGAAAATCCATTTTGACCTTCTTCTGAACCCAAAGGCTAATTGACATAACACTTGATAGGAAGTATCATGGTTACTTGTAGATAAAAGATAGTTAAAAATTGTTCTGATGGGAACTTCACGATGGCATTTGGTCAAGTTGGTCCAGATGAGCAATTTTTGGCCCTAAGGGCCTTTTAGTAACGTTTTAAGAAGTCATTTAGAGGTTTTAGGAATTTGTATCATAAGAATGGGATGAAAAAAAGAGTTGGAGAGAGTAACCATGTGTGTATTCATTAAAACAAATGATGCTAAATTTTGCTTAAAATGTCCCTAAAATTCCTGCTTTAATCATAGAATTGTGATTTAGAAAAAAAAAAATCTCAAATTAAGCCATGATTTTTGGCATTATGTTGCTGAAAAGAGTGTATTTATGATGCTCCCTATAACGCAATATTCATGTTTGTCTTGTGATACTTTCAGACCAGTGCTGAGTAAAGTAAAGGAGAAGTCGGTGATCTCTTTGCCTGGTTGGGTCACCATGGAGATACCAGTGATAGAAGAAACTCCCATCAGTCAAATGAGCCAGGTATAATTTGTTAAATAAGGGTTGTCCAGTGTGTCGTGGTATATGTATTTAACCATCACCACGTTCTTGGTTAATTCAGAACGCAACAAACTGATAATGTTCTTGTCGCACCTGTGTTAGCATAGGCGACTTCGATTTCTGTCTATTATTGGTCATCTGTATACTTAATGTCCATCTGTATACTTAGCATCCATCCTAAATGAGTAAATAAACAGTAAAACTTTACAGTTAGTTTCACTTCGCCAGTTGTTTTATCTCTCTGAGCTAAACAATGATGACAACTCTCACTCATCTGGTGAGTTTTCAGTTTTTATTACATAAACTTTAATGATGTTCTTTATTCTTGTTTTTCCCAGTAAGCAGGATTTGACATGTCATCCAAATTTTGCATGAATGTCAAAACATATTTTCTGGGAAAAGTAAGAAAAATATTTCAATAAGTTGTCTGCGGAAAATTTTATGCATAGTGCTAAGAGGAAGGGATACACTTTCAGGGGAGGCAATTCTGTAAAAATTGTTTGAATGGAACGGATACTCTTTCAGTAGGGGAGACAATTCTTGAAAGTTATTTTTGCCTTCCTTCTGATGATGAGAAGGGTTATAATATTTTTGACATCATTTAGACATCGGGTAACATTTGACCTTAAGCCTTTATCTTGCCACGATCATAGCTCCAGGTAAGAGGGGATATCTACATATTTTTTTTTTCTGGTTGAAAACATATGTTGTAGGTACTCATTAGAAGCGCCTCAGTGAGGTGCTTCTAATGACAGACTTTCAAGCATCCTTAAACTTCCTTAAAAATCCTAATTTTTAAGTCTATCTAAATTCCTAAAAAAAACTCAAAAAAAAGGTCAAATTCCTTAAAAAAAAACCAAAAAAAAAAACCCTCACTTTTCATCATCCTTCATTGTTCTCAGTTTCCAGTGGGCATTGCAACCCCGCCCTAAAATTTTGTGAAAATAGCCCTAATTATAGCCCTGCTTTGAAAAAGTGGGGCTATACTGGAATTGCCATGTCCTTCCCTGATTCCGTTGATTGCAAAATTAAAATGCATTTTGCTTAATAACTTTTATGTTTGTGGTCCTACTTCAATGAAACTTATGCTACACTTGGTCTCTAAGGTAAGGAAGGTGTAGTTGCTGAATAGTGGCCAAGGCCCATAACTCTTGGAGTTATATCCTTCGGTAGGTTTTCAAAATTTAAAATGCATTTTGCTTGATAACTTATGTGTTAGTGGTCCTACTTCAATGAACCTTATACCACACCTGGTCTCCAAGGTAAGGAAGGTGTAATGGCAGAATGGTGGCCAACGGCCAATAACTCTTGGAGTTATGTCCCCTTGATAGGTTATCAAATTTTGCCATTGTTGAAAATTTTCGTAGCAGATTTCTCAGGAAATATCAAAGCTAGAAAGTTGAAAGTTTGTATAAACATGGACAATGACTTGATGTATCGTGTATACCAGAATAGGGGCTAAAAATCCACAACTCTGTGGAGTTATGTCCCTTGGTAGGTTTTCAAGAAATAAAATGCATTTTGCTCAATTACTTTCTGTTTATGGTCCTACTTCGATGAAACTTATACCACACTTGGTATCTAAGGTAAGGAAGGTGTAATGGCAGGGCAGTGGCCAAGGGCACATAACTCATGGAGTTATGTCCATTTGAAGGTTTTCAAATTTTTCCATTCTTGAAAATTTTCATAACATTTCTCAGAACCAAAGAAAGCTAGAAAGCTGAAAATTCCTATAAACATGGACAATGACTGGATGTATTGTGTTTACCAGAATAGGGGCAAAGGGTTCATAACTCTTGGATGTGTCCCATGGTAGGTTTTCAAAAAATTAAAATGCATTTTGCTTGATAACTTTTATGTTTGTGGTCCTACTTAGATGAAACTTATACCATACTTTGTTTCTAAGGTAAAGAAGGTGTAATGACAGAATAGTGGCCAAGGGCCTATAACTATTGGAGTTATGTCCCTTGGTAGGTTTTCAATTTTCGTAACAGATTCATCTCATCTTTCCAATTTTTAAACATCAAAATTTTTCAACTCACATGTGTATTTCTCCTCTGATGGCACTGTAGCGGGGCTGTAGTCAGATCCTCTGACAGCTCTAAAATAGCCCTAATTTTTTGCCCTTGAAAGCCTGTAATGAGTACCCACAGCATGTTTTCATGCAGAAATCAGAAAAATATCTACTTTTTGGATGAAAAAAGCACCTTATCTGGAGCTGTGCATGATGCATGTGAAGGGTTTCACAACTGCTCCATAGAGTTTAAGATCACACGATGGTGTATTGAATGCACATTAGCAGGCCTTCGTAGCCTAGTGAATAAGACAGCTGACACTTAATCCATTAAGTTTCTCACCGCTGTGGTTCGAGCATCGCTCGGGTCACGTGGGAAAGCCAAGTTCTGCTTGCGGATGGTCAGGTGGTTTTTACTCGGGTTCTCCGGTTTCGCCCACCTTTGATGAACGATCGGCTTGATATAAGTGAAATATTCTTGAAAGGGCCGTAAAACCCAAATTTACCGGCACAGTGGCTCAGTGGTAGAGCGTCCGCTTTGTGACCGGGAGGTTGCGGGTTCGATCCCCGGCCGGGTCATACCAAAGACTTTAAAAATGGTACTAGCTGCTCTTTCGCTTGGCGCTCAGCATTAAGAAAGTAGAGCTAGAACTGGTCAGCTCAGTGTCAGTATAATGTGACTGGGTGGAATATCATGTCAAAGTGTCTGGGGCGTGATATTTCAGTGAGGCAGCACTCTAAAAGTGAGCATTGAGCTCCCTGCCACATCCAGACACCGTCGCGATATGACTGAAAAAGGTTGAAAGCGACGTTAAGCCCAAATCAAACAAACAAACAAAAACCCAAATCAAAAAAAAAAAAAAAAAAAAAAAAATGCACATTAGTTTGTGACACGTCAGTACTGGAAAACCAGGGCCCAGTTGTTCAAAGCTAACGACATCGTTAGTTAACGATTCATTAAAATTTACATCAAGTGATATGCAAATATGCTGAAAATTTTTGCTGAAAAAATGTGAGTAGCTTTTGCAGTGCAAAAGCTACTCACATTTTTTCAGCAAAAAATATCAGAATATTGTATATTGAATCCGCTAAAACAATTAACGAAATGACCCTTAACGAGCTCGTTAAGCTAACGACGCTTTGAACAACTGGGCCCTGGTCTTCGTAGAACTCAATGTCTAAGGTTTGTTAATGAAAACCTGTTAGGATCTCATTTTCTCTGGTAAATCAAGCTGAAGATGGAATTCAACTCATGACACACTTTATTGCCCAGAGCCTTTTCATTATCATTCTTTCATCATCCAAATCATCATCAGGTAATATTTTTAGCTCGCCTGTACGAAGTACAAGGAGAGCTATTGTAGTCACCCCGGTCGTCCGCGTTTGCGTTCCCGTTCCCGTCACACTGCATTAAAGTTTTTCATATGCTTATATCTCAACAGTCACTCCTCACAGAGGCATCAAATTTGGAACTTAGGTACCTTGGAGGGTCTTCTGAGATTCCAAGAGAATAAACCCCTGGGTTCATGCCCCTGGGTGGGGCTAGGGGTCAGAATCTAGGACACCTTTGTAATACTGTGTTAAAGTTTTTCAAATTCTTATATCTTGACTTTCACTCCTCATAGAGCATTCATATTTAGAATTTGGGTACCTGGAGGAGTCTTCTGAGATTCCAAAAGAACATACCCCTGGGTTCATACCTCAGGGTGGGCCTTGGAGTGGGGCTAGGGGTCAAAATCTAGGACACATTTGTAAAATCTTATAAATGCCACACCTAGGATATTAGTTCCTTGTGACCCGATTATTGACGTCAAAATATATCTCTGTTGGTGTGACCTATATTTCATGGTTCAGTGATTTTGCCTTATATCTTGAATACTATTTGTTGGATAAATGTCACACCTGGGATATTAGTTCCTTGTGACCCGATTATTGACGTCAAAATATATCTCTGTTGGTGTGACCTATATTTCATGGTTCAGTGATTTTGCCTTATATCTTGAATACTATTTGTTGGATAAATGTCACACCTGGGATATTAGTTCCATGTGACCCAATGAATGACCACTTACTATATCTAGGTCATTGTGACCTATATTTCATGCTTCAGTGATTTTGCCTTTTATTTTTATTACTATTTCATGGAGAATTGTCATACCTGGATTATTATATCTATGTGGCAAAAATGATTTACATACAAATACATCTAGGTCAGTGTGACCTATATTATATGGCTTAATGATAAAAATGTTACAATATAAAATGTACCCAGCAGGCAAGCTACGCTGTCCTACGACAGCTCTTGTTTTTTTATCAGTGATATAAAAGTGTATCAATTCCCCTTAACTGGAATTAAGACATAATTTTGTGTATATTTTCAGTCACAAGCTCCTGAACCTCACATTCCTGGCATGCCGTCACCTCATAAGATCCATGGCAGTTTCCTCAATAAAGCTGTCTCGCCAAATATCAAGAAGTCTCCTGCCAAGATAATACATTCCCCCAAATCAGAGTCAGCCAAGAAGAAAATTCTTGGATTTGACAGCTTGGACGAAAAGGTGAGTGTTTTTATACCCTATCACACAAGAGTGATGAGATGGGGTATTACATGTATGTTTTCACATTGGATGTTGTTGCATTTGCTCATGTTACATATGTACGTACATTTGTATAGTTTGTGCAACAATTTCTGTTCTGTTTAAATTTTACTTGTGCAGTGGTGTTGGCAAGATCAGGTATGGGTTGATAATGAGCACATTTCGATAATTATAGTAACAGAGTTTTGCCCCTTATAAATGTTAAAAACTGGTTCTCATACGATAATTTAGGTTTCTTTCATCCAATTCCCATGAAATTCATGTGATGTCTTATTGACCATTAAACACAGGTTCAGTACAAAAATAGCTGCCCAGTAAACGTGTGGTTAGGTAAACTGACCGCGCTCGACATGACCCCATTGGGTTGACTGTGCCGTAAATCCTCAACACAAACAGTCTGCCTGGTAAAAAATTCAGCAGACAACATTTTGTCATATTTTCCTTAGCTTTCCCAGAAAATAGGCTTTGACATTTCATGCAGCTTGTCTTCTTAGGAGATAATTACATGAAACGTCATAGCTTATTTTCTTATAAAAATATGAAATATATCATCATTTTGTGTTCTGCTGAATTTGCCCTGAGAATGGTAATGGTTAACTTAAAATTTGAACAGATCATTTGTACTACCTGAGAATGTCTCTACAGATGTCTTACAGAACACCTCTCTTTAAACATAGGTCCAGATAAGGTCAAAGCTCCAGATAAGGTCCTTTTTTAATCAAGAAATATTGATATTTTTCTTATGAGTATCCAGGAGAAATAAGAAAAACTATTTATCAGAATGTCTTTCCAACTGAAACTAGTTAACCTATTGTAGTCTGGAGATCCCTAAAAGGATAATTGGCAAACAGTGCAGACCCAGATCAGGCGCCGCAGAATGCAGCGTCTGATCAGGGTCTCCACTATTTGCAAATAATTCAACCATTTTTCTCTCTGAATATCTCAATCACATAGCCTGACACACCAAAATCAAAATTAGAATCTTCCAATACATAGTGTGGGGATTTCATTCAGTCTACAATGGGTTAATGCACTTTGTCTAGCTAAAAGGTAATGATATTCCTCTACAATAACATGTTGTGGGGAAAAGTCAGTAGTTTTGACTGAAAGTAAGGGCCTGCTATACTTGCAGTGGTGGGGGAAGGGGGCATGTTAGTCATTCACTTATTCCCTTTTCCTCCTTTATGTCTCTGTTTCCTCTCTTCTACTAGCTCTTCTCTCCCTTGTCTCCCTTTTTCTGGGCTTACACAGAATGAATAAATAAGTTTTATTTCATGTTAAGGGCAGTAACTGTTGTCAGTTTCTTGTGAAAGAATGTGCACAATACTGGTTAGTGTGATGAGGTAAACTGACCTTGCTGGACGTGACCCCATTGGGTTGACTGGGCCGTAAAACCTCAACGCAAACAAACATACTTATTTCTCAACATATGCTGTTAATACTCATTAGACACCTGGTGGAGATGCTTCTAATGAGTATCACAACATATATTTTCATAGCTCTTAATAAGATACTTTTTTTCAATCCAAAAGTATCGACATTTTTTCTTATTTCTCCATGAAAACATGTTGTGGGTACTCATTAGAAGTGCCTCAGAGAGGCACTTCTTATGAGTAGCCACAACATGTTTTTAGGGAGAAATAAGAAAAATATTTACCTGATACCCACTCCCTATCCAGACCTATGCATTTTTGTGGAGAAATAAGAAAAATGTTTACCTGATACCCACACTCTATCAAGACCTATGCATTTTTGTGGAGAAATAAGAAAAGTATTTACCTGATACTCGCTCTTTATCTAGACCTATGCATTTTTGTGGAGAAATAAGAAAAGTATTTACCTGATACTCTCTCTTTATCTTTTGTGGAGAAATAATATTCATTTTGATGCATCACTAATCTAGAATTATGATTGTAGTATCTAGATAGAAGCCACTGAAGCCCATGACTAGACTTAATGCTGGGTGATCTGTATCTTCACTGGCTACAATATATTTTCTTCTTCAGGACTCCATTTTACCATATTTACCCTAAATTACATAGCTACAGATAAGAGGGGGTATCCACATAATATGTTTATTATTTCTTGACAAAAACATATGTTGTGGGTACGCATTAGAAGCGCCTTGGCGAGGCGCTTCTAATAAGTACCCACAACATATGTTTTCGTCGAGAAATAAGAAAGATATCAGCATTTTTCTAATGAAAAAAGCGCCTTATCTGTTGCTATATAAATAGTCGGGCACCTTAACTCCTTAACATACTTGTCCAAAAACTTGAACAAGTGCATACTACAGGTTGATGTGTCTAAAAATATGCTTGATGGGTGGCAAACAGTGTAGACCTTGATCAGATGCTGCATTCTCTGGCATCTGATCTGTGTCTTTACTGTTTGTTCAGGCTAGTCTGTCTCTTTACTTATGTTTATTACATAAATTTGTTAGGTCGGCATGGGCATTGTTCTTCAGTTATTATGGTTTTGAATGATTTCTTTCAGGATTTTGTTGTAATCAGATCTTCACCAAGAAAACCCCGAGTTTTAACAGATCACCAGAAAGAAGTGATGAAAGAAAGACGGTAAGTAGATAGTCATAGGATGTTATTTATTGTCGCACCTTGCTTTAGCATGCGCGACTTAGGCGTGCAAGTTTCCGTTTGTCCGTCCGTCCATTCATCTTTCCATCAACATTTACCCTGGGTGTCTTGTGAGCGCAACTCCTCTTACAGTTTTGTACCGATCATTTTGAAACTTCGCATATGTTTTCTTCATGGTATGAAGATGTGCATGTGGTTTGGATTAATTATTAATAATTGCTAGATTATTTTTTGTCACTTTTTCCACATTGTGAACTTAGTCATTTTTTCACCTCAATATATAGACAGTGGGTACCTCTTGTGAGCGCAACTCCTCTTACAGTTTTATACTGATTGTTTTGAAACTTTGCATGTGTTTTCTTCATGGTATGAGGATGTGCATGTGGTTTGGGTATAATTGTTAGAACATTTTTTTCACTTTTTTACATTGCGAACTTAGTCATTTTTCGCCCTCAGTATATAGACAGTGGGTACCTCTTGTGAGCACAACTCCTCTTACAGTTTTGTACCAATCATTTTGAAACTTTGCATATGTTTTCTTCATGGTATGAGGATGTGGATGTGGTTTGGATATAATTGTTAGGTTATTTTTTGTAGCTTTTTCCACATTGTGAACTTAGTCATTTTTCACCCTTTATATATAAACAGTTGGTACCTCTTGTGAGTGCAACTCCTCTTACAGTTTTGTACCGATTATTATGAAACTTTGCATGCCTTTTCTTCATGGTATGAGGATGTGCATGTGGTTTGGATGTAATTGTTAAATTATTTTTTTTTTTTACTTTTGTCCACATTGTGAACTTGGTCATTTTTCACCCTCAATATAGAGACAGTGGATACCTCGTGAGCACAACTCCTCATACAGTTTTATACTAATCTTTTTGCAACTTTGCACATGTTTTCTCCATAGTCTGAAGATGTGCATGTGCTTTTCATATAATCCTTGCCATATTTTTTGTCACTTTTTTGTACTTTTTCATTTTCTGACCATAGATGTATAGACAGTGGGTACCTTGTGATTACAACTTTTCATACAATTTTAAACTGGTCTTTTTGAAACTTTGCACATGGTTATTCCGTGTCTGCAGAAGTGCATGTGGTTTGGATATGATTTTTAAATTTATTTTTGTCATTTTTTCCACTTTAACTTTGTCATTTTCTGAACCTCAGATTTATGAAAGTTTATAGACTGTGGGTACTGTTTGAGCCCAATTTTTCATGCATCATATGAGGAAATGCATATGCTTTCAATGAAATTCCTATATTCATATAATCCTTGTCTTTAATTTTTGTCAATTTTCCAACTAAGCACTGCTAAGAATGAAATAAATTTAATAACCACATCCTGTGACTTTTGCCTCAGCAGGTGTGACGCCGCCTTCTGTGGAATTCTGGTTTATTTCTCCAGACATGTTACATCTCAGTTGTTCCTGATGGGATTACTCAGTATATGTTTGTTCATTTAGAAGTGAGGAAAGTTTTCTGTAAGTCTTTGTTTTAGCTCACCTGGAGTGAGGCTCCAAGCTCCAGGTCAGCTTATGCGATCGCCTGTCGTCCGTCAGTCAGTTAGCATTTCACATTTTCAACAACTCCTGGACAGTTGAACAGATTGACTCAAAACTTGGTAGGAAGCATCAGGGTGATTTGTAGATCAAAAGTAGCTAAAATCATTCCAATTGGAAATACAGAATGAACCGAAAGGCCAAGTGACCCGGTAAGAAGCATTGGGGTGACTTGTAGATAAAAAATAGCTAAAATTGTTTCGATCAGAAATCCAAGAGGGCCGCCCGTTCAAATCAGGCAAGTTGTTGTCATTTTCCATTTCATTGTTCTGACAAAAACCAGGATAGACTCAGCATGTGAAGCAAGAAACAAGGCATTTATATTGGCAGACTTGATACATAACTGTTTTGTCATTGTTGAAAACACTTGCTGACAATTATAAGGTTATCAAAATATTGTGCCTGAGTATTCTCAATGATAATAATATGGTAGTACATCAAGTCTGCAAATTTTAAGTACTTTCATCCTAGGTACATTCTCTGAGCTTATTCTGTTCTTACAAGGTTATCAAATATTGTGCCTGAGTGTTCTCAACAATAAATATGGTAGTACATCAAGTTTGCAAATCTTAAGTACTTTCATCCTAGGTACATTCTCTGAGCTTTTTCTAATCTTCATCAAAACAACGAAAATAATAATAAAAAGACTATCTGATTTTAACGGATGCTTTTCACAAAAATCTATAGTCTTTTTCACTGTTTTGTATGACATAGGTTTCCCCTCTTGTCAAGGCCACGTCGAAAAAAAAAAAAAAAAAAAAAAAGGTATACCGTAGTTGCCCAAATATATTCAGACTTGTGCCATATTATTTATAAAATTTTAACTAACTCTCTTTGACTATCCAGTGATGTGTCGAATAGATGGCATGGACCTTAAGATACAAAAGGTATTCAAAGATAGTAAATCTGTATCAGAGATTGTATAAGTGAAATATACACATTGCTCTGTTTGAACAGATAGCTGTGGGTGCTTCAAGATCCTTAATTGCTTCACAGCACTCAATTATTGCTGTTTCAGGATACTGCCTGCGATGTACAATAGTCTGGAAATTTCTCAGGATGCTTCCATGATGGCTCATTTCAACACGGACACACAAGATGGGTAAGTTGTTTCAACCAAGGCCTTTTGACGCATGAAAATGGCTAAATATAGACCAGTTGTCCTGGGACTTTAATGTCAACAATTCGCTAGGCATATCCTCTAGGTTAGTTCATACATGGTATAAATCCAAATAAATACTTTTCTTTTTTCTCCACAAAAATATATGTTGTGGGTACTTGACAAGGCGCTTCTAATTAGTACTCACAACAGGTTTTCATGGAGAAATAGGAAAATATCAATACTTCATAGTTGAAAAAAACACTTTATCAAGCATTAAGTAAGAGGTAAGTTGACCTTATGAATGCACTCTTAAGGGCAGTGATGTAATATCAGGCTGACTTCATATGTTTACAGCAAATAGCATTATATGTCAGTAATGACCTTTTGGCTGGGAATGAGTCTTTCCAAACTTAAAAGCCATGATTAAATAGCACATGACTGTCCTTGTTAATTCATAGATTTACCTTGTTAATATATGGATCCATGGCAACATTCTTTCCTGGAGATTTGTTCATGAAATATTTTCTACGGTCATTCTCTCCCTTTCGCTGATTCAAGAAGGCCAGTTGTCAGTTCTGGCGAAAGAATGTACACAATACTGCTTAACCACTTAGAGGACTAAGCCAGCCCAGTAAAAGTGTGGTTAGGTAAACCGACAGAGCTCGACATGATCCCATTGGGTTGACTGGGCTGTAAAACCTAAACACAAACAAACAAATATATGGATCCCTGCAGCATCTTGTATCAGTATTTATGCAATAATATCAACACTAATAATGTTACAGTCTTTGTTGTATAATGTAGCGCCAAATAAGGCGACTGTTCTGATGATAATTATATCCCCAGCAAACTGTGTTTGTGTGGGAGGGGTGTATACTTTTTTCATGTCCATCCATCCGTCTGTCAGTTCAGTACATTCTGGTCCTTGTGCAAGAGGGTGGGGCGGGGTGGTTATAATGATAATTCTAGGATATTTTTCTTTGACTCTCCACAAAAACATGCTTCCTTCCACTGATTCAAGAAAGGCAGTTGTCAGCTTCTGGCCAAAGACTGTGCACAATACTGGTTAACCACTTAGAGGACTAGAGGACTAAGCCTGCCCAGTAAAAGAGTCATTAGGTAAACTGACTGTGCGCGACATGACCCTATTCAGGGTGGCAACGCACTCTGGAAAACAGGGAAAATGGTGGAAAAAAATTCCCTGCAGGGAAAAATCAGGGAATTTGAAATTTTGCTGAAAATCAGGGAAAAATCAGGGAATTTCAAAAAATCTTCTTTGTAAGGTCAAAATATTCAAATTTTATAGCTGTTCAGATGTGGCTACTGGTGGTTTCTTTCTGCCATATGCTTAAAATACCTGCAGATCTAATCTTACTTAAAGGTGGAGTACTTGTTAGGTGGAGTACTTGTTTGTACATCATATTTTAGATAAATTTTCATTTAATTAAGAATATTGTGACAGCATTGTGTATAAACATGTCACTTGACAGCATTTGAATCAGTATATGACTTCTAAAAGTAGGGGCCATTGCGATAATATTAAGGTTTTTAATCAGGGAAAATCAAATCAAATCAGGGAAAAATCAGGGAATTTGATTGCTAAAAATGTGTGGCCACCCTGCTATTGGTTGCCTGGGCTGTAAAACCTCAACACAAAAAAAAAAAAATGTACACATTAGAATCACCTCATGGAGGCAATTCTAATGGGTAGATCTACAACATGTTTTAGTGAAAATTAAGAAAAAAATATCCCATAACTATCACCAAAGTTCTTGTATATTTGGTCCAGAAAAGGAAACAAATCCTTCACAATATTCTTTTAATATCAGTAAGGTGTGAATTCTGGCTATAGTGTTTAGCAAAAAAGGTAAGAGAAAAGTCCAGAGAGTGCACAATCACAAGCCGCAGCCCATCCCAGACACGAAGAGGAAGAGGAAACAGACAAAACCAAACAAGCGCAAATCAAACAAATGTACGAAACACACTAAGATTAGTTCTTCTTTTCCCCAAGTGAGGTAATCGCAATGCTAAAAGGACTGAAAAATACAAGAACAAAACAACACAAGGCAAGACTTAAAACAAATTGCCTCATAGAATAAAGCACAAAGCGACAAAGAGTAAGAATAACAAAGCTGGGAGAAAGGTAAACACAACTTAGTGTACTGCTGGTTGCTCTTTCAGGTCCCAGAGTCAGACACCAACACCGACTGATCAACCCTTCTCTCTGTTCGGCTCAGTCATTCCATTATCCAAGAAAGAGGTATGTTAAAACAGCAATCATGAATCACAGCATTCCCCCCTCCACACACACACACATACACACACACAGAGAGAGAGCACTGGATAAGGGATAAAGCATATGACAAGACAAAAAAGCATTTAGTCAAAACCAGAATGAGCTGCAGCAGAAATACTGCCTTAAAACTTATTTGCAAAACTGTTGAGGGGCTTAAACATGTTTTTATAGGCACAAAACACCAGGCCAAGTTTTAGCGCAATTTCATTAGTCAAGAGCAAGTCAAAAACAGCATTTGTGCTTCAATAAAAACACTGTGTAGAAGAAATACTGCCTTAAAACTTATTTGCAAAATGTTGAGGGGCTTAAACATGTTTTTATAGGCACAAAACACCAGGCCAAGTTTTAGCGCAATTTCATTGGTCAAGAGCAAGTCAAAAATGGCATTTGTGCTTCAATAAAAACACTGTGCAGGAAACTTAGAATTATTATCTTTGTGTGAATTTCTAAAATGAGCTGTATACATACTTTTTGATGGAAAATTGGCCAGGTCGGAATTAAATATAATGAATTTCATTTTTAGCTCGCCTGATCGAAGTCCAGGAAGATCTATTGCACTATCCCCGAAGTCTGCATCAGCATCCACATTTACGTTAGTTTTTTAAGAGCCTATATTTTCCAGACCATTTGATAGATTTGGTTCATATTTGGTATGATGATAGATATAGTTCCAAGGTTTTATTCAGCAATACCCCAGCCCATGACCAAGATCAAGGTCAGGTCAAGGTCATGGACTTAGAAATTTTTAATGTTAAAGATTTTTAAGAGCTCATTTTCCAAACTATACGATGGATTTTGTTCATATTTGGTATGATGATAGAAACAGTTCCAAAGTTTTTAGCTCACCTGAGCCGAAGGCTCAAGGTGAGGTATTGTGATCACTCACCTTCCGTCGTCGTCGTCCGTCTGTCCGTCCGTTCACAATCTTTAAACAACATCTCCTCCTAAACCACTGATTGGATTTTGACCAAATTTCACAGGAATGTTCCTTGGTTGATCCTCTTTCAAAGTTGTTCAAATGGTTCCGGTCCATTGCATATCTAGGTCACAGGAGCTAAAAATAGATTTTTTAACTAAAAACTCAAAAAATCTCGTCAGAAACCACTGGACTGATTTCAATAAAATTTTGCAGAAATCTTCCTTTGGTGATCCTCTACCAAGATTGTTCAAGCCATTTGGATTCGTCAAAAAACATGGCCGCCAGGGGGCGGGGCTTATTTTCCCTATATATCTGTATAGAAAACTTTAAAAATCTTCTTGTCAGAAACCACTGGACCAATTTCAGTATAATTTTGCAGAAATGTTCCTGTGGTGATCCTCTACCAAGATTGTTCAAGCCTTTTGGATTCGTCAAAAAAACATGGCCGCCAGGGGGCGGGGCTTATTTTCCCTATATATCTGTATAGAAAACTTTAAAAATCTTCTTGTCAGAAACCACTGGACCAATTTCAATATAATTTTGCAGAAATGTTCCTTTGTTGATCCTCTACCAAGATTGTTCAAGCCTTTTGGATTCGTCAAAAAACATGGCCGCCAGGGGGCGGGGCTTATTTTCCCTATATATCTGTATAGAAAACTTTAAAAATCTTCTTGTCAGAAACCACCAGACCGATTTCAATATAATTATGCAGAAATGTTTCTTTGGTGATCCTCTACCAAGATTGTTCGAGATATTTGGATTCGTAAAAAAACATGGCCGCCAGGGGGCGGGGCTTATTTTCCCTATATATCTATATAGAAAACTTTAAAAATCTTCTCGTCAGAAACCACTGGACTTGTTTCAATATAATTTTGCAGAAATGTTCCTTTGGTGATCCTCTACCAAGATTGTCCAAGCCTTTTGGATTCGTCAAAAAACATGGCCACCAGGGGGCGGGGCTTATTTTCCCTATATATCTGTATAGAAAACTTTAAAAATCTTCTTGTCAGAAACCACTGGACCGATTTCAATATAATTTTGCAGAAATGTATCTTTGTTGATCCTCTACCAAGATTGTTCAAGACATTTGGATTGGTCAAAAAACATGGCCGCCAGGGGGCGGGGCTTATTTTCCCTATATATCTATATAGAAAACTTTAAAAATCTTCTTGTCAGAAACCACTGGACCGATTTCAATATAATTTTGCAGAAATGTTCCTTTGGTAATCCTCTACCAAGATTGTTCAAGCCATTTGGATTCATCAAAAAACAGGGCCGCCAGGGGGCGGGGCTTATTTTCCCTATATATCTATATAGAAATCTTTAAAAATCTTCTTGTCAGATGCCACTAGACCGATTTCAATATAATTTTGCAGAAATGTTCCTTTGGTGATCCTCTACCAAGATTGTTCAAGACATTTGGATTCGTCAAAAAACATGGCCGCCAGGGGGCGGGGCTTATTTTCTCTTTACATCTATATAGAAAACTTTAAAAAATCTTCTTGTCAGAAACCACTGGACCGATTTCACTATAATTTTGCAGAAATGTTCCTTTGGTTATCCTCTACCAAGATTGTTCAAGCCATTTGGATTGGTCAAAAAACATGGCCGCCAGCGGCCGGGCTTATTTTCCCTATATATCTATATAGAAAAGTTTAAAAATCTTCTTGTCCATAACCACTGGACCGATTTCAATATAATTTTGCAGAAATGTTCCCTTGGTGATCCTGTACCAAGATTGTTCAAGCCATTTGGATTTGTCAAAAAACATGGCCGCCAGGGGGCAGGGCTTATTTTCACTATATATCTGTATAGAAAACTTTAAAAATCTTCTTGTCCGAAACCACTGGACTAATTTCCATATGAGTTTGCAGAAATGTTCCTTTGGTTATCCTGTTGTAAGATTGTTCAAGCCATTTGGATTTGTCAAAAAACATGGCCGCCAGGGGGGCGGGGCTTATTTTCCTTATATATCTATATAGAAAACTTTAAAAATCTTCTTGTCATAAAGCACTGGACGGATTTCAATATAATTTTACAGTAATGTTTCTTCGATGATCCTCTACCAAGATTGTTCAAGCCGCCATGATTCGTTAAAAAACATGGCCACTAGGGGGCGGGGTTAATTTTTCATATATATCTGTATAGAAAACTTTAAAAATCTTCATGTCATAAACGACTGGACCGATTTCAATATAACTTGGCAGAAATGTTTCCTTAGTGACCCTCTATCAAGATTGTTCAAGCCGTCATGATTTGTCAAAAAACATGGCCTCTAGAGGGTGCGGGGCTTATTTTCTATATATATCTATTTAGAAAACTTGAAAAAATCTTGTCGTCAGAAACTGCAGGACTGATTTCAATATAACTTCACAAAAATATTTCCTTGGTGACCCTTTACCAAGATTGTTCAAACCGTTATGATTTGTCAAAAAACATGGCGGCTAGGGGCGGGGCTTATTTTCCTATATATCTATATAGAAAATTTTAATAGTCTTTTCAGAAACCACTTGACTGATTTCAATGTAACATTGCAGGAATGTTTCTTATGTAACCCTCTATCAAGATTGTTCAAGCCGTCATGATTCGTCAAAAAACATGGCCGCCAGGAGTCGGGGCTTATTTTCCTTATATATCTATAGAAAACTTTAAAACTCTTCTTGTCAGAAACCACTGAACTGATTTCATTATAACTTTGCAGAAATGTTTCCTTGGTGACCCTCTACTAAGATTGTTCAAGTAATCATGATTCGTCAAAAAACATGGCTGCGGGGGGCAGGGCTTAATTTCCCTATATATCTATATATAAAACTTTAAAAATCTTCTTTTCAGAAACCAATGGACCGATTTCAATACAACTTGGCAGGAATGTTTCTTTGGTGACCCTCTACAAAGATTGTTCAAGCTGTCATGATTCATCAAAAAACATAGCCGCTAGGGGGCGGGGATTATTTTCCATATATATCTATATAGAAAACTTTAAAAACCTTCTCGTAAGAAACAGTTGGACCGAGTTCAATGTAACTTGGCAGGAATGTTGCTTTGGTGACCTTCTACCAAGATTGTTCAAGCCTTCATGATATGTCAAAAACCATATCGTCTATATCTGCATAGAAAATTTTAAAATTCTTATTGTCACATACCCCATGACCGATTTCAATATTACTTAGCTGGAATGTTGCTTTGGTGAACCTCTATCAAGATTGTACAAGCAGTCATGATTCGTCAAAAAGCATGGCTGCCATAGGGTGGGGCTAATTTTCCCTATATATCTAAATAGAAAACTTTAAAAATCTTCTTGTCAGAAACCACTGAACAGATTTCAATATAACTTGGCAGGAATGTTCCTTTGGTGACCCTCTACCAAGTTTGTTCAAGCTTTCATGATTCGTCAAAAAACATGGCCGTTAGGGCGTAGGGCTTTATAGCTATATAAAACTTCTTAAACCACTGGACCAATTTCAATATAACTTGGCAGAAATGTTCCTTTGGTGACCCTCTTTCAAGATTCAGTTCAAGTCGTCAAGATTTGTAAATAAACATGGCCGGGGGTGTGGTGGAGGGGGGTGGGGGTGGTTAGTGCTATAAAGTTTATACAAAAATCCTAGAGCAGTGAACTTGGCTGAAACTTCAACAGTAAATATGCAAATCTGTTTGGTCAGGTGAGCGATATAGGACCATCATGGTCCTCTTGTATTCAGAATACCCTGCCCATGCCTATGACCTTAAGGTCAAGGTCACAGACTTAAAAGTGTTACATTAAAGTTTTTTTAAGAGCTCATATTTTCCAAACCATATGATGGATTTTGTTCATATTTGACATGATGATAGATACAGGTCCAAAGTATTATTCAGCAGTACTCACTGCCCTTGCCCATGGCCTCACGGTCAAAGTTAAGAACAGAAATTTTATATTAGTGTTTTAAGAGCTCATTTTCCTAACCATATGATAGATTTGGTTCATATTTGGAATGATAATAGATACAGGTCCATAGTTTTATTCATCACCCCCACCCATGCCTATGACCTCAGTGTCAAGGTCACATAGAAATTTTATAATTGATCGCTGATAATGTCAAATTCATGACAACAAATGACCAAACCATAGCACAAGAAATTCTATCAAGAGCTAAAATGCCATAACATTTCCTCTTACAGTTATGATTCTAAGTATTGGGACAGATAGGCCTAAGCAAACTGTACATACCCAGATCAGACTGATCCTAAAGAGCACCCAGATCCCTGACACTCCAGTATCACCCCAATTCCAGGCAAGCTATGCTGTCTGCTGACAGCTCTTGATTTTTATTTTATCAATGTTATTTGCAGGCAAATTGCTCATAAATTTAATATAAAACCTTTTAGGCTTTAATCAGTTTGTGTGTGATTCACCGGCATTTACACATCAATAAAATCCACAAAAATAAAGTTTTTTATTATTTTTTTATTTATTGATTTGCGAAATGTCACATTGCATTTTATGAAAGGCACTCTATTTTTCTGCAGTATGAAAAATTCAGTTATTAAATAAAAGGTAAGAAAGATATGTGTGTTTGTAAGAATGTTTTACTATGGTGTTAATTTTATTTCAGGAGCAAATCAACGAAAAGAAGACATCACCAGAAATGAAAAATAATGGTAAGAAGAATAGTAAGAAGAGTTTCAAGTCGCCTGAACCAGCAAGCAGCAGCACTATTTCAAGTCGTAGAAGGTCAGTGAGATTCAAGGAAGAAGAGAAGAAGCAAACTTCAAATATTGCCACAGAGCAAGAGTCGTCAGAAACTAGTAAAGCTAATGATTTAGAAAGATCTGATAGCAAAATCTCAAATGGAAACAGTGTCAGTAGCCTGGATAAATCTGAACAACTGAAAGACAAACCCAGTAAATCTAAATTTGGTGATGATAAAAAAGATGTAGATAGTTCTGATGTTGAAAAGAATTACATTAAGGAAACTGAAAATAATAAAGTGACTGAGCAACACCAAATAACAGATTTCAAAGACTCTCATGACACAATTTCTTCTGGTGATAAAGCAAAGTCTCAAGATAAAAGTACATCTGAGAGTGAAAATGTGAGTTTATTAGGACAGTCAATACCTCAAAATGTTTTAGGGGTTATAGGGTTCACACCAGAATCCTCTAGTAAAAGTGTTGAGTCAAAAACTGAGACTTCAAGAACAGATGAAAGTGATTTGATTGGCACAGACCAGAGTGATGAGTCTCAGCCATTGTTCAGTTGGACTCAAAAGTTAAATCAGTTGAATAAATCTCCAAGAAATCAGTCACCACTGAAGAAAATTTTATCTCAAGACTTAAGAAGCTCACCACAGAAAACTAGAAGTCAGTCACCAGCAAAGTCCCCAAAGAGAAACAAAAAGAAACAGGGAACTGAAAATTTTGGAAATCTTGACCAATGGATTATAAGGTCTCCAGGAAAGAAAACTGATGTTCAAGATGAGAATACAGAAAATGTTATAAATGTTTGTTCTGCAACTATTGTGGAAGAAACTCAGTCACCTTCAAAGTTCTCAAAAGACAAACTTGAAGGTGATACAAAAACAAATTCAGTCATGGAAACCCCACCAAAATACAACTTCTCTCATTCCACTATTATTGGTTTTGGTAGTAGCAATAGAAAGTTATTCCAGAGCTCACAAGATAATATTGAAAATATACATGATATTGTTGAAGATTCTAATATTGTTCCAGGTTCCCCAAATTCAAAATCATTCACAACCTGTGTTAAAACAGGCACACCTGTTTTAAAACTGACCAGATTAACTGACAGTGAAATCAAGAAATACAGTCCTTCAAAAGAAGATAAAAAAGAATTGGATATGACGCCTACAAAGTCATCACCATCTCAGTTGAAACACAAAACTAAAAATGTTAAAACTGTCATTGACTTGGGAGGAAATGAGATAGTTAATAAAAGTTCCAAATGTTTGCATAAGCATGATGATTTCTCTGCATTCAAGCCTCTAGGAAATGACAATCAAAACAACTCAGAAATAGACAAGTTCTTTTCCAAGAGCTTGACTGATACAGAACAAGCAATGTTGAAACTGGGTGAAGATGAAAAGTCCATTGAATCTGACACAGAAAAGATGGATATATCACAGTCTGATTCCGAACTTATTGAAGGATCACAATCTTTATCAGGATCAGCTGAAAGTGTGGAAATCAATGGTCTTTTTAGTCAGATTGTCAAAGAAGCAAAACTTGAAGTTGAACAAGCAAAATTAGAGAAATCGTTTGAACCATCGGCTGATATTTTTACACAAGACTTTGATGTTGCTTCGAGTGAGCCAGTAATTTCTCAAGCTGAAAATGAGCCACAGCAAGCAGTGGAAGAGAATCAGAGTGTGCTAGAAAGTGAAAGTGGAACAAGGAACAGAAAACGGAAGCAAGAAACACCTAAAAAGACAACACCAGAAAATGTTAAGAAAAATAAGAAGAAAAAAGTTGAAAATAGCCAGTCACCAGAGATTGGATCAGCTAAGAAGGTCAGTAAGAGACTGCAGGAGAAGCGGGAGAAAAAAGAGATGGAGAAACAAAGTGGAAGTCCAACTGATACAAAAAAATCTGACAAGAAAACAAAGAATAATAAAAAGAAAGATGATAGTGCAGAAAATGAGAAATGTAGTCAGGAAGAGAATAAGATAGGAAAGAAGATATTGGGTAAAACTTCCAGAGTTTTTAATAGTTGGGACTCAGACCGACAGAAGTCTTTTTCTGATCAAGATGCTTCTAAGAAATCTGATGCAAAGAAAGAAACAGTTGTAAAGGATAATGAAAGCATAAGTGCTTCTGAAGCAAAGAATCAGATTGAGAGAACATGTGACACTGAAAGCATTAAAACTTGGAAGGAGGTAACAGTTGATAATACGGATACCGTGGAGAGAATTGAAATTGTTAGTGAAAAATTGAAAAAAGAGTCAGAAGTAAGTAACAAAAATAAGATGGAAGATAATGGTCATGAAAATTCTGTAGTGACCTGTAGTTTAGATGATAGCAGAAATATAGGTGTTAGTGATAAGGAAACAGCTAGCAAACAGAATGATGAATCACAAAAAAAGGAAACAAGTTCTTCCCAAGAACCTCTTCAAGTGATAGGACAAAAGACTCCAGAAAGTAGGAATTCTTCAGCACAGCCTGAACGTAAAAGTACAACAAAGAAGAAGAAAGCTGTAGCACAGAAAAGAGTGCTGAAAAGAGAAAGGAAGGATGTTGTAGTAAATGAGAGTGATTCTAATTTGGATTTAGATTTGTCTGATGATGATGATTTACCACTGTCTGAAACTAAGAAAGTTATTGCTGAAAATTTAGAAAAGAAAATTGAACAGCTTGGTGTTAAAGAAAAGGCTGTAACAAAGGCAGATGAAAAAGAATCTGATACAGAGAAACCAATAGAGTTGAAAGTAACAGAGTATAGTAAACAAAATGAAGTTCTAAATGAAAAAGAAGAGGAAAAATGTGGTAAAACAGAAGGCACTGAAACTGTTGATGAAGCTCTGGATGTTTCTTTTGCATCTGATGATGACATACCACTAAGTAGTATTAAAACAAGTCAAGAGAAACTGAATTCTAATAAAGAAATAAAGAGCAAGGAAAAACATTCCAAGAAAGAAAAGAGTACTGAGAAACATAGTGATAAAATAAATTCATATGAAAAGACAATCAAAAATAAAAACAGAAATGTTTCTTCAGACCAAAGAAAACAAAAACAGAATATCACTTCTCCAAAAACAAATAAATTGCGATCTGGTATAATCGTCAAGACAAGATTAAGGTCTGGTGAGAAAAAAACAGTTACTTCACCAAACTCAAAAAAATTGAGTTTAGCAGTAAAGCGTGTTCATAATGCCAGAAAGAAATTGAATGTGGGCGCTAAACGAAAACAGGAAGTTGTAATTGACATAGCAGAAATAGAAAAAGATGCTTGTGTGGATAATGAGTTTAATAGCAAAAAACTTGATAGTACTATTAAAAATAATGAGAAAGATTCAAGGAAAGTAGAAACTGTTGTTACTGTTGAAAATACTGATGTAGTTAAGGAAAAGGATACATCAGTTCATTCAGATGAAACAGAAATTTTACCACTGAATTCTAACCAAGCAAAGGATTTTGCAGGAATGAAAGATGCTAGTACTTATATGGCAGATCGATCAAGTAGACCTATCAATCGGATCTTTGAAATCTTAGATGAAACTCCAACAAAGGGAAAAGAAAGTATAAATCATTCGGCAACATCTCTTTTAATGCGAAACTCGGACAGCAAATTGATTTTAGGGTCTAGAAAATTTGAAAAGCGTTCAGGTTTTGCTCGTAGAAGTATTCTTAAGCCAAGTTCCTTAAGATCTGTCAGTGATGTGTCTTCTCCTAAGCGTGATTTTCATCCAATTAAAGTGGCGAGGATATACTCGCCAACAGCATCACCCAGTGCAAGCATTTTAAAGAAAAGACGGCTTAGTGATGATACAACTTCAGATACAAACTCTCCTCCCGCTAAGGTGAGTTATTTTGTAGTTTTTAATGACCTTTGTTGCACAACTTTTGCATCTGCAATTTTCAATTGCTAAATTGTGCATTTTACATACCATATTTATCCAAAATATTCTTAGGCCTAAGCAAACAGCATGGTGTGGGATCAAACTGCTCTTAAAGGGGCAGTTTGATCAATCTGCACTGTTTGACATTCTGTTAGTAAACTTTAGGCACATCCCCAGGTAATGAAATGGACTTGTTCAAATTCTAATGTAAGGATGGTAAGAAGGTCATGTGCCCAAAAAAGGTCACAGTCCATTGACCAAAAAGTATGGTGAAAACCTTTAAAAATCTCACAAAACCAAATTATTTTGGTGCAGAGTCCTTACATATAGCATAGGGGATGAGAGATTTACCTAGGGCAGTGTGGACAGTCTTTATAGAATTTTACCAAATATACTGAAATCATGGTCCTAGGTTGACCTATGATCTTTTTACATGAAAGTCTCCGGACTTCAAATCATGAGGTCTTGTGTTCAAATCCTGCAGGTGGCAGAATTCAGCTAGTGACTGTATGCACTTCATTGCACAGAGCCTTTCATTATCACCCTCCCATTGTTTCGATATGGTATAAATAATGTTGAAAGGGACCTAAAACACCAAACCATCATCATCATTTTACGTAAAGGTCAAATTTGCTGTCCTGTTCATTGATATTGTAAAAATGTTGGTCAAATCATTTTCTCAAACTATATGAAAGACTAACGAAAGAAACTTGCTCCCTTTGATAGCAACAGCACAAACTGTCTGCGTATGATTGACCAAAATTTCAATCATTCAGAGGTTGTCTTTGCCTGCTCCTCATTTCTGTACATGTTTAAAAATTATGAAAAATATCTGTATATAAGTCAACCATCTTTATAATGCCAGTCATTCTAACAGCAACATTTTTGTAATGTTTTGATTTATACAGATGAGCTCTGATGTTATAAACTTGTGTCATTTATAACATCAAATTCATTTTAATATCAAAGGCTCTGGATGGGGTGGTCGGGTGTGGCGAAAGCGTTGAGTATCTTACATCACTGGGGGTGGTCGGGTGGTGCGAAGGTGCTGTGTATCTTACATCACTGGGGCGTCCAACTGATATTGGCTTACAGTTGGGCAAGGCCTGCTATCCTTGTAGTGGGTAAGGGTAGAGGGGGAATGTTTTTATTTCTTCTGTTTCTTCACTTTCATTCCTGTTCCTCTTTCTTCCCTGTCCCTCTCTTTCATCTCCTCTACTCTCTCTTCTATCTCTTTTCTCCCTTTCTCTGGGAGACGACACAAAATGACCCTCAAGGGTTGACGTGTCGTTAAACCCCAACACAATCAAAATCTTACATCACTGGGGCGTCCAACTGATATTGGCTTACAGTTGGACAAGGCCTGCTATCCTTGTAGTAGGTAAGGGTAGAGGGGGAATGTTTCTGTTTCTTCTGTTCACTTTCATTCCTGTTCCCGTTTCTTCCCTGTCCTTCTATTTTCTCCCTTTCTCTAGGAGATGACACAAAATGACCCACAAGAATTGAAGAGTCCTTAAACCCCAACACAGTCAATCAATCAAAGGTTCTGGATGAGTTATTGTGATCGCTTGCCGTTTGGCATCCAGTGTCCACACCTTAGGATGACCTTTGACCAAGTCCAATTGCTTCTCTATATATTTGTATGGAGAAAATGTTAGTCATCTGTTTCTCAAACTGTATTGAAGACGTCGTTGAATTGTATTATCAAAAATAGCAAAACCTGTCGGTTGCAATTAAAGTTTTATCCCCTGGGGATTTTCTGTCCCACCCTTGGGCAGTATATATAAAATCATGAAATTTAAAATGACTTCTCTGAAACTGCTGGACCAATTTTCACATTTCATACGAAGCCTTCTGTCAAAGGGAGACTGAAAGTTTGTTCAAATGGTCATGCTTTGTTGATCAAGATGCCAGTATATGGTAAATATATTCTTAAAGGAATGACCCTTGATAGCAACGAACACACTGACAAAACTGAAAACAGCCAAAGTTTTCTGGGACAGACTTTACTAGTTCTGGCCAATTAGGCCTCATCAGTGACCATTGTATAAATTTTCAAAAATAGTCTCAGTGATCACAAAGGACCAGAAAATATAAACTACACTATAAAGAAATGTGAGGAGATGTTTTACAGTCGCCACATGTTACTAAGATCTGCTTTAGTGAAGATAAATAAATGAAACCACAAGTCTTCTCCAGAACAAAGAAAGCTTTTAGGCTCAGTCTTGGTATATAGCAGCAGGGAAGGAAAGTCTACTAAGTTTGTTCAAATGATGATCTAAGGTTTACCTTCTAGTAGCAAGATCAGATGTTTGTGCTTCCCTTTACAGTTTTATGGGGAAAGTTTTTAAAAGTTGTTTTCCCGGAATGTATGAAACGCTTATGGTGGAAACTTTCGCTTTTGGTGGAAACTTACAACATATGATCAAAGTAACAAACTCTAGGTTTATGGTCAAAATTTTATTGCCCAGGAGTACTCTTCCCCTGGACTATGTACATATATAAAATGATGAACTCTCTGTTGAAGGGGGTGGGTTGAAAGTCTATTCAGATGGCCATGTACCTTTAACTAAGCTGGCAACCACATCCATATGTGGTAAAAAAAAAAGATCATCAATTTTTTTCTTCTTGAAGACCAAGGAAGCCTTGAGATGGAAACTTGACATCAGCGATAGGATATCTAACAAGTTTGTTGAAATGATAATCCATGGTTGACCTTTGACCATTTTACTTCAAGGTCAGATTTGCTTTCCCATACCTTTCCAAGGGGAAAATATTGGAAAGTTGATAGGGTTTTTTCCAAACGTATGAAAGAGGTGTTTGCCTCTGCCCCACTCCCCTCCCCCCCTGTGGGCTATATACATGTATAAAATCATGAACTTGTCAAATGACTTTTCAGCTGAAATGTCTGGCTGTTATTTGCTGTGGCAATATTTGAAAAATGTTTCAATGTCGTCTGCAGATATGCAGTGGCTGTTTCACTTAGGTGAACATTTTGGCCCATGGACCTTTGTTTCTTGAACTTCCAAAAAATAGCCTGATACTACAAAAAATTTGCCTGTTGGGTTTTGTCTGCCCCCTACCCAAGAGCCATACACATAAAAAGAAATGAAGTTACTCAGGAGAGGCCACAGGCACAAAGCACAGCCTTGTTAAGTCACAGAATGAGGAAGATTTGATGAACAAATAATGGCAGGATGAAGTGACTTTAACCCTTGTCATGCTGATTAAATTAAGATGCCATACCCACTTCTAATTTTCAGCCAGTCAGATTGCTTGATTTGAATTGTTGCTATAAATTCACATACTTAATGGCAAACAGTGCAGATCCAGATCAGTTGGCTTCTGAAGAAGCCAACTGATCTGGATCTATACTGTTTGCAAAAGCAGGGCATATCTGGAGAAAAAAAATATCGATAATTTTTGGAGGGGGAAAAAGCCTTTTCTAGAGCTTTGTTTTTTTTTTTTTTTTTTTTTTTTTTCTCTGAAGTAACTTGGTCCTGAACAATGATATTCAGTTTTTTTCTTCGTTTATGCTTTTAGTACGTTTGTTCGGTTTGTGCTTGTTTAGATTTGTCGGTTTCCTCTTCCTCTTTGGGTCTGGGAAGGGCTGAGGTTTGTGATTGTGGCACTCCCTGGACTTTTCTCTTACCTTTTTTGTTAATGTACAATATATACTCTAAATATTTGGACACCATACCCTCAAAATCATTTTGACTACCTGATGAGGTGTTTTAAATATGATGGCATGGTAAACAGTGTAGACTATGATCAAATCGCTCCTTAGCAATTTGATCTGGGTTTACTCTCATTGTTCAGGCAAGTCTGTCCTTAGCAATTTGATCTGGGTTTACTCTCATTGTTCAGGCAAGTCTGTCCTTAGCAATTTGATCTGGGTTTACTCTCATTGTTCAGGCAAGTCTGTCCTTAGCAATTTGATCTGGGTTTACTCTCATTGTTCAGGCAAGTCTGTCCAAATAGAGAAAATATGGTAGTCAAAATGTCTCATTAATGAAGGGCTGTTTTTGTCTTCAGCAAAGAAGAGTGTCCTTTGCGGAACCTTTGATTGAGTTAGGGATCCAGTCAGGGGAAGCAGCATTGGTCCAGCCACCATTGGTTCCTGCATTGGAGTCATCTCAGAATACCTCACAAAATGAGAAGGTATGTATCTAAATCACAATTTGTAGTGGACAGTATTCTTTTTTTTTTTTTTTTTTTTTTTTTTCAGAGAAAATATATCCTGACATTTAATGTGACTTGTCTGCCTGGCAGACGATTTACATAAAATATCAGACATTTTCTTTGAAAAATTAAATAGAATGTCAAAATTGCATCTGTTGCAGTTGTGATAGATGCTTCAACGGTTTAAATAAACTAATAATATGGGATATATTTTGAAGATACCTGGTAGACATGTTGGACAGGCTGATCAGATGTGCCAGCTAAAAGAACAACTCTCACGTCCTTAGTTTTGAGGTTATCTGCCTTTGTAATATTTAGTCATTAACTCATGTATTTCATTTGCCTCTGGGTGAATTAGAAAAAAAATATTGGACAAGCTGAGTAGGCTTGTCACATAAAGGAATGACAAATCAACTTATTTTTTGTGCTACCTCCCCTTTTAACCCTTCTAGTGCTGAATAAATTAAGATGCCACGCCCACTTCTAATTTCCAGCCAATCAGATTACTTGATCAGGGTTTTTGATAGAAATTCACATATTTAATGACAAACAGTGCAGATCCAGATCAGTTGGCTTGAGCTACACTGTTTGCAAAGTTGGGGTATATCCGGGTTCAGCAGGACAAGGGTTAATATTTGATCATTAATTAACTTGTTTTCTCTAAAGGAGAGTGATCATACTAAGGTGAATTCATACACCTGGAGATTTTGCTACCATTTTTCACAAGGGAGACATCTTTTATGGCTTTCTATTTGTTTTCCTACACACCAAGTCCCGTCTCAAATGGGGTCTACTCTAAAAGGGAAGAATTTGCCCACAAGGGGAGTAAATTCTTCTCTTTTAGAGTAGACCCTTTGGAGCAAGTTCTTATTTTTCTACTAAACCATATATTGTGGGTACTTATTAGAAACAGCTCACCAAGGGACTTCTAATGAGTACCCGCAACAGTCATTTTCGTGGAGAAATAAGAAAAATAGCCGCTTTTATCTGGAGCTCTGCAATAGCTATTTTTCTGTTTTTATCTCCAGCAAAATAGTTTGATGACAGTCCAGAAACCTGATTTCCTTACCCCAGTGTCAACTTACAACTCTGAAACACAGTCCACTCAAGCGACACCTACCCCAAACAGCTACCAGAGTACACAAGAATCGCAGCTGAATGACACAGATCCAGTTTGTCGAGAACTGATTGAATGTGAACAATCTGTAGAGAAGATCCTACCTCAACTTACTTCATCCATCTGGTTAGTACTGGAAATTTCTTTAAAGGGAATGAATGCACTTGGTAGCTTTTCAGCATTTTTATAAGGGAAACAACTTTTGTGACTTCTTGTTTGCTTTCCTGCATAGAAAGTGCCTTCTGAAAATGGGTCTGCTTTTAAAGGAAATAATTAATTGCCAAGTAGACCTTTTTAGAAGAGAGGCAAAACAGTTTTGACAGAGTTTTCTCCCCTGAAAGTGTATCAGAGCCCCACAAAGGGATTAAGAACAGCCAAAAGGTTTTACCATTATTTTGCAAAGGGAGGTAAATTTTGCAAGCAGGAGTTGCTTCTTTTGTACATGAAACCTTTCAAGAATGGAGATTTATCTTAAAGGAGAGAATTTGCCCCCAGCAGGATCAATTTTTTTTCTATAAAGAGCAGCTAGCCCCTTGTAAGAAGAGAAGGAAAGATTTCTGTGTTATTTTCCTGTGCCAACAATCTGCAAAAAAGATTCTAGCTCAGCTTTCTTCATCAATTTGAATCTGGTTAGTACTTACTGTAAAACTTAATGAAAGCAGTATTTCTAAAAAAAAAATCATGTACATGTATTTTATTCATTGCTAATACAGTGCTCCAGCTAGGATTTTAGGTTAGAGGGGTGCCAGGTAGGGCACTTTCTGCGTGGTCATACAAGAATGAGGGCACCCTGTGTCGTGTGATATGCTAAGTATCATGACATGTTACAAAATATAATCCCATTCCACAATAAATGTCTCAGACTAGAATACACATAAAACTGACCTTTACACATTGATAACTTTTTAAATTTTTGTCCAATTTTCATGAAATTTTCAGCAAAATGTATGGTTTTATGTCTGGAGTTGAAATAAGGCAGACGGCAGCTGCAGAGGGGCGGCAGGAGAGGGCAAGATGGGTGGCTTGCCCCTCTACATAGGGCTAGCTGGAGCACTGCTAATATATAGTTATTTTGAAGTAAAACCCTCCCAATTTAGATTTAAATTCACTTCAGACCCCTTTTACAAGAAGAAATTGTAAATTTGCATCTTATTTGTGCCAGTTTAATTTTTAGTGAATTGTTCAAAAATCAGTACACACAGCGTGGTGGTTGGGTATGGCAAAGGTGTCGGTTATCTTACGTCACCGGGTCGTCCAACTGATATTGGCTTCTAGTTGGGCAAGACCTGCTATCCTTGTAGCAGTTAAGGGTAGAGGGGGAATGTTTTTAGCTCACCTGAGCTCTGCTCAGGATGAGCTATTGTGATCACTTCGTTCGTCCATCCGTGCGTCTGTCCGTTAACATTTTCAAACGACTTCTCCTCTGAAGCCGCTGAGCCAATTTTGCTCAAATTTTATATGGAGCCTCCTTAGGGTGGGGGAACGAAAAATTGCTAAAATGGTCGCGGTCCGTTGACCAAGATGGTCGCCACGCCCATATATGGTAAAAACCTTTAAAAATCTCCTCCAGAACCGAGAATGCCTTGGGGCTGAACCTTTGCAGGAATCATCGGGGATGGGAGGTCTACCAAAATTGCTAAAAGAATCGTCGTACGTTGACGTTTGACCTTTTTACGGCAAGGTCAAGTTTGCTTCCCTATGCATTTGTTTGGGAAAAACCTTTAAAAATCTTTGCATTTATCATCGGGAACAGAAGGGCTACCAGAATTGCTAAAATAATGGTTGTACATTGACATTTGACCTTTTTACGGTAAGGTCAATTTTGCTTCCTTATGCATTTGTATGGGAAAAATGTTCAGAATTTCAAACAACTTCTCCTCTGGAGCCTCTGGGCCAATTTTGCTCAAATTTCATATGGAGCCTCCTTAGGTAGGGGGAACAAAAGATTTCTAAAATGGTCACGGTTCGTTGACCAATATGGTAAAAACCTCTAGAAGTCTTCTTCTCTAGAACCGAGGATGCTTTGGGGCTGAATTTTTGCATAAATCATCGGGGACAGGGGGTCTACCAAAATTGCTAAAATAATGGTCATACATTGACATTTGACCTTTTTACGGCAAGGTCAAGTTTGCTTCCTTATGCATTTGTATGGGAAAAAACATTTAAAAATCTTATTCTCCAAAACCGAAGATTCTTTGCATGTATCATCTGGAACAGGCGGTCTACCAAAGTTGCTAAAATAATTATCATACATTGACATTTAACCTTTTTACGGCGAGGTCAGGTTTGCTTCTGTATGCATTTGTATGGGCCCCATACATTTGTATGGAAAAAATGTTGATAATTTCAAATGGCTTTTCCTCTGAAGCCTCCGGGCCAGTGTTGCTCAAATTTCATGCGGAGCCTCCGTGGGCAGGAGAATGAAAGATTGCTAAAATGGGTATGGTCCATTGATCAAAATGGCTGCCATGCCCATATATGGTAAAAACCTTTAAAAATCTTCTTCTCCATAACCAAATAAGCCCTGGGTCCTAATCTTTGCACAAATTATGGGGGACAGGAGATCTACCCAAATTGCTAAAATGATGGTTCTATGTTGACATTTGACCTTTTTACCTCCAAGGTCAAATTTGCTTCCCCATTTGTATGGGCCGTATACATTTATATTGAAAGTATTGAAGTGACTTGTAGATCAACAGTAATTAAAATTGTTCTGATTGGAAATCTAAGATGTCCATCATCTGGTTTATATTTATAATATTTCCCTGCCACTGTGCTGTTTACATGTATAAAATCATGATTCTTCAGAAACCATTTAGCCAATTTCCACCAAATTTCACATTGATCCTTCTGTTGAAATGTGATTGATAATTTATTCAAATGATCATGCTCCATTGACTGTCAGGCCCATATATTCTTCTTCAAAACTAAGAACTGCTCAAATGATGATATTTTCATTAGTTGGGATGATAGGATTGGAAAAATGTTGCATAACATCTGCATGCCTGCAGTGGCTATGTCACATAGGTGAGCGAACCGTGGCCCGTGGGCCTCTTGTTATTTCTTCTGTTTCTTCACTTTCATTCCTGTTCCTCTTTCTTCCCTGTCCCTCACTTTCATCTCCTCTACTATCTCTTCTATCTCTTTTCTCGCATTATCTGGGAGACGACACAAAATGACCCACAAGGGTTGACATGTGGTTAAACCCCAACACAATCAATCAATCAATCAATACACACAGGAGCATATTCTCTGTGTAATTAAACCTGATTTACACACTAAATGAGCAGTTTGCTAAATGAACAAAAGTGTGAAAAGTGTTTTGAAATAGGTTATATAAAGTTTACTCTATTTTTAAGCAACAATAGTTCGGGTGATTTTGAGCAATTATACAGCTTGAAGGGAAATGGAAACATCAAAAGGTTTTGCCAGTAATTGCAAAGGGAGATAACGTTTGCAAACAGAAAGTTGTCTCTGAATTTCTTGAAACCTTTCAATAATGACAAAATTTGCTCCAGGATATGAGTATACAAGGGGCATTTGAAAAGTAATAGCAACAGTCCATTTTCCACAACAGTAAAACTTGTAGATACATTTATTTTACATACCATAGAACTTGTTGAATGATGTAAGCATGGCACATGTTGTGTATGTAAGGTAAGTAAATAAATGGCCTTCAAAACTGACTTGGTCATTTCTACAAGTAATGTTGAAGGTGATCAAAGGCATATATTGCCAAATCCGTGGAAAACTAGAATATAGGAGATGATTGCATTTAAGCATTATGCGTACTGTCAGATCCCGTTCCATTCTTATTTTGTATGTATATATGTATGTAAATCAAATAAATAATGTTTAAACCAAATCAAATCGGTTATAGTGGCATTGAAATAAAAGTGGACTTTGATAAATTTAATGGAACGAGTGCTTAAAGAATAGTCAACAGATGAGCTGGTTTATTTAGGGCTGGTAGGAAGAATATTCAAGACCGGCCCGATCATCTGTGTTGGAAAGCTTTCACATCTTCAGCTGTGCTTCATTCCTTTGTTGCGACTTTCATGTCGTAAGAGTATGGTCAAAGTGTTTTAGATAAAGAAGGTATCCAGAATACTTTTCTTACTTTGCCACACAAAAAAAAAAAATTGTGGTATCCATTAGAATGACCTCAGCAAGATTTTTTTATGAATACCCACAACATGTGTTTGAAGGCTGGCACAATTAATCGGATAATCGATTAATTGGTCAATAAATTCCACAAAAATGCTTACCGTTACAGATTTGCTAATAATCAATCATTTGATTTCTGTATTTGTTACTTTACCATATTTACCCCTAGTATTCAGACACCTAAATGCCATACCATACTTTATCTAAAATTTGAACAAGTACAATCTACTACCTACTGTTGGGTCTGAAATTAGCTGGATAAGTGGCAAACAGTGTAGACCCTGATGAGATGCCCAGTTTGTGGCAAAATTATGACCAAATCTTCAATTACTAATCGATTATAGATCACAATGGCAGGACTGATAATCAATTATCTTTTCAGCTCTGATTAGCCAGCCTTAATGTGTTTCCATGGAGAAAGGAAAAAACGTACCAGCATTTTTTGTTGGAGAAAAGAAATTCCTTTCCTGGAACTAAGTGTCAATTACTGTCTAATTACAGGTCAAGAGGATTGATTCAACTAATAAGAGCTCGAAACATCCACACAATTGGACACTTAGCAGCTCTTACAGAGACAGAGATTGACAGCCTGCCGATCAAAGCTCCAAAAGTGCAGACAGTCCGGAAAGTACTTGCTAGTTTTGGTGGTACTCTTCAGGCAAAGAAGTCCAAATTAGGACGGTCACCCAAGGTTGAGTTTCAAGCAGGCAAGATGGAAGGTAAGTCTTAAAATTCTATGGTATAACACAAACATTTTTAACGCACACTATCCCCAATATTGGCACTGGCATCAATGTCGTCAAATGATGTGGTGTCAATGTCCACAAATGCTAAATTTTTAAGAACTGGATGGAATTAGTAAAGTTGATACTTGGATTCAGTGCCGAGTCTAAATTTTTATTCAGTAAAAGGCCCCCTACTACAGTCAGTGACCTACAGGTCCTAGTGACAGACAAATGTTCCTAGTGACAGACAAATGTTAAAAGTTTTTTGTTAAAATTTGATACTTGGACTGTTCTTAGGTACTGGTCCAAAGTTTTATTCCATAGAAGACCACCCCCACCTCACTGACTGAGGTCAAGATGACAGACTTAGAAATGTTTTCACACTCGAAATGTTAATGCTTTTATAAAAATCTTTTTAATGATCTGTGTCTCCTGAATGCACTATGCTATTACCATTTACTTACAGAAGAACCTGTCCAGTTTGCTGCACCAGACAAGGTGGCTATGTTAGACAACAGAACCAAACCAAAGACAGTCCGTGTAGATAATAATGATAACGAAAGTAAGTAAATAGTTTACACCAACTTTTTATACCCCGCACAAATGATAGTGTTGGGATATTATGGTCTCACTTTGGACCTTTGTGTGTCTGTTCCATCCATCTGTTGGAAAAACTGTTAGTCCATTTTTTCATTTCTGGATGATAACGTGTAAATATAAATGGAGAGGTCTGCATCCATATTTTCATTTCAGGAAAATTGCTTGAGTAAATACCTGGATTTTCACCAAACCTGGTATGTGCTTAAATTGTGGAGAATTTAGTCAATTTTTATACGCCCATCAAAAGATGAGTTGTATTATGTTGTAACGTTGTTGTCTGTCTGTCCGTTAACTTCTAGTGTCTATCTCCTTCATACCGGCACAGTGGCTCAGCGGTAGAGCGTCCGCTTTGTGACCGGGAGGTTGCGGGTTCGATCCCCGGCCGGGTCATACCAAAGACTTTAAAATTGGTACTAGCTGCTCTTTCGCTTGGCGCTCAGCATTAAGAAAGTAGAGCTAGAACTGGTCAGCTCAGTGTCAGTATAATGTGACTGGGTGGAATATCATGTCAAAGTGTCTGGGGCGTGATATTTCAGTGAGGCAGCACTCTAAAAGTGAGCATTGAGCTCCCTGCCACATCCAGACACCGTCGCGATATGACTGAAAAAGGTTGAAAGGGACGTTAAGCCCAAATCAAACAAACAAATCTCCTTCATTGATTGAAGGATTTTTTCTTAAACTTTACCAAGAGGATGTACAGAACTCATGAATCAATCCCATCCAATTAAGATCAAGGTCTCTTTTCAAGGTCAAATGGCAATATTTTGTGTCCAATCTATAATTTTAAAAGCGTTTAAGATTTCATGAAACTTTTGTATAAATATAAGGCATGATTAGACGATGTGCTGAGAAAAAAACATAGCCCTACTTTCAGTTATGTGAGGTTATGTCCACTCTATAACTAAAACAGTTTAAGATTTCTTCATGAAACTTTGTACAAGTTTAAGGCATAATCAGACGATGTGCCAAGAAAAAGGACATAGCCCTACATTCAATTCTGACAGAATTATGCCCCTTTGTTTATTTCAAGTACTTAAGTTGTGTCCACTCTGTAACTAAAACTGTTTAAGATTTCTACATGAAACTTTGTACAAATATAAGGCATGATCAGACGATGTGCCTAGAAAAAAAAAACAACAAAAAAACATTAACCTACTTTCAAATCTGACATAATCTTTGAACCCCCGCCGAGGTCGGCAACATTCTTTCGTGGAGATTGATCATGAAATATTTTCTACGGTCATTCTCTCCCTTCCGCTGATTCAAGAAGGGCAGTTGTCAGTTTTTGGCGAAAGAATGTGCACAATACTGGTTAACCGCTTAGAGGACTAAGCCTGCCCAGTAAACGTGTGGTTAGGTAAACTGACCGCACTCGACATGACCCCATTGGGTTGACTGGGCCGTAAAACCTCAACACAAACAATTATACCCCTTTGTTTATTTCGGGCAGTACTTCGTGTCCCCACTATAACTTTAAAAGCTTATAAGATTTCTTCATGAAACTTTGTACAAATATAAGACATGATCAGACAATGTGCAGAGAAAAAGTACTGGAACTGTACTACTAGTTCTGATGTAATTATGCCCCATTGTTTATTTTATATAGTGAAGTTGTGTCTGATCTATATCTCCTTCACGGATTGAAGGAATTTTTTATATGCCTGTCAAAAGATGGGTTATATTATGTATGGACATCTGTCCATTTACTTTTTGTGTCCGCTTCATTTCTCCTTAATGGATTGAAGGATTTTTGTGAAACTTTGGTCAAATGTTCACCATACCAAGCTGATGTGCAGAACTCGTAAATGAACCCTGTCCGATGAAGGTCAAGGTCAAGAGTTCAAATGGTAATGTTTCGTGTCCACTCTGTAGCTTTAAAACCTTTAAAGATTTCTTCATGAAACTGTACAAATATAAAGCATCATTAGATGATGTGCAGAGAAAAGGAACAGTAATCTTTCTTCCAGTTTTGACATAATCATGCCCCTTTGTGTATTGCATATAGTGCAGGGCTAGCAAAACCTTAAATAGCCTACAATTATGTCTTCCCCAGACAGGGGTGGAGGGGTGGAGACATATTGTTTTGCCTGGGATGTCTCTCTGTCTGCCTGTCCTTCCCTCATGCAGTCATGTCCGCTCTATAACTTGAAAAACTCTTCAAGATATTTTCATGAAACTTCGTAGAAATATAAAGTATCAGACGACATGAAGAACACAAGAACTGTAACTTCTGTCTATACAGTTTTGTAGTTATTCCCCTTTGAAATTTGACAATGGTCATTTCGTATCAGCTCTATAACTTGAAAACCCTTCAAGATATTTTCATGAAACTTCATAGAAATATAAAGCATAATCAGACGACTTGCACAACACAAGAACCATGTCTATAGTTTTGTAGTTATTGCCCTTTGAAATTTGACAATAGAGCGGATAATTCGTGTCCGCTCTATAACATGAAAACCCTTCAAGATATTTTCATGAAACTTCATAGAAACATAAAGCATCATAAGACGATGTGCACAACACAAGAACCATAACTCTTGTCTATACATTTATGGAGGTATTCCTCTTCGAAATTCAAGACTGTTAATTTCGTGTGAAAACCCTTCAAGATATTTTCATGAAACTTTTATGTCAAAACCATTCAAGATATTTTCATGAAACATCATAGATATATAAAGCATCATCAGACGACGTGCACACCATAAGAACATTAACTCTTATCTACATTTTTGGAGTTATTCCCCTTTGAAATTTGACATTGGTCATTTCTTGTCCACTCAACTTGAAAATCGTTCAAGATATTTTCATGAAACTTCATAGAAATATAAAGCATCTTCAGACAATGTGCACAACACAAGAACCATAATTCTTGTCTACATTTTTGGAGTTATTCCCCTTTGAAATTTGACAATGGTAATTTCGTGTGAAAACCGTTGAAGATATTTTCATGAAACTTCATAGAAATATAAAACATCATTAGACGACGTGCACACCACAAGAACCATAACTTTGTCTACATTTTTGGAGTTACTCCCCTTTGAAATGGTCTTTTTGTGTTCACTCTATAACTTGAAAACCGTTGAAGATATTTTCATGAAACTCTGTGTATGGGCTTGCAATGATGATAAACAATTAGTATGGGTAAACTTATTATATGTGAGTGACAGCTTGAGGGAGACATATGTTGTTTTTGTTTTTTTGTTGTTGTTTTTTTTTTTTTTTTTTGTTAAAAACAGCTCCAGTTGTGTGGTTTTGTATTAATTTTAGCAAAACCCTTATAACCTTTATTTTGCCCATAAAACCTCTAAAAACCTTTATTTTCATACAGAAACATATATTTTTGCAGAAAGGGCTTCTGAATTTTTTTTATGGCAGATGTTTTTTACTAGTGCTTGTAAATGTTTTGAAAATGCATTCTTTGAACAGCTGCTAGTGTTAACTAGATCAGAAAAAAGTGTTACTGACCCAGGTATTGTAATTAAATATGTTTGATTAGAACAATAATGCATGGTAAAGAATCTCCAGATATTAAAGAAGGAAACGGCTAGAAATGCGAAGAAAGTGAGTAGAGAAGATTTTTATTTAACCTATATTTTTGTTGAAAAACCTGTAAAAAAAAAAAAAAACAACAAAAAAAAAAAAATTAATAATTTTGGTAAAGGAACCTTTATAAAAAAAAACTTTTATTTTCCAAATGGGCCACTAGAAGGCCTGATAGTGATTTCTTGTTTGCTCCATATCTCCTTCACAAGCCCTTGACCTTCGTCTGAAGTCATGGAAAGAGTGAAATTAAAATTCTTTGCCAAGAAGCACTGAAGCTACTGATACTGTTCCTGGATTTTTTATAAATATTTACTTACAAGCACAAAACCAAGTTAGCCAACTTAATTTGTCAGAGACAACAAGCCTTTTTATGCTTTTATTCTCAGGGAGGCTATACAGGACCGTTATGGTCTTCTTGTTTTCTAATATGATGCAAATATTCCTATTACTGAAAAAACCCTATGAGCATATATTGCCCCACTCAGCGGAGCTCCTGTTGACAGATTTCTGCCCGCCACATGTCAGTATTTTCGTTTCCAAATGATAGCTTGAGTAAATATAATTGGATTACCACTAAACTTGGTATGTGCATTGATATTGTGGAGGTCTGAGCTGGGATCACTAATGGGCAAATTTTGTCAGTTTTTGACAGTTAGCTGCCTGCTACACAATAGTGGCAGGGTATTATGAGTTCATGTTTTTATTACCATAATAATAACCCTAAGTATTGGGACAGATAGGCCTTTGCAAACAGTGTAGACCCAGATCAGATACCACAAAATGCGGCATCTGATGAGGGTGTACACTGTTTGCCATACAGCCAACAATATTTTAAACATCAACAGGTAGTAGAATGGACTATTTCAAATTTTAGGACAAGTATGGTAACTAGATAAGATGTCCCAATACTTAGATAAATATGGTAAACATTGTTGCAGGATCCAAAGTAAAAGCTTTGTTAGCTGAACAACCGTATTGTATCCAAACAAACATGTGCCAGGCTCTATAGCACAGTCTGTAGCATGTCTGACTGCAGATCAACGAGTCCCAACTTCGAATCCTAGCTCAGCCATATAACTTCCGTGGAAATTGATCAAGAAATCATTCCTCTCCCCCTTCCGCAGATTCAAGAAGGATAAAAAAAAAAAGTACAGTTGACCCTAGTTATCTCAAACTCGCTTATCTCGAATAACCGCTTATATCGAAGTGAAATTCTGGTCCCTGTTTTAACATGGAAATCTAAGGACAGGTAACAAAATATTGTGGAGATTAAGGAGCAATTTCTCCTCTTTTCCACATTATTTTATACATACAGTCAAACCTGTCCTAAAGTCCACCTGTATTAAGCAATCACCTGCCTTTAAAGACCACTATTTTAAATCCCATTAAAGGCAAAGAAGTGGAAATCTACCTGTATTAAACAAGCACCTGTCTTAAGCAGCCAAGTTTTGGCTTTCCGAAAGGTGCTTGCTTAACACAGGTTTGACTGTATTTCGAACTTCAGGAGTCAAATTACATATTCATTTGTTAAATGTGGTTATTCAATTTATTGTTTTCCTCACTTCCGCAACTCTGATATCTCGAGGTACGGATATCTCGAAGTGTATCAGAGAGTCCCTTGGGATTCGAGATAACGAGAGTCGACTGTATTAATATTCTTATTTCTCCACAAAAAAATGTGGGTACTCATCAGTAGTGACTGGTTTGGAGAGGTGCTTCTGATTAGGACTCCCATCAAGTGAAGAATACTTTTTAGCTGAAAAAAAAAGCTTTATCTGGAGCTGTGTAAATAGCACGGTTTCATGTATTTTCGCGTTACTGACAGAAAACGTTTCATCGTAACTACTTACAGAGACAAATGCTGAAAATAATCCTGAAGTCATCTAAATTATCATCTGAACGTTTATTTCATGTATAAATAACGCAGTTCTGTGGATTTGTTTTGTGAAAGCATTTGTGTAAACAAGCCAACCATATCGCTGCCATTTTTAACCAAAAGTCATGTGACTTCACGTTAATTAAGATTTCAGCGGGAAATTATCATGTGATTGTCATGTGATCTTTGCAAATTTTGGCCATTTTCATAATAAAGTACTGATGCCTTAGATTTGACATTTTCATCAAAAAATAAGTTAGTCTTAACTATAAAAGTCGATTTAATAGATATAGGTGTAAATGTCATTAAGAACTGTTAACACTTTGGTCAAGATATTTCTTTTCTAAGCGTAAATCACTAAACAACAGTGTATTTCTGAAAACAAACCTTGCCCACTAGAGCGTGACATTGTATCTAAAACATCTAGCAGGTAGTCACTGCCACTTATTTTCATGGAGAAATCAGTTTAACGCAATATTGAATTTAACGTGAAAATACATGAAGGGAGTATACAGTAATTTATATAAATATCTACAATTTTATTTTTCTTAAAAAAGTTTAAAATTTATTTGATTTGCAGAAACTGACCAGCTTCTTGCCATGGATATCGATAAAATGTTAGCCAGCAGTGGAGATCTTGTTGATGAAGTCAACAGACTTTCACAGAAAATTAGCCAGTCACAAGAGAGGAAAGAACCAGGTGATACTCAGAAGGACCAATCTGAAAAAGCTCAGAAGTCATGTGACATACAGACTAGCCAATCCAAGTTCACGGAAATTGAAGCCAATTCAACTGAAGAAGTTGGGTATCCAAATACTTCAAACCCATTGCTCATCTCTCTCTCAGATCTCAGCTCAAAATTTAAATCGGGAGAGATTCAAAACCTTCGAACAGATGAATTATTTCAAGCACACCAGTTCATTAGTGATTTACAGAACCATGTAGTTACTTCACTCAGGACACGCTGTCACTCTCCAACAAGTTGATACTAAGCTCTTACAAGCTAACCTATATGAAAGTGCAGGAAGAATTATTACAGTCAGTCAGTGTAAGGATTTTGTTTGGTTGAATTTATTTTGAGACTGGTATTTCCAACCTCCAAATTAATTTAATTGATGCTTGAACTGCTGTTAGATACTGGTCTAAAACTGTGTTTTGTTTTGTTTTTTTGTGTGTGTGTTTTTTTTTTTTCTACATATTACCTCCACATCCTCACACTGATCTTGAAGGTCACAGGCTTAGAACTTTTATGTTGAAGTTTTCAGTCTAATATCTCTTTAACCCCTATATAGATTTATGTTCAGTGGTATTAGATACTGATCTAAATGTTTATACAGTGCCAGCCTGACCCATTCAGGGTCACAGACATAGAAATTTCACATTATTTGTTGTTGTTTTTTTATTATTATTATTTTATTAAAGTTCTCTAAAGCTCTGAAGCTCCTGAATTCCTGGATATATTAAGTTTGTATTTGGTTTGATGTTACATCGTGTTCCAAATTTATTACCTCAGTGACCGTGTGGTTAAGGTCACAGAAATTGTTCTATAAAAGTTTTTCATAATCATGAAATGGCCGAGTGGTCAGCACTCTCAATTTCAGATCACAAGATCCCAGGTTGGAATCCTGCTGAAGGTGAAATTCAGCTCATGACTATGGCACTTCATTACAAAGAGCCTTTCATCATCCTTCCATCGTCTTAATGACTTAAATAAAAGGGTTAAAACACCAAGGCCCAGTTGTTCAAAGCATCGTTGGCTTAACGAGCTCATTAGTGGTCAAAATAGTAACTGTTCTAGTAAGTACAATATCTAATTCACAGGTATTTTTTCTAAAAAAATGTGAGTAGCTTTTGCAAATGCAAAAGCTACTCATTTTTTTTTCACCAAAAAAATAGTAGCGTATATGCCATATTTGATCAAAATTTTAACGATACTTTAACAACATCGTTAGTTTTGAACAACTGGGCCCAGATCGTTATCATTATGTTCTTAATCACATATCTGCAGAATTCTTTGATGTATTTAGTTTATGACTAGAGTGATGGTTCTGATTTTTATCCTTCATAGCTCTCAGCCCCCTCAGGGATCTTGAGGTCATTGGTACAGATTTAGAGAATTTTTTTGTACAAATAGTCAGGTAAACTACTGTAATTACACTAAGCATTGGGACAGAAAGCCTGAGCAAACAGTGTAGACCCAGATCAGATGCCACAGAACATGGCATCTGATCAGGGTATACACTGTTTGCCACTCGTCCAGCAATATTTTAAAACACATCAACAGGTAGTGGAACTCACTTTTACAAATTCTAGGACAATAAGGTAAGTGTCCCAATATATAGAATAAATACGGTACACTTAGTTGACATTTTAGTATACCAGTTTCATCTTCAGCAGGCTACTGGTTTTGTCATTATATGACTGGCAGTTGATAAAATATCATGCAGATTTAGCTCTAAATCATGCAATTTCTAGGAATATTGATACAATGAGCCACAACATGAGGAAAATGTCAGATGCAGTAGCAAAGACCCAGATCAGCTAGCTCTCAATGCAGTCTTCTTAGGGCCGTAAACTTTTACTGCTTTTTGTTATGTATCCAGTATTTACTCTAAGTATTGGGATACCTTATCTACCTACCATACTTGTCCCAAAATTTGAAATAATCCATTCTACTACCTCTTGATGTGTCTAAAACAGTGTGTGGCAAACAGTGTAGACCCTGATCAGATGCTGCATTCTGCCACATCTGATCTGGGTCGACACTGTTTGCACAGGTCTATCTGTCCCAATGCTAAGAGTTATTGTGGTAATGTACCAGTAGTAACCAACATAGTTCTAAATAAGAAACTTTTTCTAAACAAAAATTATTGTATGTTAAAGTACGCTTATGTTGTACTGTAGTTACCCTTAAGTATTCAGACACTCACCTTATAACCATACTTGTTCTGTCGGCCTCAGTGGCTCAGTTGGATGCAGGTCCAACAGGAGACCAGGAGGTCGCAGGTTTGACCCCCACCGAGGTTGGCAACATTCTTTCGTGGAGATTGATCATGAACTATTGTCTACGGTCATTCTCTCCCTTCTGCTGATTCAAGAAGGGCAGTTGTCAGTTTCTGGCCAAAGAATGTGCACAATACTGGTTAACCGCTTAGAGGACTAAACCTGCGCAGTAAATGTGTGGCTAGGTAAACTGACCGCTCTCGACATGACCCAATGGGTTGACTGGGCCGTAAAACCTCAACACAAACAAACAAAATATACTTGTTCTAAAATTTGAACATAATTTACTACCCAATGTTTTGTCTAAAAGTTGCTGAATGAGTGGCAAACAGTGTAGACCTTAATGAGACGTATTCTGTGGTGTCTCATCTGGGTCTACACTGTTTGCTCAGGCATGTCTGTCCGTACATACGGTAAATATGGTAGGTACTCATTAGGAGTACCTGTCCAAGGTGCATCTAACAAATACCTACAACATGTTACACATGGAGAAATAAGAAAAAGATATATCTGAATACCCCTCTCATCTGAAGTGGTTGAGTGGTTCCCAGCTTCAAATCACAAGGTCCCTAGTTCAAATCCCACTGAAGGCTGAATTCAGTTAGACTACAGCGCTTCATTGCACTGAGCATTTCAGCATCACCCTTTCATTGTCTCCTTATCACTTAAATATGTGTAATGTTGAAAAGGATGAAAAACACCAAATTGTCATAAACCCATCTTATCTAGAGCTATCCAACAATTCTGTAAGTAGATAAACGACTGAACAGACTGGATATGCACAGGATGACCTGGGGCTTCACTGTTTACATTTATCGTGATATGGCTCAAATAAAATAACCTTTGCTCGGCTACAGAGAAAAACACTGCATAAGTTCAGTTACGGCAAAAGCTCAGGAGGAAGACGTATTTGTATGGATGTTTTTAGTTTGTGTGCTTTTAAAACAGAAACCAGAAATGTGTTCATTTGTATATTGCTTCATAAACTGAGTTTCCTCTGTTAACAGGTAGATATTTCACTAGAACCTCTTTATAAGGCAGTTTTGGATATATGGCGGTTTCAATGTGGACCCCTAAAGCATTTTAATCAAACAAAAATGTTTAAATTATATAGAAAAATGCCATTTATGGTCATTTTTCTGTATAATCTGTTCATGTTTGTTTGGATACAAGGTTGTTTAGCTGAAAGTTCTTGTTTTGGATCCCAGCAACAGTGTTATAAAGAGCTTGTGGTGTAGTAATTTTTGGCTGTAGTGTAGTATACAGGACTAAGATTTTGAAGCTGTTGCAATTTGCTAAGTGATTCACTTGTGCATGAGGTTAGCTTTTAATAAATGTTTTGACACATATTACACCGGGTCCAGTTGTTCAAAGCTAAGGATGTCCTTAGTTAACAATTCGTTAAAATTTACATCGAGTGATATGCAAATATGCTGAAATGTTTTGCTGAAAAAATGTGAGTAGCTTTTGCAGTAGCTTTTGCAATAGCTACTCACATTTTTTTCAGCAAAACATATCAGAATATTGTATATTGAATCCACTAAAACAGTTAACGAAATGACCCTTAACGACCTCATTAAGCTAACGACGCTTTTAACAACTGGGCCCTGGACTACAAAGAGTTATAAGATTGTAATGAAAAGTCAACATAGGGTATCGCGTATCAAAAGTCAGTATAGGGCAGCCGCATTATTTTGATTCTTGCGTGAACAGAATATATAGGCCTTCTGTGGGAGGAAGTATGTTCACCTTGTACATATTGTTATGTTCACCTTGTACATATTGTACAAACAGCAAAACCACAACATCCTTGCACTCTGTTCACAATCTTTGCTACTTGCTGTTAATAATAAATGTGTTGTTTTAAAACAGCAAACATTGTGGACAGGCTGTGTAGGTGTAAATTCATCTTTTTTTTTTTCTTTTTTTTTTCACTTCACTGTGCCATTGCAAAAGTTTCTGACTGCATTTACCCTTAATATTCAAATGTTTTAACTCCATGCAGTACTAAATTTGAAGAAGTCCATTTGGCTGCTTGCGAGGCACTTCTAATGAGTACCCACAATATATGTTTTCATGGAGAAATAAGAATATTTACCTGATACCCCTTTTATCTAGAGCTGTATACTGGGTAATATATCTAAAATATTGTAATGGAATGGCGAACCAGTGTTCTCCCTGAAAGGGGCAGTTTGATCAGGATCTGCTCTATGGGGCGCACTTGTCCAGATATTTAGGGTAAATACTGTATTATCGGTTGCCAGGGATTTTCATTCATTTTTATAACCACTATTTTTTGTACCGTTTTGTAGCACCTGCTTTCTAGGTCCCAGGGTGCCAGTTTTACAACCACTAACATTTGTGTCAACTAGTGTTGTATATCATACAGGAAAATTGATTATTAGACAGCCCTAACCAATTAATTATTGATAGTACTTTCGAAATCAATGATTTACTTTCATGCATACAAAAGTGGGGTTTATCGAGGTCAACATCCCATGGACTTGTAAATATGATGAATGGTAAGGTCAGATTCAGATACAGAAGCTGACTCGATGTAAATCGGTAGAGCTTCCAGTTTCATATGTTGGTGCGAAGGTGCTGTGTATCTTACATCACCGGGGCGTCCAACTGATATTGGCTTACAGTTGGGCAAGGCCTGCTATCCTTGTAGTGGGTAAGGGTAGAGGGGGAATGTTTTTATTTCTTCTGTTTCTTCACTTTCTTTCCTGTTCCTCTTTCTTCCCTGTCCCTCTCTTTCATCTCCTCTACTCTCTCTTCTATCTCTTTTCTCCCTTTCTCTGGGAGACGACACAAAATGACCCTCAAGGGTTGACGTGTCGTTAAACCCCAACACAATCAATGTTTATCATTATATTCCCCCACCTTTGGGGAAGGGGACATATTGATTTTGGTGTGGATTCCATCAGTGTTTCACTTTCTTGTCTGCACAATATCTTGTGAACCAGTGGTTGGATGCTTACCAAATTTTCCTGGATATATAATTGGGACATAACAACGAAGTGGTTGGATTTTGGTGACGTTGACCTAATGTTCAAGGTCACAGCAGTAGAAAAAACTGAAAATTCATAGTTGGGGATATCTGTTCTGTCTGTTATTAGTTAATTTGCAATGGAAGACAACTAAATTACCTCCCTTTGAAACAATGCATTCAGGCATGAGACTTTTCAGATTTTTGGCAGATTTCAGATTTTTTAGTTTCCAAATACATGTATGTTCTGCAGAATTACTTGTTTTTGTCTGAAAGTTACAAAAATGACTTTTTTGGAAAGGGTGACAGGGGTTTTCAGATTTTTTACCAGTCCTCCAGTCTTATGCCTGTTCATTACTTCCTATTCAGTATTGCTGCAGAGGTGAAGAATAATAAAATGGTTTGTGTCACTTGTTTGCTTTCTGTTTGAATTTTTGGAACAGTTACTATAATGCAAAGTGGGTCTTCATGGGCAAAAATGAAACATACAGGTAGCATGCGATAATGTACCATAAGGCTGGCACAATTAATCGGATAATCGATTAATTGATCGATAAATTCCACAAAAATGACTATCGTTTCAACTTTGCTAATAATCGATCATTTAATTTCTGTGTTTGTTACTTTACCGTATTTACCCTTAGTATTCAGACACCTCAACTCCTTACCATACTTTATCTAAAATTTGAACAAGTCCAAATTACTACCCACTGTTGTGTCTAAAATAGCTGGGTGAGTGGCAAACAGTGTAGACCCTGATGAGATGCCGCATTTGTGGCGTCTCTTCTGGGTCTACACTGTTTGCTTTGGCCTGTCTGACAAAATACATACAATAAAGTATAACATATGATAGAGTCATTCTCAGATAGGTAAAATTTTGATCAAATCTTCAGCGATTACTAATCGATTATCAATCACAATGGCAGGACTGATAATCGATTATCTTTTCACCTCTGATTAGCCAGCCTTAATGTAGCGTCAGGTGTGTGTACGATGAAGACTGATCAGCTCGTCTGATCAGAATCTTTGCTGGGCACTGTTTGCATAGCTAATAATACAAGGTTTCTTCAGGTGGACAAATGTACAGGCTGGTCTGAGTCTTCAGTGTGGACACCTGTTCAGAAGTACATCATCTCATGCAGTGGCTCCTATGTGAAAGTAGCATATTCAGCTCATGCCTTCCATTTCCCCTTTCTTCAGTATCCCAGGATTCTGTAAGCAGACAGAAAAGGCCTGGATCAGGCTGTGCAGATGCTCGTGCTGCTCTGGGCTTTTCCCACCTGCATATACGTTTCACAGGTGCAGCTTGAATTTTGCACACATTTTCTAGCTCAAGATAAAGTACTTTTTTTAACCTAAAAGTATAGGCAAAAATACAACCTTGTCCGATAAGGGTTCTAGTTCCCAGCTGTATTAGGTCAAATTGAAACCAGAAATCACAGGTCTCTGAACGATGTTATATTTATACCTATTCTGATATTTGAGCCAGCGCATAACAAACTAACATGCGCCCAGCGAAGACTCCGATCAGACTGGGCATCCGCCAAGTCTGATAGAGTTTGCAGTCTGCATGCAGAAAGCTTGTGTTCTTAGCTACCAATTATAACGGGCCCCCGTAGCCTAGTGGATAAGAGAGTTGACTCTTAATCCATTAGGTTTCTCACCGCTGTGGTTCGAGCCTGGCTCGGGTCATGTGGGAAAGCCAAGTTCTGCTTACGGATGGTCAGGTGGTTTTTCTCCGGGTTCTCCGGTTTTCGCCCACCTTCGATGAACGATCGGCTCGATATAAGTGAAATATTCTTGAAAAGGCCGTAAAACCCAAATCAAAAAATTGAGCGCACAGCAAAGACTGATCAGGATCAGACCCAGGCTGATCAGAGAATTTGCTGGGCGCACATGCTATTTTGTTGGTCTTTCTATTCGCTGGCTTATTTGTCTTAATTCTCTGCTAAAACATAATATTGTGGGTAATTATTAGAAGAGGCGAGACACTACTAATAAGTACCCATAATATACATTTTTCTGTAGAACTGATATTTCTCTGGATATCCCTCTTGCCTAGAGCTATGTCATTTTGCTCAGCTTCCTCAAATTTCAGTTTGTGTTAGGATTTCAAGGATGGATCAGATTTTTATAGTAATGAAGAAAAATGTTCGATTTTGTATATTTGAATAATAAAAAATATTCCATCATTAGTCTCGCTGTTCAGTTACCATACCAAAGCTTGTTTGTAGGGTGTTAGGAACTCCTGGTATTTTCTTCTCATAAAACCTTTACAGTGCTGATTTTTTGTCTAGGTGGGTCCTTGGAGTGGGGTACGGGTACTCGTTCCTGAACAACCTTATTCCCCTTGCCTGGCCTGGTGTTTACTCAGACCTCCACAACTGGTGTCCTTGCAAACAAGCTGTCATTGACAGAACTTCTATAATCATGTGACCATCACTGATAACTAGTCACATGACAAACCGGTGTCTGCTGTTGATATTTAAAAAACAAGATTAGAGCCAGATTTTGACAATGCAGAAAGGTATTGATTATTGTGTTGGTGCCGATTTGTACCCATTCACTGGAAGTTTTGGTTAAGTTAATGGGATTTGTTCATGTTGAAACAAATAGGATGGAACCCCCACTCCCCCACCCAGCCCTCACACACACGCAAAAACAACAACAACAAAAAAAAAAAAAAAAAATATTTTTAGCTCACCTTAGTAAAGCTCAGTGAGCTATTTTGATGGGCTAGTCCTCTGACGTCCGTCGTCTGTCAACAATTGACATCTCCTCCTAGACCACTGGGCCAATTTGGACCAAACTTCACCAGAATGATTCTTGGGAGGTATTAACTGAAAGCTGTTCAAAGATTTGGAATCCAAGCAGAACTGTGGTTGCCATGGCAACAAATAGGTGAAAATTAGCACAAACCTTTAAAAATCTTCTTGTTTGAAACCAGAAGGCCCACGTCTTTGATATTTGGTATGTAGCTTCACCTAATGACCATTACCAAAGTTGTTCAAATTATAGCCCTGGGGTCAAAATTGGCCCCGCCCAAGGGGTCACGTTTTACATAGACCCTTGTAGGAAAAAAACCTTCAAAAATCTTGTCTGAAACCAGAACGCTCGGGTCTTTGATATTTGGTACACAGCTTTGTCTAGTAGACCTCTACCAAGATTGTTCAAATTATAGCACTGGGGTCAAAATTGGCCCTGCCCTAGGGTCACATGTTTTACGTAGACCCTTATAGGGAAAAATCTTTTTGTCTGAAATTATAGCCCTAGGGCCAAAAATGGCCCAGCCCAGGGGCCAACATGTTTTACATAGACTAACATAGGGAAAACGTTTAAAAATCTTAACTGAAACCATAATGCTCAGGTCTTTGATATTTAATCTGTAGCTTCATCTAGTGGACCTCTACCAAGATTACAAATTGTAGCCCTTGGGCCAAAACATTCATTTTCAACAAATTTTAAACATACATAGTCCTATGAAGAGAAACCATAGTCTTTTAGAAGATACTAGAGACAAAGACACTCAGGTGAGTAAAATAGGGCCCTGTGGGCCCTCTGTTCTATTTAGTTTGAATTTGGACATTAGTAACTTTGTCATTGGTAGACAGGGTAAGATAAAACTGGACATCTCAAAAGTACCGCCCCTTTGCAAATTGGATTAACCCTTAAAGCACCGGTCACATATATATATATATATATATATATATATATATATATATATATATGTGTGTGTGTGTGTATGTATGTATATATGTAAGAAATCTCTATATTTCAGCCAACAAAAGAAATGCACTAACCAAATCATAAATTTAATAATACACCAGATTCTACACACAACACTGAACAACAAATATATAAAAGATGAACTTACATAGTAATCAAGACTCCGCCAGCATGATGCACGAAAGCCTCGAGAATTAAAAAGTCCACGCAATAGTGGAGTGACGGAGTAGCTGACGTAATAGGCTGTGAACTCGCTGACCTGTGAAGTCTTTTCATCGCTACACTACCCCTTCCATTTAAATTGAACCACCTTTGTTCAAACACCTAACTGTCACATATAGTAGTAAGACAAGGAAAAATAAAGGTCCATTTCTGTTTAATTTAAATTTTCTGGCGAAAGAATGTGCACAATACTGGTTAACCGCTTCGAGGACTAAGCCTGCCCAGTAAATGTGTGGTTAGGTAAACTGACCGCGCTCGACATGACCCCATCGGGTTGACTGGGCCGTAAAACCTTAACACACACACTGTTTAATTTAAAAAAAAAATGAAAAGCCCATCGGGCGGTTTATTAATAATCCAGAATTAAAAAAAATACATATGTATATCCAAAATTCACTCGTAAGAAGACGTTTGGTCATAGTCATACATAAATTGGTTATCCACATGGATCTGAATGTCATGAACATAGTAATGGTCCTTCGGAATGTTAGTGTCACCGTCTGTGTATCTACTGACCTGTGGTAGAATTAACTCTCTTCCGTCATTGTCATCATCAGGATCGCCATCATCATCACCATCACAAATACTAATCACATCACTGCGCATCTGGAATCAAATCTGAACGTTCATCCTCACTTGATAGCATATCATCATAGCTCCATTCATCACTACACTCCTCATCATCACTATTAGAAAGCTCCTCATCACAGGTTAACAATGCTTCTTGAATAATATCCACTCCTTCCACATCATAATCTTTTTACTTACACTTGCATTCTGCTCATTTCCCTTGAAGAACCACTGGCGTTAAATTAATCACTAAATCCACGAGAAGAACTAGAATGCTCAGCCTTATTAACCACAGCGAAATCAGAAATCAAATCCATATTCTCCACTGTTCCCTCTAACTGATTGTTCACATCCAATATTTCACTAACATCACCACCATCATCATCACCATTCACACCCGCCTTATTAACCACAGCGAAATCAGAAATCAAATCCATATTCTTCACTGTTCCTGTAACTGATTGTTCACATCCAGTATTTCACTAACATCGCCACCATCATCATCACTCACATCAGCCTTATTAACGACAGCGAAATCAGAAATCAAATCCATATTCTCAGTCGTTCCCTGTAACTGATTGTTCACATCCAGTATTTCACTAACCTCATCATCACACACATCTTCAATTCCTGACAATGCAGCCAAAAGATTAACATTTCCACTACTTGATGGTCCTGCTTGTACGTCCTGAAAGTCGTCTAGCTGATGAATTAAGTCTAAGACGTCCTTGTCATCTTATATCTTCCACCTGTGGATGTCCGCTCTGTCTGATATTTTTGTTTAGAATGGGTTCAGGACTGAATTTTGCACGTGAATTGTGTGAGTGCTCCGCCAGCTTTGTACACGACTCTGTACCTTGCTCCTCCAGGATTTGGTCTGAATTTTCTGAACCGCTTGATTCCTCCGCCAGAGAAGATGGAAATATTCGAGAGTAACAATGTAGTTGGTGAGAAAATGCATCTCCCTGCAAATTCAACGGTTCCTGTATGGTTTTATTGTTATTTTGCAAGTCATCTAAACCGTTTTCTGCATTGAATTATGAGAATTGCTCGCGCTAGAATACTCGCATTTGTCGGCTAACATGTGGCACACCATGAGATGAAGAATTCGGTCACAATTGCCACTATTGCTTCCACTAAACTCTGCTACATCTGGCAATCTTACATCTTCATCGACACTGTCTGTAATTTTTATATTTACCTTTTGAGTCCCATAATACTTTTTAGCTCACCTGAGCCGAAGGCTCAAGGTGAGCTATTGTGATCACTCACCGTCCGTCGTCGTCGTCGCCCGTATGTCCGTCCGTCCACAATCTTTAAACAACATCTCCTAAACTACTTATTGGATTTTGACCAAACTTCACAGGAATGATCCTTGGTTGGTCCTCTTTCAAAATTGTTCAAATGGTTCCGGTCCATTGCATATCTAGCTCACAGGAGCTAAAAATAGATTTTTAACTAAAAACAATCTTCTTGTCAGAAACCACTGGATCGATTTCAATATAATTTTGCAGAAATGTTCCTTTGGTGATCCTCTACCAAGATTGTTCAAGCCATTTGGATTCGTCAAAAAGCATGGCCACCAGGGGGCGGGGCTTATTTTCCCTATATATCTATATAGAAAACTTTAAAAATCTTATCAGAAACCAGTGGACCGATTTCAATTTAATTTTGCAGAAAAGTTCCTTTGGTGATTCTCTACCAAGATTGTTCAAGCCATTTGGATTCGTTAAAAAACATGGCCGCCAGGTGGGGCGGGTCTTATTTTCCCTATATATCAATATAGAAAACTTTAGAAATCTTCTTGTCAGAAACCACTGGACCGATTTCAATATAATTTTGCAGAAATGTTCCTTTGTTGATCCTCTACCAAGATTGTTCAAGCCGTTCTGATTCATCAAAGAACATGGCCGCCAGAGGGGCGGGGCTTATTTGCCCTATATATCTATATAGAAAACTTTAAAAATCTTCTTGTTAGAAACGACTGGACCGATTTCAATATAACTTGGCAGAAATGTTTCCTTGGTGACCATCTACCAAGATTGTTCAAGCCGTCATGATTTGACAAAAACATGGCCGCTAGGGGGCGGGGCTTATTTTCCCTATATATCTATATAGAAAACTTGGAAAAATCTTCTCGTCAGAAACCACTGGACCGATTTCAATATCACTTGGCAGAAATGTTTCCTTGGTGACCCTTTACCAAGCCGTATTGGCAAAAGAACATGGCCGCTAGGGGGCGGGGCTTATTTTCCCTATATATCTATATAGAAAACTTTAATGATCTTCTTGTCAGAAACCACTGGACCTATTTCAATATAACATTGCAGGAATGTTTATGTAACCCTCTATCAAGATTGTTCAAGCCGTCATGATTCGTCAAAAAACATGGCCGCCAGGGGGCGGGGATTGTTTTCCTAATATATCTATACAGAAAACTTTAAAACTCTTCTTGTCAGAAATCAGTGGACCAATTTCATTATAACTTGGCAGAAATGTTTCCTTGGTGACCCTCTACCAAGATTGTTCATCATGATTCGTCAAAAAAACATGGCTGCCAGGGGGCGGTGCTTATTTTCCCTATATATCTATATAGAAAACTTTAAAAATCTTCTTGTCAGAAACCACTGGACCGATTTCAATATAACTTGGCAGGAGAGTTTCTTTGGTGACCCTCTACTAAGGTTGTTCAAGCCGTCAGGATTCGTCAAAAACATGGCCGCTAGGGGGCGGGGCTTATTTTCCCATATATCTATATAGAAAATTTAAAAAATCTCGTAAGAAACCGTTGGACCGCGTTCAATGTAACTTGGCAGGAATGTTGCTTTAGTGACCTTCTACCAAGATTGTTCAAGCCTTCATGATACGTCAAAAACCATGCCCCCCAGGGGGGTGGGGGGGGCGGGGCTTATTTTTCGTATATATCTGCATAGAAAATTTTAAAATTCTTCTTGTCACATACCCCATGACCGATTTCAATATTACTTGGCTGGAATGTTGCTTTGGTGAACCTCTATCAAGATTGTACAAGCAATCATGATTCGTCAAAAAACATGGCTGCCATGGGGTGGGGCTTATTTTCCCTATATATCTAAATAGAAAGCTTTAAAAATATTCTTGTCAGAAACCACTGAACAGATTTCAATATAACTTGGCAGGAGAGTTTCTTTGGTGACCCTCTACCAAGGTTGTTCAAGCCGTCAGGATTCGTCAAAAAAACATGGCCGCTAGGGGGCGGGGCTTATTTTCCCATATATCTATATAGAAAATTTTAAAAATCTCGTAAGAAACCGTTGGACCGCGTTCAGTGTAACTTGGCAGGAATGTTGCTTTGGTGACCTTCTACCAAGATTGTTCAAGCCTTTATGATACGTCAAAAAACATGGCCGCTAGGGGGCGGGGCTTATTTTTCGTATATATCTGCATAGAATACATTAAAATTCTTCTTGTCAAATACCCCCGACCGATTTCAATATTACTTGGCTGGAATGTTGCTTTGGTGACCCTCTACCAAGATTGTTCAAGCAATCATGATTCGTCAAAAAACATGGCTGCTAGGGGGTGGGGCTTATTCTCCCTATATATCTAAATAGAAAACTTTAAAAATCTTCTTGTCAGAAACTACTGAACAGATTTCAATATAACTTGGCAGGGATGTTCCGTTGGTGACCCTCTACCAGTTTGTTCAAGCTGTCATGATTCGTCAAAAAACATGGCTGTTAGGGGGTAGGGTTTTATAGCTATATAAAACACTTCTAACTACTGGACCAATTTCAATATAACTTGGCAGAAATGTTCCTTTGGTGACCCTCTTTTAAGATTCAGTTCAAGTCGTTATGATGCGTTAAAAAAAAAAAACATGGCCGGGAGTGGGGGTGCTATAAAATTTATACAAAAATCTTAGGGCAGTGAACTTGGCTGAAACTTCACAGTAAGTATGCAAATCTGTTTGCTCAGGTGAGCGATATAGGAACATCATGGTCCTCCTGTTGATGTTATCACCATGAACTATAACTGAAGGTGAATTTTTGAATGTTGTATCCAAAACAAAACATCGCACAGCTTTCCATTTATCATGCATGGCCCCGTCCAATGTCTCAAGATGGTGGCTTTCAATCCTGTCAAACACTGCTTCTGATTGCGCCAAATCAAATCGCCGACCTGATAATTATATTCTTTCACGCGACAATCATAGTGCTTTTTCTGCCTTTCCGATGCTTTCTGTAAGTTTTCTCTCAATAATGTATACATAGCTTTCATTTTGGACCTGAGATGTTTCACATATTCAGTCTCGTTTTGTACTGGATTTGCTTGCTCTGCCAAGGTTTCAGTAGACAGATCAAGTGGTTGTAACATTTCCTCTCCATGTACAAGCTTATGAGGGCTCACTCGTCAGGTGTGGAATTTTAAGCCATGACGATAAAATCTAAATGTGTGTCCCAATCTTTTTGGTCATTACTAACAAATTTTGATAAAATACCTGTCAATGTCCGGTTCATTCTCTACCAAACCATCAGAATTTGGGTGTAATGAAGTTGTTTGAGTTCTATTAATCTCTAGCATTTTCCACAATTAACGTACTACAACACTAACGAATTGGCTACCTTGATCAGAGTGGATCTCCCTTGGGTATCGTAATGTTTCACCCAGCCTCTTACGATATGCTCCGCACTGTTTCTGCACGAATATCACATAAAGGTAACATCGCTGTCAGCTTAGTAAAATAGTCACTTATTACCAGAATATAAGAATTCCCACTTTCAGATTTAGAAAATGGTCCCGCAATATCACATGCTATTCATTCAAACCTGTCACCCAAAATGTATTGTCGCAAGAGGTGTCTGTGTTTCCTTGGAGGATTATTTGCCTCTCCAAAACGGTAACATGTTCTAACATAATCTGTGACTGACTTACTCATTCCGATCCAATAAAAGGGGCTTAGTTTGGCTCTTTCTTTTGTTTTTCTGATCCCAAGATGACCTGACACATGAGCATCATGTACATACCAAAGAACTGTATCTGCAAATGATGTAGAAATACAAATTTCTCAGTTCCACCAATCCAGCCAAAGATATTTTGATATATAAAATCAAATAACTCGTGTTTCTGTTTTATTTTTATATAAAGTGATTTAAATATTATCCTGAACGGAGTTCTGTCAGATTTCTGTAGTGGGGACCATGCTGCCCAAGCCAGGTTATCTTCGGCCGCGAGGGGGTCGGGTGGGAGGGGCGGGGTGGGGGCAAGGCCACGGTATCTTACCACACACTCCTTCCTGTTCGGAGAAAAATAGACAATGTAGACAATGGTAAGATATGAATATTCTAATGTCTGTTTCTGTTATAAGGATTTTTATTTAAAGTGATACCAAATATCTTGCTGAACTGAGTTTTGTCAGATTTCTGTGGTGGGGTCAAGCTGCCAAGGCCACGGCATCTTACAATCGTCGTCCGTCCGTTCTCCTCTGAAGCCGCTGAGCCAATTTTTGCTCAAATTTCATATGAAGCCTCTTTAGGTTAGGGGAACGAAAGGTTGCTAAAATGGTTGCGGTCCGTTGATTAAGATGGCCGCCATGCCATATATGGTAAAAACCTTTAAAAATCTTCTCCAGAACCGATGATGCCTTGGGGCTGAATCTTTTTACAAATCATTTGGGACGGGAGGTCTACCAAAGTTGCTAAAATAATAGTTTTACATTGACATTTGACCTTTTTACGGTGAGGTCAAGTTTGCTTCCCGATGCATTTGTATAGGCACCATACATTTGTATGGCAAAAAGGTTGAGAATTTCAAACGACTTCTCCTCTGAAGCCTCTGGGCCAATGTTGCTAAAATTTCATGTGGAGCCTCCTTGGGGCCGGGGGATGAAAGATTGCTAAAATGGTCATGGTCCATTGACAAAGATGGCCGCCATGCCCATATATGGTAAAAACCTTTAAAAATCTCCAGAACAGAGGATGTATTGGGGCTGAATCTTTGCATTAATCATCGGGGAAGGGAGGTCTACCAAAGTTGCCAAAATGATGGTCATACATTGACGTTTGACCTTTTTAAGACGGGGTCAAATTTGTTCCGTATGCATGTATGGGCCCCATTCATTTGTATGGAAAAAAATGTCGATAATTTCAAATGACCTCCCCTTCATGTGGAGCCTCCTTGGAGCAGGGAAAAAGAAAGATGGCTAAAATGGTCATGGTCCATTGACCAAGATGGCTGCCATGCCCATTTATGGTAAAAACTAAAAATCTTCTCCAGAACCTAAAAAGCCCTGGGGTCTAATCTTTGCACAAAACATCGGTGACAGGAGATCTACCAAAATTGCTAAAATGATGGTCCTGTTGGCGTTTGACCTTTTTTCGGCAAGGTCAAATTTGTTTCCCCATGCATTTGTATTGGCCCTATACATTTATATGTGAAAATGTTGAAAATTCATATTTTGGACATCTCTATAATCCAGTTGAATCGAAACGTGATGATGGGCATTAGGGAGCTTAGTAGACACAAAATAGTTAAATGAGCGGATAGAAAATCCAAGATGGCCACCACAGCTGCCATCTTGAAAATCAGTTTTCAACATCTTCCCAAACCTTTGGTCGCTTTGAGCCGAAACTTGCTCTGTAGCAACAGGATGACTTCTGGGTCGAAACGAGCTAAAATTATGTCGATAGGAAATCCAAGATAGCCGCAATGGTTCCGCTCCATTGAACAATATGGCCGCCACAGCTTAAAATAGAAAATCTTCAAACGACATCTCGTCCTTGGCCAATGGCACGGTTTCAAAATATTTGCACAGAAGTGTTCCTCCAATGGCCCTCTACCAGAATTGCTTAAATGGTTCCGCTTGGCTGAACAAAATAGCGGCCAGAGCTAAAAATAGAAAAAAAAAACTTTTAAAGAGATCTCCTCAGCAGCCAGTATCCCGATGGCAAAGTAATTTCACAGAAGTGTTCCTTTTATGTCCTTTTACAAAAATTGCTTTAACAGTTCCGCTCGGCTGAACAAAAGGATTGCCAGAGCTACAAAATAGAAAAAAAAAGCTTTAAATGACATCTCCTTGGCCAGTGGCCTGATTTCAAAATGATTTCACAGAAATGTTCCTCGTCCCTCTTTACCAAAATGGTTCTGCTCTGCTGAACAAAATGGTCACCAGAGCTAAAAATAGAAAAAAAAAACAACTTTAAATGACATCTCCTCCTTGGCCAGTGGCCGGATTTCAAAATAATTTCACATCAATGTTTCTTTTATGCCCCTTTACCAAAATTGCTTAATGGTTCTGCTCTGCTGAACAAAATGGTTGCCAGAGCGATAAATAGAAGGAAAAAAACTTTAAAGGCCAGGATAAGTAGCTGACCCAATTAACTTCTGAAAAAAAAAAATCTGATTTTTTTTTTCATTTATGGCCCTTTGAAAATTTCAGCATTTAACCTTGTAAGCAAGATATCTCAAAAACTGTTTAAGCCATTGCCTTGAAACTTGACAGGCTGATAGGGAATGATGAGTAAATGACCTGATTAACTTACAGCAGTTAACTCAGGTGCGCGTTGTGGCCCATGGGCCTCTTGTTGAATTATCTGTCCATGGTCAAAATTTGTGTCTGGGTCATAAGTCCTGAACTGATTGGATACAGTCACGAAACCACAGGTGTCTTTATCTCATCAGGATCATGTGTCACGTACAAGAATTAAACTCACTTTTTAGTTATCTGCCCTTGCTAAGAATTCGTGTTCGGCCATAGCACTTTGACCGTACGGGAAAGTCATGAAACTCCACAGGTGGATATATCTCAACAGGACGAGGTGCCAGCTTGATGAGACAATGTGTCGCTATCCAGAAAGACAGCTCTTGCTCTCTTGGTTCTTGAGTTATCTGCCCTTGCTAGAAGTTCGTGCAGCAGGGGACTTTGGCCACTTTTTTATCTTCTTTATTTAGAGTAAGCAGTACCAAGAATGAGGTGTTGTGTATGGTTCAGTAGTGGACATTGCTCAGGATGAGGTATCCTCTAGAGGCAGAATTTAGCTCATGTATGTATGGTGACTCATTGCACAGAGCCTTTTGAAAACGCCTTTTCATCGTCTCGAGATGACTTCAAGATACAAGCCCCCCACCCCCAAATCAACTTGGGCTAGGAGGGAGATGATTATTAGTGATATTTTCGTGCATACAAATGTTAACCTTTGAATGGCAACTCCTCCAAGACCATTGAAGCTATTCTACCCTGATTTGGTAAAAATGTTGCTTAAACAGCTAAAATGCCCATCTGTCATTTTGTTTGGTTTTCACAGCAACCAAAAGGCCCCGTAGATTTAAACTGGAAAAAAAAACAAAACAGAACCTTGTAGATGACTTCACAGTAGTACAAACAAAACCATTTCCATTTCTTTTTCGATGACCATTATTGTTATAACAATAACAGGACAAATAAACATTTACACTAAACAATTACAAGGTTGCTTGTGTATACACATGAGTAGTTCATTCACAAGCAACCTTGAAATTGTTTAGTGTAAATGTTTGTTTGTCCTATTATTGTATGTTAATATACTTGAAGCCAAAGTAACTTTACAGCTTATATTTATACGCTTTACTGACTTTTGCTGAGTGAAATTTACAAATTGAGTAAATGATCTCAAAGAATTATCATTTGTGCACATGATTCACATTTGTTCAGCCCTTTCTGTCAAACAGATCATCAAAATGGTCTCTCTCAAATCAGAAATGGTCAAAATCAAAAGTTAAGATATTAATTCACTTTTGGAAGTTCACTGTACCTTACAAAGGGATTTGTTTCAGGCAAAATCGCTTTATTCGCTTAGACATGTATTGAAATTTGTTTCTGAATTAACAAAACGTCTGCATCATCTATTGCGCAACTTCAGAACGTGTTGATTTTTACCGATAAGGCCGTTTGATCAACCTTAACAATGTTTGTAATTGAAATCCTACAGGAAATTGTCATCCATTTTTCTTTTGACATGATAAGATTATTATTTTTTTATTTATTTATATTCTATTTTATTTAAATATTATTTATTTATTCATTTAGTTTTGCATCTTTTTCTGGTCAGTTACTCTCTGTAGAGGTCCAAACAAGTCGCCGTTTAAAACTTCCAAAAAATATTGAAGATGGCTTTTTAGGGGCGAAGAAAGTTTACTATTGTTGTTATTGCAAAGGAGATAATTTCAGCTTGAAGCAACTTTGAGTAATTGCCATTAATTAGCTAGGTGGAACAGAAAAAATGTTTTGCAGATTTTGCAAGATTTTGCAGATTTGCAGTGGTTTTTCAGATTTTCTGTAAAAAATCATGTTCTGCTTTTGAACTTGTGAGAAAATATGAAAATAGTGTTTTTGATGAAAATGCAGATAACTCGAGACTGGAACCACTTACACGAGTGATCTCTCTTGAATTCTGTTGAGATTAACCGTGGAGTATAACTTAATTAATTTATTGCAACCAAATCGAAGTAAAAATAAAATTATTCATTAATAAAAAGTGACAAGTTACTTTTGGTTTTGAGTATATTAATCTTTTATTCCCGGCCGATGCACTAAATGTAACAGGTGAAAAAATTCTAATCACTAATGCCGCGGCCGGGGATCGAACCCGGGCCGTCTGCGTGACAGGCCAACACTCTACCACGTCGCTATAAAAGCTGGCTTGTACCGCAAGGCAGTACAAGTGTGTTATATACATATACCCAGTGACATTCTCCTCCTCCAACTTGAAATTCGTCTCTGAATTTCTAGGAGTCCGAGAATCACGTGAAATGAGACTCAAGGAGTTTTATGCACACATGTGGGTTATTTACTGTGGGCGCCAAATGTAACAGGTGAAAATATGGAAATAACATTTTTCCCCGACCGGGGATTGAACCCGGTCCGCTGGACTCAAAGTCCTACACTCTACCACGTCGCTATAACAGCCGGCTTGTACCGCAAGGCAGTACAAGTGCATCATAGACCTATACCCGGTGACATTCTCCTCCTCCAACTTGAAATTCGTCCCTAGGAGTCCGAGAATCACGTGAATTGAGACTCAAGGAGTTTTATGCACACATGTGGGTTATTTACGGTGGCCGCCAAATGTAACAGGTAAACATGGAAATAACATTTTTCCCCGACCGGGGATTGAACCCGGTCCGCTGGACTCAAAGCCCTACACTCTACCACATCGCTATAACAGCCGGCTTGTACCGCAAGGCAGTACAAGTATACCAGGTGACATATAGCCATTTTATATATGTCTTGAAGATCCTCTATCAAGCGTTTATTTTATATACACATCTGCTGTTTTGTTTTGTTTCAATGACAACAGTAAATTTTGAAATATGAAATCTTTAAGCATCATCTCTGAAATTGCTGAAGCAGAATTAGTAGGAAATGCTGTGCGCCGATTCAGATCGTAGTTTCCTTTCCTTTCCTTTACTCAAATTCCTAGAATTTGAAATTAGAATATTGTAATTCCAGATAAACACGATCTTTTAAGATACTTCACCATAGTAACGAATGTATTTACAATTTATTGCCTTTATTGTCGTTTTTCTAAAGCTATTTCAATAAAATGAGGCGGGGCAAAGTTAAATCTGCCTTATTAGCCATACGCAAATAGCGAAACCCCAAACCAGCCTGGCGAAATATTTCAGCTTTGGAGTCTCGCAAGAGCGAACAGCGGCGTTCCTGGCCTAGCTAAGGCCATTAATGTGCGTACGTGGCAAACCTTGGCAGTTTCCCCATGTTTCAAGCAGCACAATTCTACCTGAAGAAATGTCACATTGAATGTCGTATTGAAGCATCTATTTCATTAATCTCCTGGGATTTACAGCACAATTAATGTTGGAGCATGATATTGATTTTGATAGTATCACAGATAGAATTTTGTTCAGTGATTATATCCACTTTTAAAAGACAAGATGGCTGGCACCAGGTAAGCAGAATTTTACAAATTTTATCAAACCTATAAAACCATTTGGTTGATTTGGAATTTAACGGCCTAGTCAACACTATTAAGGTCATGTCGAGCCGGTCAGTTTACCTAACACACTTCCTGGTCAGGCTTAGTCCTTTAAGTGGTTAACAGTACTTGTGCACATGCTATCGCCAGAAACTGACAATTGCCCTTCTTGAATCAGCGGAAGGGGAAAAAATGACCGTAGAAAACGAAAGAATGTTGCCGGACCCGGCGGGGATCGAACCCGTGACCTGATCACCAGTCGGACGCGCATCCGACTGAGCCACCGAGGCCGGCAGAGTCTTCATTTACTTGTTTAAATATGGGGTGTATAATGAAAAGATTAAAATCTCCGAAGCAAACGCGGACAGCAATGACACAGATCAGACTGCGCATGCGCGTGCCATCGCTTTCCCCATACAGAATCATTGGCTATTGCAAAATCTCGAACAACAAATTTCCTGACGGACCTAAATACGTAATGTTCCGGGTCTTCGCCTTAACTTATGGTTCGAGTTGAGAAGAAAATATGAGATAGCGTGAGTGTACCCCCATCGGACAGGGTACCCCCATCGGACACCTTTACGATCTTTTCTTGTTTTGAAGGAGAAGCACCTCTTCCAATTTAAAACCAATTACAGTCACGTTTTGTGGTCCTATTCTCGACACTTTCGCGTGCTTTTCGCGTCTCGAGCGCGTCAACGTATTTTTTACAGACGATGTTTGTCGAAGAGGGATTCACGTCAGAGACAGTACACCGATAATCAACGCAGTGATTTCACCATAACTAAATACAGTTGAATAGTCTAATTATCAACTTTGGGTGGAGTTTTTACTCACCTAACAAAAAATGTAAGTCTTGTATTAAAGTTCGACCTACTTTTCGAGAAATTAAAGAGAATTGTACTCTTGTCCGCATCTCTGAGGTCCACATCTCGACACCGGTTAAATTCTAAATATAGCACAACGTAAACAAACGTCATCAGCCTGAGGGAGCGTACATTATTTTATCTTTCAGGTCAGAAAGCTTCACATCCAATTACAGATATAAATAACAGATATTTTGTCAGTGCACAACGGAGAAGAGGCGGGAAAGGAGTGTGTGTGTGTGTGTGTGTGTGTGTGTGTGTGTGTGTGTGTGTGTGTGTGTGTGTGTGTGTGTGTGTGTGTGTGTGTGTGTGTGATTGGTGGGGGGAGGGGAGAGAGAGGGTGGTGGTGCTTACTGAATAATAAATGCTACTCTTAATGTAAAAATCTATAAACCTTTCCAAATTCTCAAATACTTCTTGTTATGTTTTGCTTTAAAATCGGACTAGTCACAATAATTACATGAATGCCAAATGTCTCTCACGAACAGGCCAGGAGTATTTTTCTTCTGCTTCTGTTTCTTCTTCTTCTTCTTCTTCAGTATTCTATCAGTATATTTTTGTATCTTCTTTTTCTTCTTCTTTTTTTTTTTTTAAAATGTATATGCTCTATCTTATTTACTCTCATTTTTTTCCTTGGCAAAATATTTGAAAAGGATCCACCTTTCATTTCAGAATGCCTAATCTAAGAGATCCCAATCTCCCTGCCTATTCAAGAGAGGAAATGGATAATGCATTGCGCAAGATTAAGACTGGGAAAAGTATACGATCTGTTGCGAAGTCCTGCAAAATTCCTAGATCCACCCTGTATGATCATGCTTTTGGAAAATACAAAGGGCATAATGTAGAAAGTGTGTATAAGAAAACACTCAGTGCAACAGACGAAACTGCACTTTGTAATTACATTACATATATGTCTGACAGAGGGTTTCCATTAACTAGGAAAATGATATCTACCCTTGTAGTCGCCATTGCTAAAAAATCAAACAGAGAAACTCAAATGAATTTAGATAAAGGTCCCTCTAAAAAATGGTTAAAGCGTTTCATAAAAAAAAAAACACCCTGAATTTACAGAAAGGCGTCCAGATAATCTAGAAAGGGCGCGTGCTGAAGTCACCAAAGAACAGATAGATCAGTATTTACAGCTGTTGGGAGATACCCTTGAAAGACTTGGTATAAGATCAAAACCAAGCGCTATTTTTAATTGTGACGAGACGGGATTCTCTCGAAAAGAAACATATCGTGGAAAAGTGATTGTTAGACGTGGAACCAAACATGCATATCAACAGTCTGTTCGGTTTACTGGTCATACCACTGTTCATGTTGCTGCTTCTGCTGATGGCAAAATCATCCCTCCTCTTATAATATTTGAAAAATGTCTCCCAGGAAATATCATAGAGGATATACCAACATCGTGGAGCATTTCTGCTACCCAGAATGGTTATATTACTACAGATTTATTTCATGCATGGTTCAGAGACGTTTTTCTTGCAGAATGTGGAGTAGAAAGGCCTATTTTACTTATAATGGATAACCATATCTCACATTTAAGTCCTGATATTATTAGTTTAGCCCAGGAAAATAATGTTGAATTATTGTGTTTACCACCTCATAGTACGCATCTTCTTCAGCCGTTGGATAAAGGATATTTTAATTTATTAAAATCTCAGATGGCAGAGATTTCCGTTGTTTTGGGTTATGCAGGTACACGTTTGGTTCCCAGAGAAAAATTTCCTAAGATTCTCCAGTTTGCCATGTCTAAAATATCAGGATCGAAAGTTGCAGCTTCTTTTCAGGGAACTGGCATTTATCCGTATAACCCTAAAGCTGTTAACAACCCTATTAAATCACAACCTGTTCAGTCTACGAGCCCAGAAAATTCTTCTGAGGACAACTTGTGTAGTCACTGTGGTGCGGATAAGGAAAATATCCTGGTAAAATTAGGATTAATTCCTGCCTCTCTTCAGGACATACTCGTTGATCCTCCAAAACCAAAGGAAAATTCCAGGAAAAGAAAGAAAATTGAGGGCGCGAGAGTTATAACTAATACAAAAATCATTATTGAGGGTAGCTGCATTCCAAGTAGAAAAGTTATAAAAGAAGGTTCAGAGAAATCAGAGAAAACTAAGAATAATTTTACAGAGAGCAAGAAAAGTGTGGGAGGGAAGAAAAAGGAAAAAATGGGCCAGAAGAAGAGTGATTTTTCTATAGTTGTTGAGTCAGACGAAGAGGCATGTTATACTGATTCTTTGTGTGAAGTATGTATGCTCGGTTATAGGAAAGGCTACACCTGGACAGGCTGTGATTACTGTAATCGTTGGTTTCATATTATGAGTGCCTCCCTAGTGATCAGCAAACTCTGGTGGACTTGAGTCTAGTATTTCAGGATAATTGGGCATGTTACCAGTGTAGTTTGGTGGAAGAATAGACTCCCCATGATAAATACTCGGCAGGCAAACAACGTTGAAACAACGCCAATTCAATGTTAATTTTTTTAAACTTTGTTTTGGCGTCGTTTCAACGTTTTATACCTATAGGGTTACAGCAGTCAAATAAGTATTCATAGTGTTCTGTTTTTTTTTAAAGCAAATCAATTTAAATGTGGAATGTGACACTAATATTTGTATTGTGTTATTTCCATTAGGTATACTATGCATGAATATTAACATATTTCACTGTGTTTTAGACTTCTGAGTTGTTTTTGTCTATTTATAGTAAACAAATATATGCTTTTACAAAGTTTCATTAAATATTATTAAGCGTAGTTAGTTTACATGTACAGAAAATAAAGGTGTCCGATGGGGGTACCCCTAACCAAAATTATACGCTGGCTACCAGTGAGATAATGAATGCTCCCCGATTCCACCTTATGACGTCATACAACAGCTGATGTTTACCGATTCCATACATGAGGTACGTATTTTGAAAGTCACATACTGGTGATAGACTTTTGATGTTACAATTTGTAAATTTTATTTGAAAAGGCAGTTCTTAGGTGTCCGATGGTGGTACCCTCACGCTACCTTACAGACAGTGATCTCTTAAGCTACAAATCACATACCACAGCACGAATCTATTTCGCTTCGAACACACATAAATCATCGAAAAAAAGAACAATGTCCTTTAAATTCCCCATAACTTTTGCACGCGAAAAAGTAGCGCAGATATTCTTAGACTGACAATTTTTTTATATGCCTTTTCAACGCTTTCTTGACGTTAAAACGTCACAGACTGTAAAAACGTCATGCCGACGTCACGAAAATATAAAGATGACGTCTAATGACGCCAAATAGCGTCACGCTTTTACGCCCAGTGATTAGTTGTTCAACAGATCACTAGATTTAACCATTGCCTATATGGGCGCATAGTGTTAGAATTTTTAGGGAAGAAGCCAACTGATCTGGATCTGCACTGTTTGTCATTAAGTATGTGAATTTGTATCAACAACCTAGATCAAGTAATCTGATTGGCTGAAAATTAGAAGTACATGTGGCATCTTAATTTATTCAGCATGACATGGATTGATATTCAACATCATACGTGTCCTTACTCATAATTTCTTAAGTCGTTTTGATTTTGCTCTCGACCAATCAAATTGTGTTAACTTAGCGTGAGCCTGTTGAGTTGGAATTATAAAAATGGTAAATTGCGGAATTTGCCTGACTTCTGAACAAATGAAGCATTTCTTTTTACGGTTGTATCTAGAACTTCAGAAATAATTCGTTTTTTTTTTTTTTTTTGTTTTTTTTTTTTTTTTTTTTTTTTTTTTTTTTGTTTTTTGTTTTTTATCAAACAGCCCACTGAAAAGGGGCTGTGCCTAACTGCGCAACCACCTTCCTCAATCATTTCCAGTTGTGGTTTTACGGCCCTTTCAACAAATTTTAGCTATATCGGTTCGGCAATGTGTACATTTGCATGCATGATTTTGCACAGCCCTGCGTTTGTACATATATAGCCACTGGTACGTCTGCCCCTTTTATACCCAACCCTGGGCGCGTTGAGTCTGCCTGTGCTGATTATCTGAAATTGCTCGACTGAAGCGGTGGCTGGAACCTGCAATCCCATATTACCGTGTAGGAATACCGTATTCGATCTAATTACCGCAATGCGCACTTAGAATTTTCAAAATAACTGGAAAACCGAGTAGTAAAATTTTCAACCTAATAAGGGCGCACTTTAAAAGAAATATCAACAGAGGAATTAATGAGAGGAGCACTTAATCATGCTAGTTCGAAACTGCTTTCCGATTTTCTTGATAAAAGTATATGTTGTGGGTGCTCAAGTCGAGGCGGTTTAAATTACCCATAATGCGTATTTTTATAGAAAAGTATTAAGGCGATATTCTAAAGACGCAGAAATTGCCTGACAGTACGCATATAAATTACGTCGACTACGGTATTCCATATACGAGCCAGCGCACGACAAAACCTACAATAAGAATCGTGCGACCCGCGAAGACTCAGATCAGCCTGCGCATTCACGCAGTCTGATCAGAGTCTTCGCTGATCGCATATGCCTTCTACAGCCTCCAGGTTATCCAAAGAGGGATAAACGAGCCCTGACCATACATATGTACATATGGGTATACAGGCTGATCTGAGCTTTTGTTGGTCATTCAGGTCTTATTGTAGGTTTTGTCGTGCGCTAGTTCAATTATTATTAGGATATCTTATCATGTGACTTGTTTCCTTGCATCACTGTTTCCCAGATAATTAACCCTTAAACTGCCAGTCACAACAATTGTCGTCTGCTTTGTCATCTGCTTGTGATATTAAAAGTTATTTTTGCAAATAGTGTGGACCCAGATCAGACTGCTCCTCTAGGAGCAGTCTGATCTGGGTCCACACTGTTTGTCTGTATGCAAAAACAGATTTGAAAAGTTTGCAAGAATATTCAGCAGACGACAAAAACAGACGACATTTTCAGATGCAGGTTTTCTTGGCGTTTTAAGGGTTAACAATGACTGGATGGATATACCTTGAAATTTTGTTGCCATTCTTCAAAGAGAAACAGCATTGGCACAGGCGGTTTGTTCTATGGTATTTAACCTCTACCGGACTATTTTAGCAGCCGACAAATCGATTACATATTTACTGTTTTTTTGTTGTTTTTTTTCCAGAAAGCAATATTTGACATTTCATTTCTATTGTCTCCTTAGGAAACATTTCATGACTATTCTCTCCTTAGGAGACATGAAATGTCAAATTCTATTTTCCGGAAAAATAAATAAATAAATAAAAATCAAAATGTCTGCTGAAATTTTACCCAGCATGCTAAGCGTTAAATTCCTTTCAAAACGGAGTCTATTCTTCAAGAAAAGAGTATTAATCGAGCCAGTGCACGCCAAAACATATAATAAGACTTGTGCGACAGCAAAGACTCAGATCAGCCTGCGCATCCGCGCAGTCTGATCAGAGTCTTCACTGTCTCCGGGTTATCCAAAGAGGGATAAACGAGAATTCTTGCATACTGAGCGAATGTCCAGGCTGATCTGAGTCTTTACTGGTCACACGGGTCTTATTGTAGGTTTTGTCGTGCGCTGGCTCAATTCAAGAGGTAGAAAACTCACTCCTTTAAAGAGAATCCATGGACAGCGGCAGGGTTTATGTTGTATTTCAGAGTTATTTCCCTTGAAAATTTAAAGGTCTTCAAAACGAAGTTCAGGATGTTTCGAACAAGCCCAGTCTAATTCTGCACACGAGACTTGTGTGAAACTATTTTTTTTTCATGCCCAAACAGCAAAGACCCTGATCTACTTAGGTTTACCAAGGTCTCTGCTGCTCGTTGTATAGATTATTGGCGCCCAGTATTTGAACAATAGTGGACTTATTATGTAAGCTAACTATGCAGAAATAGTAGAGCTCGGTCCTTACAAGTGTACGGTCGACGTCTGCTTAGTGCCAGGATCTACTAGTTAAAGTATTGGATCGAAAATAGCAAAATAGTGTAGACCTGATCAGTTATATGGCATCTGAGCTAGGTCTACTCTGTTTGCCGAGACCTGCTTGTCCCAAATGCTTAGGGTAATTACGATATAACATTAAACACATAATCAGAAGAAACAATTTTATTAGACTGATGAAAAAACATTGAGCGGTAATGTAAACATGAATTTTGCGAAAACAAAAAAGTACGACAAACTGATAGGGTCATTAACATTTTCCACTCTCTGGACAGCAAATGACAAATTGATGATTTCTTCTTCTTCATCATCTTTTTGTCCCAGAATACAGACTTTTGCATTTCGTGCAAATTGTCTGCTTAAGAGACAATTTGCAAGAAATGCCAAAGCCTTTTTACTGGAGAAAAAAATCAATATGTCGTCTGCTGAAAATTTCACCCAGCGTGTCTAAACGTTAAGCAGACTGGCTTCACTGACTGTTCCGCCATATTTTGTTATAAGGGAGACAATTTTTCTGATACACCAAACCATTCCCCAAAAGTTGTTATAAATATGTACTCTTAAAGGTGAGAGCTTGCTTCCAAGGGGAGAAAATTCTATCTTTTTAGAGTATAATATACTTCGCGTTTCCCTAACATATTTTACACCAGTTCTCGTTTCACATTTCACATCTCTCACAATTCAGAAGTTCGAAAGCATGAATTTTCACAGATACTTGGGGTCAGTGAAGCTTGCAGTTAGTAGAGCGGATGGTCCAAAACTGGTCTCTTGCATTTTTTTTTTCTCTTCATTTTTGCATTTTATTATACTTGAACAAAACAATCCAAGAGCTCACTTTTGGACCATCCACTCTACTAACTGTAAGAAAGCTCTGCTGACCCCAAGTATCCGTGTGAAATCTGATGCCTGAGACTCAAATTTCAAATTTTAAACTTCAGGATTCACACACCGGATTCCACATTTCCTACTTCACATTTTATATACTCTCGCAATCCAAAAATTCGAAAATTTAGAACATGAAGCGTAAACCTCAAACTTCACGTTTTATACTTCATGTTCACGTTTAAGGCGAATGTGTAAACCAGAAAGGATTTGAAGTCATTTTGCTGAAGGAGACAGCTTTTGCAACGGGGCAGTTATCTCCCTTGGTATCTCAAAATTGGAGACTACCGGAAGCAAACTCTTCTTAACGTTGATGAAATGTGTACCTGGAATGAAAGATCTTCTTAAATCTTGCATTATGAGGCACATTTGATCAAAATCGAATGAAAAACAAGTTTTATTATAGTGAAACCTGTGTAAGAGAGCCACCTCTGAGACTGACTTTTGTGGTGGATGTGGAAAGGTGACTGTCTTATAAATGTACATGTCATGTAATTTTGCTAGCAAAATTACATGACATGTACCTTTATAAGACAGCCACCTTTCCACATCAACCCTCACTCTTTAAAGTCTGTCTCATAGGTGGCTCTCTTACACAGGTTTCACTGTACTACTATTATGGGCAGCGTCATTTTGAATATCAAATGAGACTTTATGACGTCATAGAGCCTTTCAGTAGTTTAGCTTGAAAACTGCACGGTTTTCTGTCAGCAAAACGCTTTTATTTGAAGGGAATAGCAAGTTTGGTGAATATTGTATCTTGCATTTTGACGCAGAATATCTCGACAAATCATGCATTTTGACGCAGACTGATCTAAATTGGGAGAAAAATGGCAGTTAATGACGTTTAAAGATTTCAACACCATCATCGACATTTTAAAACATTAATAAAAGGTTTCTGACAAAAAAAAAAAAAAAAAAAAAACAGTGCGGTTTTCGAACATAAATTCCAAGAAAAGAACTTATATACACAAATGTATGGGTTGAATATTGTATTTATTTAGATTTTTTATATTTAATTAAGACCTTGTGATGCCATGAAGTCTCATTAATTACTCAAAATGGCGCACATAATATCACTTGTGATAGCTTTAAATTTTTGGTAAATTTTGTCACCCATCTTCGACAAAATTTGCATCAAATTATATGGCTTGTCAAGATCTAACATCTCTGATACATTCTTTACTAACCTTGCTTTTTCCTTTGATATTCTGAAATGTTTCGTTAATTAACCCTTGTCCTGCTGAATAAATTAAGATGCCACGTCCATTTCTAATTTTCAGCCAAATCCAGATTGTTAATATATATTTACATACTTAATGGCAAACAGTGCAAATCCAGATCAGTTGGCTTCTTAGGAAGGAAGCCAACTGATCTGGTTCTACACTGTTTGCAAAGGCAGGATATATCCGGGTTTAGCAGGACAAGGGTTACTCAAAATGGGGGCGCCCTTAACATAGATGTATTGAAATCTTTAAATCTCATTAACTTTCTTTGTCTTTATCCGAATTTATTTAATCAAATTTATATATAAAAAAAGAAAAAAAAAGAAACATGGTTTGTTAAGATCCCGTATCTTAGGTTATTATTTTCCAACATCTTTAAGAGGAGTCCACAATGACAAGGGAGACAAATGTTTCCATGTCATAGCTATTTCCCTTTGCGGTATATTCATTCCCACTGAGAAAGTCGTATTTCATATTCAACATTTCAAAATTCACATGTTTAACATCAAATGCTTCACTTCTTCTTATTATTATTATGTTTATTATTATTTCACATTTAACATTTTCCTACAGCTCAGGACAGTTTTGATGATAACTATTTTATTTATTTATTATTTATTTATTTTTATTTCTATCTATTTACTTCATTTTATTGTTATTATTTCGCACCAAAATATATCTTGTGATAGGCACTCTTTAGAATCGCCTTGCCGAGGTGATTCCAATCAATAACCCACAAAACATATTTGGATGTATCTTTTCATATGGGCCGCTTCGGACATATGCGAAAAGCGAAGGCCCAGATCAGCCTGCGCATCCGCAAAAGATACAGTTATTGAACTAGTTAATACGGTCGACTCTCGTTATCTCGAATTCCAAGGGACTCACTGAAATACTTTGAGATATCCGTACCTCGTCATAGCAGAGTTGAGAGAGTGAGAAAAACAATAAATTGAACAAACACATTTAACAAATGAATATGTAATTTGACTCCTGATGTTAAAAATATATATATAAAATAATGTGGAAAAGAGGAGAAATTGCTCCTTAGGAGCAATTTCTCCTCTTTTCCACATTATTTTGTTACCTGTTGTCATAGTTTCATGTTAAAACAGGAACCAGATTTTCACTTCGAGATAAGCGGTAATTCGAAATAAGCGAGTTCGAGATAACGAGGTTCGACTGTAATTATTATTATATGAGCCAGCGCACGACATAACCTACAATAAGACCCGGATGACCAGAAAAGACTCAGATCAGCCTATACATCCACACATCATGGCAAACCTTTTTGGATAGCCTGGCGGCTGTAGAAGACACATGCAATCAGCAAAGACTCAGATCAGACTGTGCAGATGCGCAGTCTGATCTGAGACTTCGCTGGTCGCACAAGTCTTATTGTAGGCTTTGTCGTGCGCTGGCTCATATGAAATGAACACTCATTTAACTTGCTCTGTTTATGATGTATGGGGGAGACGCACAGACTGGCATCAGCCTGTGTATCCGTGGACCTATCAGAGTCTTTTCCTTGATATATGAACTGGGGCACATCATATCCTACAAGATTACATATGCGCCCAGCGACCTCTTAACAGCATCAGTCTTCGCTGTCTGTCTGTCTGAATACGCTTTGGACCCTTGGCTGCCCACGTAGTGCCCTGCGAAGACTCGGATTTGACTGCGCGGACGTGCAGGCTGATCTGACTTCGCTGGGCGCACAGGCAATCTTGTAGGAATTGCTTTGATCCGGCTCATTATTCTGTAAGATCAACGGATTCTGTTAGTAGTCAACGAAGGCCCCGATCAGGCCCCTTTTTCATGCTCAACTCGGCTGAGCATGAAATTTTCTCTGCTAATAAATATGAAAATGCCAACAATAGTTGGCATTTTCATGATTATTAGCAGAGAAATTTTCATGCTCAGCTATGTTTAGCATGAAAGAATTTGCAGTTGTTAGTAATTTGAGATTTATTAGCAGGACAAATTTCATACTCAGCTGAGTTGAGCATCAAAAAAGTTTCATAAACTCGAGGCCAGACTGCGCGAGTGTATAGGCTGATCTAGGACTACAGTATCCCTAATGAGAACCCGTTAATCGGGGCCCAGTTGTTCAAAGCTAACGACGTCGTTAGTTAACGATTCGTTAAAATTTACATCGAGTGATACGCAAATATGCTGAAATTTTTTGCTGAAAAAATGTGAGTAGCTTTTGCAAAAGCTACTCACATTTTTACAGCAAAAATATCAGAATATTGTATATTGAACCCGCTAAAACAGTTAACGAAATGACCCTTAACGAGCTCGTTAATCTAACGACGCTTTGAACAACTGGGCCCAGGTTGAGGTTCATACATCTTTCTAACAGAGTGTGGCTAATTAAACTTTTACCACTCTTTGGGCAAATTCAGCTGATGACCAATTGATATTTTGCTTATTTTTCCCAGAATATATACTTTGACATTTCATGCATATTGTCTCCTAAGGAGTCTTTCAAAGCCTATATCCTGGGGAAAATAAGTAATATATTTCAAACTTTCGTCCGCCGAATTTTTTTAAAATGCAAAGCGTTAACTCTACATTTGAAATATGAGGTGATGTGTTAATTATTACGAAAAGTATGACGCACGAAAATTAAACTACTTTTTTAAAAGGTCTGAAATTACATGTAAAATGTGTAATATGTTGGGCGGTTATGTCCCTATCGGTCTTAATAGAAAAAAAAATCTACAGAGAAATGCTCAATGTAAAATGTTCGATTCTCTCCCCCCCCCCCCCCCTCCCCACACCCCACCCACCCCGAACACAAAAAACAAGACATCGTGCATCATATTTATCCTAAATATTGGGACACCTTAACTCCTTACTATCCTTTAACTAAAATTTGAATAAGTCCGTATAGTAATCTATAGATGTGTCTACGAATTGCTTGACGAGTGGCAAACAGTGTAGACCCAGATCAGACGCCGCAGAACGCGGCGTCTGATCTGGGTCTATACTGTTTGCATAGGCTGTCCGTCCGAATATTTGGGGTAAATACGGTATTACTACGGTATTAGACGAGTCTTTCAGAAATCCCATTTGACCACACATCCACTTAAACCATACGTCGGAGTTGGGAGAGGCGCAATTCCGTCTATATGTTCTTCCGTTTCGACGTCAAAACATTCAACGTTGGACAGCGCATTACCAATCGTAGCCGAACTGATACCGCCAATGACGTAAAGACGTGAATCAAGCGCCGCAACCATCGTATCGTGCCTAGGTATACGTAGTGATAGAAACGTCTCCCAGACGTCAGTCTCGTCCCGATAACGGAAAATGTTGTCCAAGCTGAGGGCGTTGTCTCCGTCGCTTAACATGTAACCTCCGACGGTGTATAGTACGTCATTAATATCCACCAGTCTTGCGTGACACACTGGAAGCGGAAAAGCTGATCTGGTGATCCACTGATTAGTGTCTGGGTTGTAAGACTCGACACTGTCTAACAGATACCCGTCCTCTAACATGCCGCCAACCACAAACAGTTGATCTCCATGACTTGTTGCAGCCAAACCGACGCGTAAATCATTCATTGACGCTGTATAGTACCAATTATTGTCTTCTGCGTCATAGAATTCCATGCTGCTTAAACTGTGTCTGCCATTGTCAACTCCGCCAACTGCGTATATTATGTTGTTTAGCGCCACCGCCGCGAATTCGGATCTTGGTGTCTGCATTCGCGCGACACTTGTCCATTCATTAGCTGTGATGTCGTATCTATGACAACCATCCGTCACCTCCATAACTTCCCCTTGGTAATCTGGTCTTGTGCCGCCTATGACGTAAATATAACCGTCAAGTGATACAACGCCGCTGTGATAAATCGGCAGCGGTAGGCTGGTACGAGTAGCCCAGACATTTCCTTCCGGGTCATACTGTTGAAGTAGTTGTGAAATATCACCGACCCTCTTGTCATCACTCTGTCCTATATCAAAGTTATTTAGACCTCCCACGACGAAAACGGTTTGTTGCCTTGGAGGGGATGGTAGATCTTCTGTTTCTGATGAACTCTCCGATCGACTAGCGATAGAAATTTCGTCTTTTGTTGATTTCACACTGTGTGCCGAGTGTGCAAGAGATGCCGTTTGGGATGCCGGTGCCGTCATTGTTTGCCTTGAAATAGCGTCCACCATTGCGCTTTGCGCTGAAGCGTTGAACCCGATTGTTTTTTCTTGACTTAGTTGAATGCCCTGCACGCTGAATGCGCTGGCTTGTTGAATCTGATGACTGCGTGCTTTGGCTGGCGGAACGATGAACTCATGAAAGAGGGCATGGTGTTTGAAAGCATTGTACAACATATCCTTGCATTCTGGGATATCAAAGATATATTGCACTGGTTCAACGTCTGATACCAGCTTCTCCGGCAGAATATGGATAAATCTAATCAAACCCATCAGTGGGACAGTATACTTCAGCCGTTCCTGACGGTTAAAGTCAATCCATGTGGCGCATGCGCGGAACAGATTCAGTTCAGATCCAATGGCAAACATATCGGAGGAAACAATATCGTAGACAATCTGAAAATCGCTGTGAAGGAATGAATGAGTTTGAGCAAGTTCTAGAAAATTCTCCCTTGAGTATTTGTCAATGTTTGCCACAACGTCCAAAAGCCCGTGCTTGTGAGCTACGTGTCTATTATGAATAAAGTTTTTAAGGTTTATCTGTCTCAGGAAGTCTTTGCATTTTTCGAGTATTACCTGGATGTTGAGGTCTCTGGCAATTTTCAGCAAGGAATCAACATTATTTCCCGAAACAGACACGCGGTGAGTGTAGAAGAATTTCAGTACATCGTTCATTGCGTCTGCGCTAACGTCGGCAATTTCTAAATTTACTGCAATCGGAGTTTCGCGGCTCTCCTTTTCTTTTGCAAATACACCACATGAAGCAGCCATCACAAGCTTATGAGCGAGAAACTGTCGCCCACCGGCCGTGATACTGACATCACAAAACTGCTCATTTTGCCAAAGATGATATATATTTCTCGAAATAACAGAAAATGGTTCAACGCCGATCTCAGGCGAAGGGCTCCCTTGTTTCAACCTCACAGGCGTAGTTAGGTTATCTGTGAAACTTTGTTTGGAAGGCTGTTTGGGAATGATAGGTGGACTTACCCTGTTGTCAGCATTGAAAGCTTTTGATATATCATGCACTGTCAATCTTCTCGCACTGGTTGTTCTTCCCTGCGTAACGTGTGTTTTAGAAGATCCGTTAACGTTCCGTCGAATCGGTGATACAGACCTCGCCTCGTATCCTGTTGCAGACTGGGACCTCACGCGTATTCTTCGACCCTGCGTTATGACAGGCGTTGTTGACTCATCTCTTGTTGGTATTTCGTCACTGAAAAATTCTGACATTATTTCCCTTCTAGCTCTAACTTTCGCAGGTGACCGCGGTTTCGCCGTGTTTCTCATTGTCTTATTTAATAAAGATAGCAGTAGCAGTATGGCTCAGTTTGTAATGTTGTTGTTGTTGTTGTTGTAAAGAAACCCATGTCAGCGTTCATGTTTACGATACTTGAAGAGAGCGGAAATTACGTCGACGGTTGTACGGCGACATCAACTTTCGCGCAACGTTATTAACTCTAATTTAAAGCGCCAATCATGACTACGGCGGACGACATTTTGATTTTTTTGATTTTTCAAAGAAAATGAGGCTTCACATTGCGCATCCGCACAGTCTGATCAGGACCTTCACTGTTCGCTTATAGAATTATACGGTACTGTAGAACAGAACTAAGTATAACAAAGTTCCTGATCAGACTAGATCTACGCTGGCTGATCTGTATCTTTACTGTTTGCAAATTATCTCGAAGACACCTTCGCTCATGTCGTGATTCAATATAATCTGCTCAACGCAAACAATGTTTGATCTGTTTGACACTACTTTGATCTCTATGTCTTGTATAAGCTGAGCCACAGTACTTAGTTATTTAATTCCCCGTGGAGCCTTCATTCATGATACTGCTGTAAAAACGCACTGTTTGAAGCAGTGCTCATTTTCTAAGTTAGACACTGCTGTAAAAACGCACTGTTTGAAGCAGTGCTCATTTTCTAAGTTAGACACTGCTGTAAAAACCCACTGTTTGAAGCAGTGCTCATTTTCTAAGTTTGACACTGCTGTAAAAGCGCATTTTTTTTTTAAATTCATATTGAAATACGGAAGAAAGGAATAATGCCACAGTATACCATAGATTATATTTCATGTAGTATTCGTACTATTTTTTTTTTTTTTTTTTTCTAAAAAAGTATTTGTTCCAAATTACAGTTAGAAATGAGTTAAGATGATGTTTGCAAAATGGGATTCAGATTTGCATAAGTCCGCAAGACTTTCAATCCCATTTGTATGCTGCTATTGTAATTGTATTAATATATACTTGTATACGTCAGTTATACGAATAAAATATGTTTAAAGTGTTATTGAAGTATATGCGAACAGCGAGAACTTGGATCAGACTGCGGGGGCACAGGCTGTCGCTGTGCACAAGTACATTTTCTCAAGTTTCGGCTCAAATAGATAAATGAGCCAGCGCATGATAAAACCAACAATAACCAACAATAAGACCTGAGTGACCAGCAAAGACTCAGATCAGCTTTTACATCCACCCAGTATGGCAAGGGTTCTCGTTTATCCCTCTTTAGATAGCCTGGCGGCTATAGAAGGCACATGCGATCAGCGAAGACTGATCAGAATGCGCAGGCTGATCCGTGAGTCTTCGCTGGCCGCATAGCTCTATGAATCGGTGTCAATATTGATAATTTATTGAACACCAGTCAGAGAGCCATGCTGTCAAATGTAATATTCCATGTCCTGAAATTGTGAAATAATATTTATTTATGAAATATATTGCCACGGGCTAATACAAGTGAATCTGATCAATGTATTCAGTTTTAGGACACGGAGTATGAAGAACCAGACCAAAATTTTCTCATAATACACATATGCAGAATAAAAAAAATGTGGAGAAATTCGGGACACTAAGGTAGCACTAATAGTTTCATTGCATCTATAACCAAACATGATAGAGATCTTTTTGGGGGTTCAAACATAATTTTTTCGTCGAGGTCTGATGAAGATACTAATGTCCCGAGTCCAAAGGGCACTTTCCGAGGCGCAAATAAACCATGTTTGATCGTTGGTATTGTATTTTTGATAAATAATGTGCTCAAAACAAAACGAGTAATATATATAGTGGAAAGGAACTGAAGGGTTTTGGCGCCAAACTACGCTTTTGCATAAATACCTGTGCAATACGCTGTTATAGTATGAATTAAGTTAATGCTAAATCTGTAAAAAGCCATGCTCAGAGAGAGCGAAATCTATGTATAATGTACACAGTTCCAACTCAGCAGAACTGCACTTGTTAAGCGTGATTTTTTGATTGGTAAAAAGGCATTTATACTTCGACAAATCCACTGAACAAGAATCTTGGAACTAGTTTCTTGGAACAAATTTCTACAATGAGTTACATGTACTTAACCTATATTTTCAACGTAAATATGCGCTAGATATAAGGAAGGAATTTTATTTTTGTCGATTTTTTTTTTATGTATAAACCGGTGAATCACTTCATAAGCTTATACATTTCGGGCTTTATTCAGTTTGTGAATAATTCGCTTGCGTTTACACAGAGATAAACTCCATAAAATAACATCCATTTTTATAATAAATATGTATTAACCCATTTATGCCTAGCGTCCCGTAAAAGGGGCACTGGCAAACAGTGTAGACCGCGTTCTACCGCGTCTGATCAGGATTTACATTAAATACAGGAATTTCTATAAAACGTGACACTAATAAAAATTAACCAGACACCCCTTCTATTAGAAATTGACCAGTCCAGAGAGTCAAGATAGGAGAGTCCACTAAGCATAAATGGGTTAACAAGAATACTCAAGTGCTGTTTCAGCACTTTTTTTTAATTTTGAAGAGACTAATTCGGAGCTCCCTTTTTCGGACGGTAATATTTTCACCAGAAACAACAGTTACTGATTCAACGTGATATTCTGTCGCTGCCCCGAATAAAGCATTTCTAAAGTCAACATGCATCCTATGTTGTTTCGCGCCAAAAATTCCGCAATGTTTTCCTTCTTAAATATAACAGTTGTTTTATCATTTTTGTATGTTTTGATGAACATTATTACTTATTGATTGATAAGTATATTTTAATTAGATAAAGACAGTCAATATAAATACATGACATTGCAGTAGCGTAGCCAGAGCGGAATTATGTTTACGCACACCCAGGAAAAGTCTTGAAAACTATCCCTAGAACCGCTTCCAAAATAAAGACAGTCAATATAAATACATGACATTGCAGTAGCGTAGCCAGAGCGGAATTATGTTTACGCACACCCAGGAAAAATCTTGAAAACTATCCCTAGAACCGCTTCCAAAATAAAGACTGTCAATATAAATACATGACATTGCAGTAGTATAGCCAGAGCGGAATTATGTTTATGCACACCCAGGAAAAATCTTGAAAACTATCCCTAGAACCGCTTCCAAAATAAAGACTGTCAATATAAATACACGACATTGCAGTAGCGTAGCCAGAGCGGAATTATGTTTACGCACACCCAGGAAAAATCTTGAAAACTATACCTAGAACCGCTTCCAAAATAGGGGCTACTCTTAAAGGAAAGAATTTGCTCCCAGAGGGAGCAAATTCTTTCCTTTAAGAGCAGCCCCTATGGCAAAGAAGCAAAATATTTTGTTAATGCTACTTTATTATAAATATTTTCTCAGGCATGTTACGCATACTCCTATGTATATTACTATGCAGGATGGAGGCGTGATTAGACAAGAATCACATTTGGATGTCTTAAACCCGGGACATTCAAAATCAATATCGATCAGTGTCTCATATATCATTCTACTTATTTATATTGGACCGTCATCGGCCCGACATAGGCTGGTGATCCTGTGCATAGGCGTAGCGCTCATTACTCGCATTATGCAGATGCGTCCAGGGCTCGAAATTAGCACTCGTCCGCTCGTATTTACGATTAGATGTTCGTTAATAGGGACAAGTGAAAAATTCGAACTGCTTGCCCGACAGGACGAGTAACTTTTTTCGGCAATTAGGGAAAATAGAAACAGCCAGCACAATTACAAAGTTATAGAGTTTATTTGGTTGTTTTGATCGATTACGTAGAAATAATTCACTAGTGTTCTAAGGCTTGCGCGTAAAAAAACGAGTGAGCGAAGCGAACGAGTTTTTTACAAGCAAACCTTAGAACACGAGTAATCGATCAAAACAACCAAATAAACTGTATATTACATTTTCATCCATGTTTTACCTTTGAAGTTTTACTTTCAGCCGTTTTTATTTCCTACCAAAATAGTTCCAGTCGTTGCATGGATTTCAAGAGGCGTGGTTTAGTTTGGAAAATCAGTCGCCATCTTGTTTTCACTTTAATGCAAAAGTCATCCTGTGCGTGAAATACAGACACAAAAATGTCACGAAAGTTGAACTGAATTATCAAGAAAATCAGACTTTATATTTGTGTTGCAGGTCTTACCTCAAAAACGCCAACTGGACGTGAAAATTGCAGTCTGATTTCCGTGATTTTATCAAATTTTCCGCGAAACGTCAACTATTGTTATTGTTGGTTTAAACATATTTATTGTAGAATAACTATCATTACAACATGATGCAAGTCATTATACAAATTGGGATTAGAACGAAAGCACAAGTACTTATATAGTTCTTCTCCCACAAACAATCGACATGTATACATAATGGCGATTTTCGAGCAAGATACATTGGAGCAAGTAACATTATGTAGTGATAATTAACAATAAGTGTTGTTTTTACATGTTTGGGTGATAAAAATGATGAAAATCTGATGTAAAGTTTTACACCAAATAGGAATCATTTCATATAAAGCATTTTGAGGTTAGCAACGGTTAAGAAAATGTAAATGGACAAAACAAGGGGCGGTGGGGTGGAGGGGTAGAAGGGGGGAGATGGGAAGGGGGTAGGTGGGAAATTGGGATTGAGGGGTCGGGGCACCCGGCATCCAACATGGAATATAATACCGTTTGCAACGGATAAATGTAGTAAGCAATCGCATGACCATATCAGTATTTAAAACATCTCATGAAAAACGTTTACAATTCAATATAAGCCGGTGAATGTTTTCAAAAATTAACATATTTACATCATATGATAAAGAGGATTCCCCGTACAGAAGAAGATCAAGAGTAGGTCTACGATAGGTAGAAACCACATTTAGAAGCGCGTTTCTCTGCTGCTGATAGTAAGGACAGTGGAAAAAGAAGTGTTGTGAGTTCTCAATACTACCACATCTACACATAGGCGAGTCAGTTATACCTTTTAAGAATAGGTCCAGGTTCAATGAGCTACAGTTCGTTCGTAATCTAGTATGGAGAATTTGGGCTTTTCTATTTTTAGAATAATAATATTTGGGGACAGGTGTTTTGTTTTTGTTAAAGTAGTATTTAAAAGAGTGTGTTGTTTGAGATTGTTTCACTTCGGCCGGTAGACTATTCCAAGCCCTCACAATAGAGGGTAGAAAAGAATTATAGTAAAGATTTGTTCGTGAATCAATAGTCTGTAACTGGTCGGAGTTGCGAAGGTTATATCATGACATGTCACTGACTGATGGTGGTATAAGGGAGGATAAGTACAGAGGAGTTAGATGGGAAAACATTTTGAAAAATAAAGTCAATTTGTGGGTTTGTCTTCTCTGTTCAAGTGACTCCCATCCAACAATGCGGTAATAGAAATAAGCTTGGTTGTCCCAGTAGCTATGCGCGCTGCTTCTAGTTGGATTTTTTTAACTCTTGTTTTTCGTATTGAGATCAATTGTCCCATATTACATCCCCGTATTCAAGTAAAGGTCTGATAAATGCTGTATAGATTGTTTCCAAAGATTTGCGGTCTAATTTAAATTTGAGTTTTCTCATTACATTAATCCTACCCCAAGCTTTCTCTGAAATATATTTTATATGGTGGTGCCATGTACAATCGTTAGATAAATAGATCCCGAGATGCTTGTGAAACTCTACTTCAGATATTTGAAGATTTTGCATTATGATTGGTGGATGATTAAGTTTGTTTAATTTGCGCGAAATAAGGAGACTTTCGGTTTTGGTCGGATTGAAAGCTACAAGCCAAGTTGCAGCCCATTTTGAAATTCTTTCGAGATCAATATTGAGACAATTAGCAGCAGTAATAGGGTTATCGACGACAATGTAAAGACTAGTGTAGTCCGCAAAGAGCCTTATATTTGATCCGATATCAAGTACTATGTCATTTATAAATAGTAAAAATAGCAGCGATCCTAAAATTGACCCCTGAGGAACCCCAGCGCAAATATAAGCCCAGTCAGATGTAACCCCTGGAAGAATAACTCTTTGTTTCCTATCGGAAAGGTAACTTTTAAACCATGCAAGAACTTTCCCAGTGACGCCAGCTGCAGCTGCCTTAAGTTTAAGTAACAATCACTCATGCCAAACTCGGTCAAAGGCTTTGCTGATGTCACAAAAGACAGTTCTAACTTCTTTACCTGAGTCAAGGGCCTGACAGAAAGTATTGTAAAGATATGTTAATTGATTCACTGTTGAGTCTCCTGGTATAAAACCAGACTGAAGATTGTTATTGTTGTTACAAACTACGTCAGCAACGTCGCCTAGCAATGATGATGTCAAAATGTTCGAAATGAAATAATTCACTCGGTGAATTATAGATTATAATTCACTGATAAATCTCAGTACATCACTGCTGAAAATGTAATAAATGGAGTTTATTTGTTTGTTTTTGATCGATATCGGAGAAATAATTCACTAGTGTTCTAAGGCTTGCGCGTAAAAAAACGAGTGAGCGAAGCGAACGAGTTTTTTTACACGAAAGCTTTAGAAAACGCGTGAATTATTTCTCCGCAATCGATCAAAACAACCAAATACACTGTTTATTACATTTTCAATCATGTTTAACCTTTGAATTTTCACATTCAGCCGTTATGATTTCCTACCAAAATAGTTCTAGTCAGTGCATGAATTTCAGGAGGCGTGGTTGAGTTTGAAAATCAGTCGCCATCTTGTTTTCTCTTTAATGCAAAAATCAGCCTGTGCTTGAAATACAGACACAACAATGTCACGAAAGTTGAACTGGATTATCAAGAAAATCATGCTTTATATTTGCGTTGCAGGTCTTTCCTCAAAAACGCCAACTGGACGTGAAAATTGCAGTCTGATCTCCATGATTTTATCAAATTTTCGCGAAACGTCAACTATTGTTATTGTTGCTACCAACAACGTCAGCAACGTCTTCTAGCAATTGTGACGTCAAAACGTTCGAAATGAAATAATTCACTCTGTGAATTATCGATTATAATTCACTGAGAATTCTCAGTAAATCACTGCTAAAAATGTAATATTTAAAAATCACTCCAAAATGTCACGAAAAGTCTGAAATACGGATTATTGCCATATAAGTTTGCTTTCCTGGTATTGGAAAACTTGCCAATGGCAGTCATATTATAAAAGGCATTATAAATGACAACAGTTACACGATAAAATGTTGTTGTTTTTTTGTTTTTTTGTTGTTGTTTCTTTTTTGTTGTTGTTGTTGTTTCTAGCTTTTGTCTCATTTACAGTACCAAACACAAGGACGAGTACAACTTGATTAAGAGCGAGTAACAATTTGAGTCCTCTTGTGAAAGAGAAAAATTCGAGGCCTGAATGTGCGTAGCATGCGTAAGAAAACTAGTTGTAATAACATTACGAAAACATGCCTATTCAAATATACTGAAAATTTTACCACCAAAACAAATGAAAATTTTCAGATAAAAAAATCTTATATTTTTCATATTTCTGCTCAAAGCATAGATTGTGGGTACTCGTTAGAACCGACACGACGAGGCGGTTCTAACGGGTATCCATAATCTATGTTTTTAGCAGAAATAAGAAAAATAAAGTATACTCCTGTAAACCCCAGTTTTACTGAATAAAAGTGGGGTTTAAGGGTGTCAAAATTATATTGGCATGTTTTCGTGATTAAATGTCACTTACCTAAAATAATTTGCTTCTTTACCATAAGGGCTGCTCTTAAAGGAAAGAATTTGCTCCCTCTGGGAGCAAATTCTTTCCTTTAAGAGTAGCCCCTATTTTGGAAGCAATTCTAGGCATAGTTTTCAATATTTTTCCTGAGTGTGCGTAAGAATAATACCCTTCTGGCTACGCCAGTGCTGTGGTTTTACTTTGATTTTCTGAAACATTAGAATACTTTTCTCTCAATATCCCATTTACCAATATTAAGCCGTTTATAATATATTTATTTTTTTATCTTTCAGTTATCCGCTAGATATGGAAATAAAAAAGGCTCCTCTTCCAGGGGGTAAGTAAAATGTAACCACACATGAATCCCTAGATAAATAGTCCGTAGAGTCGCATGAATGTTAAACGCTTAGCAAGCTGATTAAAAACAAAATTTCAGCAGACGACATTTTGAAATGTTTTTTCTTATTTTCCTCGGAAAATAGTGTTTGACATTTCTATCGAGATAATTTCCCACGGAGACAATTTGCATGGAATGTCAAACACTATTTTCTGAAGAAAAAAAAAAGGAAAGAAAAGTGACATCAATACGTCAAAAATAGACATTTTTATCCATGAAAGGTTTAATAAATTTATATCTTGTATTAATATGATCATAAAATGTGGCATCTGACAGCCTGTAAAATTTCATTTAGTCTCTCGTTTTTTAACTGGGTCAAAAATGAAATGACCCTTTTTTTTTCGTATTTCTGAATTAATGTTTGAGAAATATGGAGCATTTAACTCAGTGGTGGATTTTTTTTTCTTTTTGAAAAAAAAAAAAAAAAAAAAAAAATTTCATTTCCATACAGAAAACGAGTATTCTTTATTTTCTCTGCCAATATTAAAAAACTAGAGGCCCAAGTGGGCCAGAAATCGCTCACCTGGATTAGGCTGATCGTGATATGTTACATTGTGCCATGATGGCCATCTTGGCTATTAGATCAGATTGCCTTTAGCAATCAGAATCTGATGTTGTTTGAAGAGTTTCAAGATTGCCGCCATGGCCGCCATGTTGGATATTGGAACTGAATGATTTTAGCAATTCTGAATTTCTTTGTCCCCCCGATGCTTCCCGTCAAGTTTTGGCTCAATCTGACTTACGGTTTGGGAGGAGATGTGGTTTGAAGAATTTCAAGATGGCCGCTATGGCGTGGCGGCCATCTTGGATATCGGAACGCAACAATTTTAACAATTATGAATCTATGTCGCCATAAAGCCTCTCACCAACTTTGGGCTTAGTCCGGCTAAAGCATTTGGGAGCAGATGTGGTTTGAAGATTTTCAAGATGACCGCCAGGGTGGCCATCTTGGATATCGAAACGGAACGATTATAGCAATTCTGATTCTTCATGTCCTCTTGATGCAGCCCATCATGTTTCAGCTCAATCCGACTTAAGGTTTCGGAGGAGATGTTCTTTGACCATTTTCAAGCTTTTTCAAGATGACTGCCGTGACAGCCATCTTGAATATCGGAACGGAACGATTTTAGCAATTCTGGATTTCTGTGTTGCTCCGATGCCTGCCATCAAGTTTCGACTCAATCCGACTTACATTTTGGGTTGAGATGACGTTTGAAGATTTTAAACATGGCTGCCATCTTGGATATTGGAACGGAATGATTTTAGCAATTCTAAATCTCCATGTGGCCCAAATGCCTCCCACTAAGTTTGGGCTCAATCTGACTTAGGGTTCTGCAGCTGATGTTGCGGCCATCTTGGATATCGGAACGGAACGATTTGAGCATTTCTGAATTCCTATGTCCCTCCAATGCCTCCCATCAGGTTTCGGGTCAGTCCGACTTACTGTTTGGGAGATGTCGTTTGAAGAATTTCAAGATGGCCGCCGTGGAGGCCACCATGGATATTGGAACGGAATGATTTTTAGCAATTCTGAATTTACATGCTTTCCCAGTGTCTCCCACCAAGTTTTGGCTCAGTCCGACATGGGTTGGGAGGAAATGCCGTTTAAAGAATTTCAAGATGGACATCTTGGATATCAGAACAGAACAATTTTAGCAATTCTGAATCTCTATGTTACTCCGATGCTTCCCATCACGTTACAGCTCAATCAGACTTATGCTTTGGGAGGAGGTGTCGTTTCAAGAAATTCAACATGGCCGACTTGGCGGCCATCTTGGATATCAGAAAGAAACGATTTAGCAATTCTGAATCTCCATGTCACTCCTATACTTCCCATCAAGTTTCAGCTCAATCTGACTAATGGTTTGGGAGAAGACGTTGTTTGAAGTTTTTCAATATGTCCACCACAACGGCCATTTTGGATATCAGAACAGAACAATTTTAGAAATTCTGAATCTCTATCTCCCTCCGATGCCTCCCATCAGGTTTTCGCTGAATTCTACTTACTGTTTGGGAGGAGATGTCGTTTGAAGAATTTCAAGATGGCCGCCGTGCGGCCATCTTGGATATCTGAACGGAACGATTTTAGCAATTCTGATTCTCGATGAAGCCACAAAGCCTCCCACCAAGTTTCAGTTCAATCAGACTTACGATCCTGGAGGAGGTATCGAAAATGTGAAAAACTAACGACGGACGGAAGTACGGACGACGAACAAAAGGCCACAACATAAGCTGACCTGGAGTAAGCTCCAGGTGAGCTAAAAACAGTTAGAATGTCGTCTCTTGCAAATTTACTTGGCATTTTAAGGGTTACGGATACACGTATCTAATATATCGCAGAGGAATTGTTAAGAAGGAGTATTTGGTGATAATTGTGGGATAGTTTTTTCTAGTTTAAATAAGAAAAAAATATCTCAGGATTATCACCGAATACTTCTTCTTAACAATTCCTCTGATATTGTTCTCAATGTAGATCTATTTGGACAAGCCCATTTCCACCTATTGGTATGCCCAAAAACTGCCATATAAGTGGCAAACAGAGTAGAGCCCGATCAGACGTCCCTATTTGATCTAGGTCTTCACTCTTAGTTCAGGCTATTCTATTCGATTGTCTTGTATTTTGCTGAACAGAAAGGGATAGACCATCAAGGGAAATAACTGACATGCTACTCCCGTCTTCTTTCTTAAAATAAAAGTACCGCAAGCATAGTACCCCGCCATAGCAATTATTTGTTTATGTATTAAAGTTATTGTTGCAAAAATGTCTGGAAAGAAAATGACGGAGGGACAGATAGCAATTCTTAAACCAGATCTTGATAATATCAATGGACAGATAACAATCCTAAAGCAGATCTTGATACTTTCAATACATATAGCAAGTTTGGTTAAAAGGCCTTGTTATTTATGCAAGTTATCATCCGGAAACAAAACTATGGGCGTGTCTCTGGCAGATAACTCCATAACAATTTGACGAAATTTGCCCATTAGCAATTCCAAACCTGATCTCCTTACTGTCAATAGATATAGCAAGTTTGGTTAACATCCCTTGTTATTTACTAAAGTTATCATCCGGAAACGAAAATATGGGCGTGTCTCGGGCAGATAACTCCGTAAAAATTTGACGAAATTTGTCTATTAGCAATCCCAAACCAGATCTCCTTAGTCAATGCATATAGCAAGTTTGAAGAAAATCCCTTGTTATTTACTCAAGTTATCATCCGGAAACGAAAATATGGGCGTGTCTTGGGCAGATAACTCTGTAAAAATTTGACGAAATTTGTCCATTAGCAATCCCAAACCAGATTTCCTTAATGTCAATGCATATAGCAAGTTTGGTGAAAATTCCTTGTTATTTACTCGTTATAGTCTGGAAACGAAAATATGGGCGTGTCTCGGGCAGATAACTCCATCAAAAATTGACGAAATTTGCCCATGAGCAATCCCAAACCAGATCTCCACAATATCAGTGCATAAACCAAGTTTGGTGAAAATCCATTGATGTTTACTCAAGTTATCATCCGGAAACGAAAAACGGACGGACGGACGGACGTACGACGGACGGACGGACACTCACGGACGACCAACGTGAAACCATAATACCCCGCCACTATAGTGTGGCGGGGTATAAAAAGGATTTGCTCTCTCTCTCGCTGGTGGCTACTTTTTAAGGCAAGAATGTGCTCCCAGATGCTCCCTCTGGGAGCAAATTCTTTCCTTTAAGAGTAGCCCTCTTTGTTTGAAAGGATTTAAATATTAGATGCAAACTAACTCCCTTCGAAAATATGATGCACAATCTTCATGTGTACTCATCTACCTTAGAAATGAATTTCTGACCAAAACTGACTAAGCACAGATACACCGGAGTTATCACGACTCGCACAGGGGCTGCAGTTTACCTGTTGTTTTCATTTTTAGGTCAAATTAACACTGGCTTTGAAGCGGGCGAATCAAAAGATACGAAATCTCTTAACCATGTTTCCAAATGGCCATCCACGGAATCAGACCCGCCAGCTTATAATGAAGCGATCAGAGAAGAGGGGGACGGCATGGACGTGGATTTGGCTGGTCCTGAGACAGAAGAGGAGAGAATCATGCTTGTGGTAAGACAGAATGTTCTTTCAGAGAATCATCATCCCTTTAGGGTCAGGATACCTTCATGATCATGTTCCTTTGCACAAAGCCTCGTCATGGTTCCACCTTATCGAACTACCTTGCGCAGTACTGATGAAGGTTGTGGGCACATGTACTACCGCTTAGATGACTGTCAGCCCAGGAAATGTGTTAATAGGTTAACTGACTGGCTCGACTTAACCATAACAATGTTGACTGGGCCGTAAAACTCCAACTCAAAACCGGGGCGAAAATACCGTTGTTGGGACGATAAAACATTGACCCAGCGCGTCGAAACGCTTAATTGCCTTTAGAACTAACAACCATAGGCTGACAGTTGAGTTGTGTGTATACCACTGCAGAATATATACTGTATTCGACCTAATTACCACACATGCTCCTATAAGCGCGCAGTCAAGCAATTTAGTAGTCTTTAGATTACAGCCTACTTCTTTATAAAAACGTATGTTGTGGGTATTCGTTTGAATTGCCTCAACTAGTCGAGGCAGTTCAAACGAGTACCCATAACATATGCTTTTATAAAGAAAATCAGAAAATAGCATTGCATAAGCACCATTAAATACGCTCCTCATGAAGTCCTCTGCTGGTTTTTTCTTTAAAGTGGGCCCTTATTAGATGGATTTTACTGTAAGTTTGTTCAGTAATTTTGAAAAATTTAAGCGCACAGTGCGGTAATTTGGTTGAATACGGTATATATTCGCTGAGCGCACATGTCCGAAGGTGCGTTTTATGAAGTTGGTGCATTTGTTGACATTTTATTATCCAATAATGGTTTAATAAATTGATATAGTATTAATACGATCATTAAGTGTGGCACCTGACAGCCTGTAAAATTTCAGTTAGTCTCTCGTTTTTTGAAATGGATAAAAAAATATTTTATTTTAGTTTTTAGCTCTATCTCTGAATTAATGTTGCCAACATTAATTCAGAGATACGAAAAAAAAATCATTTCATTTTTGATCCAGTTCAAAAACGAGAGACTAAATGAAATTTTACAGGCTGTCAGATGCTACATTTTATGATCGTATTAATACCATATATCAATTTATTAAACCTTTCTAGGATAAAAAAGAATGTCTAATTTTGAAGAATATGAAACCTTTAATAGCGAACTTGGGGCCAGGTAAGCGTTCAATGCCGCACTTTTAATGTGAAAAATTCTAATGTATTAACGACTAATCTTTGAACTTTTTGCGAAGAAATCAGCAATAACAAGGGTAACAGAAGCAAACAAATGTTTTTCATTTTTCAGTTGCGAGATATTGTCCGAAAGTGCACGAATATAAATCCACTTAAGCGGCCGACAGCTAAAGAGATTCTTGAAATGCTGGAAGAACTGGCGCCGTCAGAATATTTTGAAGACGATTTTGATATCCCCGACGAGGACGACGATGATGATTATGATGACTTCGAATTGGAAAGGAGAATGGTTGGAAACAGAGAAATCAAAGAAGACTGAACTGGCATATCTTTGAATTTATAATATTAAGTATTTGAGGGATTTATGACAGAATTGTGATTTGTATAATTTTATCGTTTCGGTTTTGCATTCAGTATTGTAAAACATATTGTAAAAGTCTCTCTCTCTCTCTCTCTCTCTCTCTCTCTCTCTCTGACACATACGCCGCAACGTGAAAAAAAAAATCTTATGACTGGTGCGCCCAGCGAAGATTCTGATCAGCCTGCGCAGTTGCGCAGTCTGATCAGAATCTTCGCTGGGCGCATTTGGATGAAAAGTTTCTTCATGTGGACAATGAAAACTCTGATCAGACTGCGCGGACGCGCAGGCTGAATTGAGTCTTCGTTGGACGCACACGTCAGAAGGTACGTTTTCTTACATTGCGCCTCATTTGTGTTTTATCCATAAATACAAATGTAAACTTATTACATATATAACAGAGTTATTAAGATGACATGTGACTTATCTGAGACTGGATACATTTGATAGTTTTTTTTTGTGTGTGTTTTTCGCTATTTCCGCCGAAGAAGAAAATGTTTGTGACGTACTATTTGCTTCACTATTTGCTTCACAGCAGGTCAAGCCCCTTCTAGAAAAGGGGGCCAATTCTTTTCAGAAGGGGACAAAACACTTTCGAGTGGTCTCCCCTGATAGTTTATCAGTTTCCCATCGGGACATCGACACACAAAGTTGAAAGTATCCGTTTCCCATTTCAAAGAGAAAGCTGTAGCAGAAATGAATTTGCTTGACACAGGGAGTAATTGTTTTTCTTTGAGAAGGGAGGTAACTATTGTCTGGTCGGAGCAATCTCCCTTGGACGTGTAACCATTCACATTGGGTGATCTAAAATATAATTGACTGTCATAACGTTTTGTGAAAATATTTTATGGAACTGTTATTTATTATGGTTTTATGAAATAAACTATCTTTACGGAACTGATTATCGTTATGGTTTTAAGGAATAAACCATACTTACGAAACTGATTACCATTATGATTTTATGGAATAACTTATCTTTACGGAACTAATTGCCATTATGATTTTATGGAATATTCTATCTTTAGGGAACTGATTACCATCATGGTTTTACTGGAATAAACTATATTCACAGAACTGATTACCGTTATGATTTTATGGAATAAACTATCTTTACGGAACTGATTACTATTATGATTTTATGGAGTATAATATCTTTACGGAACTGATTACCAGTATGATTTTATGGAATAAAATATACGGAAATGATTACTATTATGATTTTGCGAAATGAACTTTCTTTACGGAACTGGTTACTATTATGATTTAATGGAACTGGTTGTCTTTATGGAACTAATATTTATTGTATTAATTTCGTGGTTTTTATTTTATATATACCCTGGAAATGACACGGTGTGTGATCCACCATAATCCTAGTTACCGTTCTTTATGCTGAGTGTCCAAGTCCTAAACTATTCTTTATGCTGAGGACCAAACACCGAGGGAACAGCAAGTTATCATTTATCTCATTCACACCTTTGTTTCAGAAATGGATCTTTCTGATTTTGAATTTGGACAGGTTCATTGTTGCAAACTGGAATATCAGTCAAAACTTACAGAGTGAAAAACAGCGCAAGCAGTATAGAATGTCGCTATAACCTCTTTTATAGCAACCAACCAACGAGTTGTTGCCGCGAAGCGGCAACAACGAGAGTTGGTTGCTTTATGGTAGTATTCTGTTCTATTCAAAAATTGCTATACTAAGGCTGATTTTTTTGTGTAACCGGAAATTGTGAATATGAACCTTTAAATACGTCACTTCCGTTTTCAGCGTTTGTTTACAATCACCCGGTGACAGCAACTGTTAAACGTAACAGATATCACGTTTCCATGCAAAAAACAAATAAAAATCAGGCATAGGCGAAATTTTAAGGTAAGAATAAAACACACAATAGTTTTGTTAGTGTTTTCGGTGGTATTCCAGAAGAACGTATACCTTGCGCGCGCGCAACTTGACATCCGGTTGAAACGAAAGTAGAAAAAGCTCCACTGATATCTGAGCATTATCGCATATCTAGAGTGAAAATAATAGACTTTCCAAACAGTTCTTAACGGTAATTTGAGGGGGATTTGGGTTTTACGCCCTTTCAAGAATATTTCACTTAAATCGAGCTGATCGTTCCTCAAAAGTGGGCGAAAACCGGAGAATCTGCAGAAAAAAAAAACAACAAAAAACGGCTGACCATCCATATTCAGAACTTGGCTTTCCCACATATGACCCAAGGGAGGCTCAAACCGCAGCAGTGAGAAACCTAATGGATTAAGAGTCGGTTCTCTTATCCACTAGGCTATGGGGGCCCGCAGGGGGAGGGTGGTTGGGGGGCATTCCAGCTGTCAGATTCAACATTAAGTAGACCGTGATCTTATTCAATCCAAGTACTTTTTCTGGCAAAAGAATGTACACAATACTGGTTAACCGCTTAGAGGACTAAGCCTGCCCAGTAAACGTGTGGTTAGGGTGGTTAGGTAAACTGGCCGCGCTCGACATGACCCCATTGGGTTGACTGGGCCGTAAAACCTCAACACAAACAAACCAAGTACTTTTAACTAACACACAGATTTATTTTTTTTTTAAACATGACTTTCCACAATAATATTTCAGGCCATACATAAATATGTTGATACTCTAGCATAAACTCCAGACTTTCCATACCTTACATCATTGACTAATTCACTGAATGATACTCCAAATATTTAGCATTTTGTGATAAATTTTGATTTTTATGCATAAAATTGTAAGTGAAAACTGATTTTCTTCAAAATCAACTGTAATGTTAGTCATTTCTTATTAATTTTAATGTGGCATAAATTTAAGAAAGATTTGTTTTCATATTATTCTAAGAAGGTGAACGGAATTATGAGAACATGCCATAGGTCTGGGTTTACTCTGTCGCTGACCAATATTCCGGTATACTCTCCATGTGACAGACCACTATACTCTAGGTTACTGACTGATACGCCAGCAGGAATCAATTTTAGCACTTGCCAACTTGCTAAATGCTGGTTAATTTGATCAAAAAGCAAGCTGCAATTTCCATCACTTGCTAACTCTAGCAAGTTGGAAAATTTTTCTTTAATTGGCTGAACCTGAGGCATTGTTGCAGAAGTTTTGCAATTTCTTTTCCAAAGGCAATAACAATATTTTTCTTACTTTTCCCGTAAAGCAGGTTTTGACATTACATGCAAACTGTCTAAACCTGTTTTCTGGGAAAATAAGAAAATTATTTTAAAATGTCTGCTGTAATTTTACCCAGAGTGCTAAGATTTAAAGCCACATTTAACAGTATTTACAAGTGTGAAAAAGCAAGTTGGGACAAAGAAATATCATTTGATTTCTGTTTCTGTTACATTACAATATTTACCCATAGTATTCAGACACCTCAACTCCTTACCATACTTAACTAAAATTTCAACAAGTACAACTTACTACCCAATGTTGTATGGCTGTAACGATACAGTCAGCTCACGATACAATATGTATCGCGATACTTGCCTAACGATTTGATGCATATCACGATACTACTTTCATGCATGTCGGAGGTTGAAAGTTTTGATACTCTTGGAAAACAGGTTCAAAACCATCTCAGAGGTTCATTATTGTGTAAAAATGCCTGTGTAAGATGACCCATTTTGTCATATAAGTGATCAGTGTATTTCAGTAACAGTTTAGATCTTTGTAATTTGTTACAAAAATGGTCTTGAAATATGTTAAAGCTACTATTTTCTTTGGAAATTGTACTTTTGGGCGTATTGTCAGGTATTGCGATACTAGCCCCACGATACAATACTCGTATTGTGAGAAAAAGTATCGTGATACGATACAATTTTAATGAATTGTTACGCCTCTACAATGTTGTATCTAATAATAGCTGAATGAGTGGCAAACAGTGTATACCCTTATGAGACACCACATTTTCATCTGGGTCTACACTGTTTGTTCAGGCTTGTCAGGGCAAGGTAAAGTGCAGTAAAGTATAACATATGGTAAGAGTCATGCTGAGACGACAGGTAAAATTATGACCAAATCTTCAGTGATTACTAATCGATTATCGATCACAATGGCAGGACTGATTATCATATTAATCATCTTTTCAACTCTGATTAGCCAGCCCTATGCACAGCACATAAATTATAACAAAATATGTGCAAAGCATTCCAGAATATGTGCACAGTACATACTAGAATATATTGCTCAACACATACCAAAGTGTGTGCAGAGTACATAACTTATGAAAATAGTACCATATGTGAAAGGTCAGTATAGGTCTGCCGGCATTAGCATTGCAGTACATTTGATCGTTATCTGGACCTTGCTTATCTCGAATAACCGCTTATCTCAAAGTGAAAGTCTTGTCCCTGGCTAAACATGAAAATCTTACAACAGGTTAAAAAAATATTGTTGAAAAGAGGAGAAATTGGTCCACAATTTCCACAATATTTTCAATATATCTCTAAACTAAAAAGTCCAGTTACATATAAATTTGCTAAATGTGGTTGTTGGAATTATGTTTTCCTCACTTCTGCAAATCTGATATGTCGAGCTACTGATATCTCGAAGTATTTCAAAGAGTCCCTTGGAATTCGAGATAACGAGAGTCAACTGTACATATAATTAACAACACAGTTTAAGTATCTTAATATGTTAAGCAAAATTAAGCTTCAAGCCACCATGTTTATTATGTTAAAAGGATTCAACTGACATAAGGTGACATTTAATTTATGTGTGGTTATATTTTTCAGGAATTTTATTCGAGCCACTGAAGACCTTCAAGACACTGGAACTGAAAGGGGATATGCCAGAAAAGACCATCACATAGATCATTGATGACATGCTCAGTTTTGTTCAGGAATGGTAAGCAGAAATATCTTATATGTAAATCCCTTTTCACTTTATGATTTTATAAAATGAACCATGCATCACTTTTTAGACCCCGCCACACGATAATGGCGGGGTTTTATGGTTTCACGTTGGACGTCACTGTGTCTGCATCCGTCTGTCACACGTCCGTCCGTCCATCCATATTTAGTGTCCAGATAATTTCTTGAGTAAACATCAGTGGATTTTCACAAAAGTTGGTATGTGTATTGATATTGTAGAGCTCTGGTTTGGGATTGCTAATGCGCAAATTTCATCAAACTTCGACAGAGTTATCTGCCCGAGACACGCCCATATTTTTGTTTCCTGACAATAATATGTCAGGGGATTTAACAAATTTGGTTCATGTATTGATATTAAGGAGCCCTGGTTTGGAATTGCTAATGGGCAAATTTTGTCAGTGTTTGACAGTTATCTGCCCGCAGCACGATTATGGTGGGGTATTATAGTTTAACATTATGCATATAATAGTGAAAAACCTGAAGCTTTACTGTTTTATCCCTATAGGTGAATGGATACATCCAAAAGACATCACCCTGCCATTGAAGTGTTTCCTCCCTTTTCAACAGGGGATTACTCTTAAAGGAAAGAAATTGCTTTTACCCACTGGAGCAATTTTTTTTTTCCTTTAACAGTACACCCCTTCTTTGAAAAGTCTCACCCTATATGAACAACAGACTAATAAGAAAAACATATCCTTTTTAATTGCAGGTTTTCCATCTTCAAAGTGGAGCCCCAGAGGTGTTTTTTCTGCTTTCCAGTACCAGCTGTTAGTCAGTGATAAAACCAGCCTCTCTAGATATGGGAATTGGATTTGTGCACTCTGCACCAACATCTAAGATATTTTACATGCGGACCAGGATGAGTTAATCCAACAGCAGTATAATTATTACTGTATTGATAAAATGAACAGAATTACAAATAATGAGCAGAACTGTCTTTGTGCATGTTAATGAACTTGGCTACTACTGGACCGGACCTGATGAGTTCAATCCAAATACAGGGTGCCCACTGGTCAGGGAAATCTTACTTTTTCTTAAAAGATCAGGGAAAAGTCAGGGAATTTTGCGAAATGATCAGGGAAATTTTGAATACTAAGAAAGTCAGGGAAATTCCTAATTTTGGCCCAAACTTGTTAGGCTGTGGCAGGTATTTTATCCATTTTGAGTGACTGAAAGTCTTGTATTTTTTTTTTCGCTCACTCCGCATTGCTACAAATTAATGCTCATTCTAGAAAATGAATGCCCAAAATTTTGACAATATTTTATTTTTTTTTACTGAACAATTAGGGCGGTATATTTGTATGTGTTAAAATAGAATGAATCATTTATTTTCTGCAAGATGAGAAAAAGCCCATTAAATTTTCAGCATTTTGGACAGGGAAAAATAGAATTGGATCAGGGAAAAGTCAGTGATATGTCGGGGAATTTTGATTCTGACTGAGGGTGGCCACTCTGAAAGAGCTCAATAAGCCATTGGCTTAACTCTGATGCAGGGTTTCAACATATTAATGGACCTACTTCAAAGACATTGTAGATGAACTACCATTGTAAAAACTATATTCACTGAAGTGAGACTGCTAACTTATGACATTCTTTTGTCGAATGAAAGAACTGTTTATATGAAATCTTTTCATTGCAGAAAGTGTCATTGTTACATGTAATAACTAGGTCTTGAAATTTGCACTTGTCAGCTCATATTTATGAGTAGATGTTCTTTAAGGGCAAGTGAAAAAAAAATCAAACGGCTTGCCCAACAGGACAGGTATGTTTTATCGCAGTAAGGGTAAATAGTGAAAAAATTTGGATTACCTAGCATAATTACAAAGTTCTCACTCCAAAATGTCACAAAAAAGATGTCAAAATCTGCGGACAAGTTAAAATTTCAATTCTAGAAGGTGTCTGTTAGAGTTTACTATTCCGCAGCAAAACAACAACAGTAAACCCCGCTTCAATACGTGAACTAAATTCCATGACTTTATGGACAGGTTTCTTTTTAGTACCAGATATAAGACTAAGGATGAGTACAGCTAAGGGCAAGTAACAATTTGAGGCCACTTGCCCTACAGGAGGAGTTAATTCAAGAAAAAAAAATTGAGCCCTGAATAATATAACACGAGATAGTCCAGTGATGAAACTTTGTAGAACTGCAGATTTTTTTTTTTGTGTGTGTTTTTTAGCTCACCTGGACTGAAGGCTCATGGGGAGCTTATAGGGTGGTAGTCCATTCTTCATCCATCAGTCATCCGTCAGTACCTTTAATCAGTTATGTCTGCAGTCTGCAGGCCGATCTAAATCATTTCTTATCTATAGCATGCCTTTGGTGGAGCTTCACTTTTCATGGTAACTCAATGAAAACCTTGGATGCTATAGCAACCAAAAAGTCCCATACACATTTTGTGGTGAAAATGTTGTCCAAGCAGCGTGCAACAGCGACTTTGTTTTATGATCAGATCTATATCAAACTTGCTATTAATGAAGCTGGACATAAATCTTGCACAAGTTTTCAACCAGATCACACTACTTGCATGAGTTACCTGCTCTTTCAGACTCCCAGAGATGTAATATGGCAAAAATATAGTCTGGCTGATAGAGACTTCATTAAACTACATGTATCTCAAAAACTATTGAAGCTAGAGCTTTGAAACTTGATGAATAGACTGATAGTGATGAGTAGATGATCTGATTAACTTTTGAAATAATTTTAAAAAAATACTTCATGAGTTATGGTCCTTTGTAATTTAGGACATTTTTACCTTGTCAGCAGAATATTTAAAAAAAAATTGGGAGCTAGAGCATTGAAACTTATTAAATTGAGTGATAATGATGAGTAGATAACCTGATTCTTTTGAATAAATTCTAAAAATATTTCATGAGTAATGGCCCTTTGTAACTTTGGGCATTTTTTCCTTGCCAGCAAAATATCTCAAACTTTTTCCCTTGCCAGCAAAAGATCTCAAAAACTATTGAAGCTAGCGCCTCATAACTTGATGAATAGATTCGTAGTGATTAGAAGTTGACCTAATTAACTTTTAAAAACGTTTAAGGAATTATGACCCTGTGTAGATTGGGCCATTTTTACCTTGTATTATCTTTAGAGGCAAGCATATGGTTGGGAGGCATAGTGTCTTTTTTTAAACACAATTTCTAGTTATCAAATTATTCATCAGACGGGCAGGTAATGAGGACGGTCATAAAACTTTGGATGAGTTTGAGTTTGTCTAGTGGATTTGCACCAAGATTGTTCAATTTATAAGCCTGGGGGTTGTTTGTTTAGAACCATCATGTGTCTTTTTAAAATAAAATTTATAGAAAAATCTTGAACAGTCTAGTTTTGTGAAACTTTGAAATTTAGTATATAAATCCGTTAAGTTCAGGTGAACACTACAGACCATTATTGTTCTCTTTTTTTTTTTTTTTTTTTTTTGTTTCATACAATGACAGTGGATGGAAGCACTGTTCTGTTGATAACTCTTGTAAGAATCACCATTGAACAGTTTCATTCCTTTATTTGTATCAGGTTTCATCACTGAGTTATTACTGTGTGTTAAAAGGCACTAACTGCAATGAAAAGACTTCTATAAACGGTTCTTTCATATGACAAAAGAATTATACATGTGTCATTCTTATTATCTTATACTTGGCACCATCAGTAGTCTAGTCCTATAATCTTTTATGGAATAAAAAAAAATAAAAAAAAATATTTGTTCACTTTCTCTTGCTAAAATAATCTGTAGAAAAGAGAAGCATTTTATGATAATAATTCTGGAGTTTATCTAATTCTTAACTGTTGAAATTCTGTTTACAAAGAATTAGTTTATTCTCTTATAGATTACTTCTGTTATAAATGAGATACAGCAACCTTGCATGTGAATCCAGGAACTGTCAGTAACTGCTTCCCTCATCTACAGATGAGTTTTATTTCAATGCAGCATAATGCTATCACTTAAGAACTGTCTGTACTCGCAGAATGACAGATTGGTTTGCACATATTGCCATAATTTGTGACTAGTTTAAAATTCATTTGGACAAGTGTTTTTTATAGGTCATTTCATTGTTTTTTATGGTGGCTCGTTTGGGTTAAAACCAATTTAATACAGATATCTATACTTAAAATGCAGATATCTGCATTTAAATAAAGGTATCTGCATTTAAATGCAGCTACCTACATTAAATGCACATATCTGTATTTCAAATACAGAGTATTTATACGTATTTGAAATGCAGATATCTCTTTTTGGTTCTTTAATGGACATGTCTGAATTTGAATCGTAGATATCTGCATTTTAATTACAGATGTCTGCGTTTCAAATGCAGATATTTCTATTTAAGTAAGATATAAGTACATTTTAGAAACTCGGGTAACTGTTTTTGAAATACAAATATCTTTATTTGAAATACAACTATCTATAATTGAAATACGGATATCTATGATTATTATTCAAATAAAATATATCTGCCGTTCAAATAGAGATGCCTGTATTTCTAATACAGATATCTGTATTTCAAATACAGAAATCTTCATTTATAGAAACTACAGATAATTGTAATTTTAAATGCAAAGTTCTCTTAAGAACCTGATTATTTTCATCTTTTATTTTCAACATAATTAAGTCCCTTGCAGCCTACTAGGTTTCCCTTAAACTCGGACAACAGCAGGTAGCTCAGTGGTGAGTCCAATAGCCTCAAGTGCTTGAGGCACGTTCAATTTTTGAAGGGGGAATTTTCTATATATTTGAATAGGCGTGTTTTCGTAATGGCATTAGCGATGTCTGTATTTTAAATGCAGATATCTGAATTTCAGCTACACAAGATGTATCTCTCATTGAAATGAAGATATCTGTATTTTTAAATGCAGATGTCTCTAATACAAATGCAGATTTCTATGTTATGATTGAAAATAGAGATATCTGTATTTCTCAAGTACAGATATCTGCATTTCAGTAAGATATCTCAGTTCAATTACACATTACTGCATTTTAATTAGAGATATTTGTAATAACAATGAAATAAAGATATCTGTGTTTATTAGCAGGTATATCTGTATTTGAAATGCATGTATCTAAATTAAATTGACAAAACCTCACAGGTTGCCATAGATTTTGTCATGCTTTGGCTCAGTTTAGTATTGGTGAATGTTGTGAGAAATTATGCTGGAACTGGAAGTAGTCACCCCCTAAACTTATACTGAGGTCACTCAGTGGGAACTTATTCATTGTACTTGGATGAAAATGCCTTTTCCCGCCTTTTAATACAGTCTTAAATCACTAAAAATGCATGCTTCTGTATTGTTGAATTTAAAAAACCTGTTGAGGAATACTTGTAAATAAGATGCACCCGCATCCACCCTCACCACCACCCCGCAAATTGTTGAAACTTAAAAGTCCATTTTTATTTATTTATTACCTTATTTTTGGAAAGTCACAAATTGGTTGGTTGCTCATTAGGTTGCACCTATTTCATATTAGCCCCTTTCTGCGGGTTTAATTTGAGGTCATATTAGGTGGGTTTATAATAACCATTCAGAAGATATAAACAGTTTCTAGAACGGTTCCTAAACATTTTCAATATTTGAACGCAGAATAACCAAGCACCACTGCCAGTTTTGGCGGTTATCTCATCAAACCAGTAATGACTGTTATTAGTAAAATACAGGAAGTAGTCTGGGCTACTCATATTGAAAACTGTGGAAAGGTCCGCAGTACCTCCCAATTAAAACAATTTAAGCAATGCCTGTTGAGAGTAAACGCTCTGCATGTTAGGTAAAAATTTCAGCAGACGATATTTTAGAATTGTTTTTTGTTTTGTTTTGTTTTTTTCCAGAAAAAAAAATACTTAGTTTTTCCCCAGACATTTCATGTAAATTGTCTCTGTAAGGAGACAATTTGCATGAAATGTAAAAAAATATAAGTGAAGATATCCAGGGAATGCCACAATCACGAAGCACAGCCTCCCCGAGGCACCAAAAGAACGAGAGATGATGAACAGAAATTGAAACTGACAAAACAAACGTTTTATGAAGCCATCGACGCACAAACAAAGAAGAGCTGCGGCAGAGGAACCGCCGTGGAATGTTAAGTAAGAAAATATTGTCAACTTGTCGTCTGCTGAATTAGCCGAAAGCGACAATGGTTAAACGTATATCCGGCTGATGCATGGGTTAACTTGTCTCTGTAGGAAAATCAAACGTGTCTCAACAAAAAACCAACCAGCCACCTATATTTTTTATTTTTTATGTTTCAATCAAGTGCTTGGTCTGGGAAACTAGACAGCTTTTATCCAACGAATTGCCCTGGTTCAGTACCATCGCCTTCTCTAAGAAGATAGCCGGAAAACGTTGACCAGCAACAGTGTACCGCCATGTTGGAACTCCCATATATTCCATGAACTTTGACCCAGACATTGTCTCCTTTTGCTAGGTGCGCAATGACAAGGTTACTTCCGGCGCCATTGTACCGTTCCCCTCCAGAATAAAGTTCGGCCAAAACATTTCCGTTCACGAGCAGTTCTGTCTCGATGAAGCTGTTAGCTTCTGAGAGAATGTTAACAAAGAACATATAGGTACCAGATACTGGGGTGTAGAATACCCCGGTAGTGTTATTATAGTAATGTCCGATATTTGTTAAGGTTTTCCCAAAGACGATTGGTTGGTCAGCAGCAAGGTTGGTCATGTGTCTTGACACCCTGGCGGAGAAGCCGACTTCAGATTCAGAGACGAATCCTAGCTGCCTGAAAGAAAAAATAATAATCATCATCATTAATGCTTAGGCATGCTGGGTTAAATTTTCAGATGACAATTTATAAATATTTTTTCTTATTTTTCCTAGAAAAAAGGCTTTGACATTTCATGCAAATTGTCTGGGCCAATTTTCTGGAAAAAAAGACAAATATCATAAGTTTGTCGTCTGCTGAATTAGACCAGAGCGTGATAACGGTTAAGGGGACATGACACACTTGGTAGATATTCTGCCATTGTTTAAAAGGGAGACAACTAATTTCCCATTTGCATTCCTGCACGCTGGGACCCTTCTAAAAAAGGAGCAAATTCTTTCCTTTTAGAGTAAGCCCCTTTCCAGAAGGGAGGCAAAACAATTTTGACAAAGTTGTCTTCATTGAAAGTGTATTTATTTCCCTTAAACTTTGCCATTTTAACCACTGAAACGTCATATTACCTAAAGGGACGATTCGCAGGCAGTTGTTAGTCCCATAATTCATGACAGAAGTGATTGGAAAAAAAAATCAAAATGTCGCCCACTAAATACACTGACAGATTTTGTTTGTGTTGAGGTTTTACGGCCCAGTCAACCCAATGGGGCCATGTCGAGCGCGGTCAATTTACCTAACCACACGTTTACTGGGCAGGCTTAGTCCTCTAAGCGGTTAACCAGTATTGTGCACATTCTTTCGCCAGAAATTGACAACTGCCCTTCTTGAATCAGCGGAAGGGAGAGAATGACCGTAGAAAATATTTCATAATCAGTCTCTACGAAAGAATGTTGCCGACCTTGGCGGGGGTTGAACCCGCGACCTCCTGGTCTCCAGTTGGACGGCGCATCCAACTGAGCCACCGAGGCCGGCTAACAGATTGCACTGAAGGAAATAAAACCCACTTTATTACCAGTACATATTTAAGTCTGTCTAGATTCAAATTGCATAATGTTAGCTGCACCACTTCGACCACTCGGGTCAGGCGCGTAAGCTAGGCGTAAGCTATGAAGCCCGGGCTTCAACATATATTTGTCAATTTATCCTTATTTTCACCTCTAACTTGTTCAGATGGAATCAAATAGGCCGGGCCACGGCATTTCCTACAAGACCACATGTCTGCTAAGCAATGACTCATATCAATGTGCAGGCTGATCAGAGTTCTTACTTTGCGCTGATTAGCCAAACATCCAAGCTTTCTTTAGACGAACGCTGGGCGCATATGCAATATTGTGACTTGGCTGAAATTTTCTATTAGCAGGTTTCGTCTTGACTACGCCCCTGCGGGTATACCCTTAACAAAGGTGTTAGGACTAATTACATGAACTAGTAACGTTAGAAAAAGAAAAGAAAGTGGATGGGTGCACAGTTTAGGTATTCTCACAGCATTAATAAAACAAGAGGACCATGATGGTCCTTAACGCTCACCTGTGCTGAAAAGTAGGTCAAGCTCACTCAATGTCTACAACATTCATTAATCTGGAAGACGTAACTCTTAACATATCCATGTCCCCCTCATCTGCAAGTTTAAGGCAGATCCAATTACAAGCGATGGAGCTATGCGGCAAACAAGGTTAGTTATATCAAGGGACATAACTCTATATATCAGATTGTAAAGGTTTTCAAACCTTTTTCAAAATCTTTAAAGGTGTTTAGTGTACTGTAACCTCAAAAGAACACATGCTGTTGCACCTCATAGTCTTACTATCCAATAACTATCAGCTTGATAGATGAAAACTGTAGAAGAAGTTGGCTGAAAACGAAGTCTTATTTAAACTATCTCTAAAGAAGAATAGTTCTATCAAAATTTGGTGTACTGTAACCTCGAAACAGTCTGATATAAACTGCAGGAGGAATTAGCTGGAAATAAAGTCATATCTGAACAATCTTTAAAGAGTATAAATGACCACCAAAATTTGGTGTACTGTAACCTCAAAAACCGCCACTAAATCACTGTCCACTAAAATGAAAACTGTAGAAAGTTATCCGGAAACTAATCATGTCTGAAAAATCTTTAAAAATAGTGATAGCTATCAAATCTTGGCCTACTGTAATCTCGAAATAATAAGCCCTGTACCATCTCAAGGTTTAACTGTACACCAAGTTTCAACCCAATCCAATGAAAACTGTAGGAGTTTGACGGAAATAAGTCATATCTGAACAATCTTTAAAGAGGAACGACTATCAAACTTTGGTGTACTGTCACCCTGTAACCTCGAAACAATATGCGCTGCACCACCTCATAATCTAACTGTCCACCAAGTTTCAACATCATTCGATGAAAACTATATGAGGAGTTACCCGCAAACGAAGTCATATCTAAAAAAATGTTTAATAAATAGTGATAACTCTATCTTTGGTATACTTTGATCTCAAAACAATATGCACTAAATCATCAGAGATTTCATTTATGTTCCTCTTATCTGCAAGTTTAAAGAAGCTCCGATCAAAACTGAATGTTATGCTGATGACAAAGTCAAACAGAGGCTTTTTTCAGCAGTCAAGGGGGAGTCATTTTAAGATTAATGATTCGATCTGACCAGTTTTTTTTAACTCATCTGAGATTTCATCCATGTCCACCTTATGAGCGAGTTACAGGAAGGTCTGATCAAAACTGAATGAGTTAAGCTGATGACAAAGTCAAACAGAGGCAATCAAGGGACGTAACTCTTACGATTAATGATTCGATCTGGCCAGTTTTTTAACTTATCCAAGATATCATCCATGTCCATATTATCTCTAAGTTTCAGAAACATCTGATCAAAGCTGAAGGAGTTACGGTGTTGACAAAGTCAAATAGAAGTTATTCAGCAATCAAGACAGCCCTAATCAATGCAACTCTAAGATTAATGAGTCTGGCCAGTTTTCGAATTTGTCCAATATTTCATCCATGTCCACATTATCTCCAAGTTTCAGCAACATCTGATTAAGACTAAAGGAGTTATAGAGATGACATCCGCGTCCACATTATCTCCAAGTTTCAGGAAAACCTGATCAAAACTTAAGATTTTATAGTGATGACGAAGTCAAATAGAGGATTTTTCCGCAATCAAGGGACGTAACTCTAAGGCTAATGATTCAACCTGGCCAGTTTTCGAACTTGTCCGGGATTTTACCCATGTCTACATTATCTCCAAATTTCAGGAAAATCCGATCAAAACTAGAGATGTTATAGTGACGACAGTCAAATAGAGGCTTTTTCAGCAATCAAGGGGACGTAACTCTAATGTTAATGATTCGATCTGGCCAGTTTTTGAACATCCGATATTTCATCCCACAGGAGCTTGACGTTGGATAATTTCTATCTATGGGGCCTGTCCCTACGATTACGATTATTTCATAATCGTAGGGACAGGCCCTATAAGTAGGAATTATCCCACGTCAAGCTCCTGTGTTTCATCCATGTCGACCTTATCTGCAAGTTTCAAGAAGTTCCAGTCAAAACTGAACAATTTATGCTGATGACAAAGTCAAACAAAGGCTTTTTCAGCATTCAGTAACTCTTAGGCTAATGATTCGATCTGGCCAGTTTTCGAACTTGTCTGGGATTTTACCCATGTCTACATTATCTCCAAATTTCAGGAAATCCGCTCAAAACTAGATATGTTATAGTGACGACAAAGTCAAATAGAGACTTTTTCAGCGATCAAGGGGACGTAACTTTAATGTTAATGATTCGATCTGGCCAGCTTTCGAACTTGTCCGAGATTTCATCCATGTCCACTTTATCTGCAAGTTTCGGAAAAATCTGATTAAAACTGAAGGAGTTATGGTGATGACAAGCGTTTTCCCCATTGTAAGTCTATGGGACGTGGTTGCCGTAGCATTCAAGGTTTTCACTGCAATCTCATGAAAAGCTTATGTTATCGATGCCCCACCAGAGGCATGCTACATATGAGAAATGACTGAGATCAGCCTGCAGACTATGGTCAAAGGTTCTGACGGACGACGGACAGACTATTATCCTATAAGCTCCCCTGCAACCTTTGGCCCAGGTAAGTTAAAAGCAGTAGATGTTTCCGACAAGTGGATATACATGATGTGAATGTGCAGGCTTCCAGACTTCCTTCTAATTACTCCATTATTTGTGCTTATGCAAAATGATAACCAACCTTTTGATAAATGATAGAAAACGTACCTTCTGACATGCGAACCCAACCAAGACTAAAATTAGTCTGCGCATCCCCGCAGTCTGATCAGTCTCTTCGTTGTCCGAATAAAGACACTTTGCATCCTCGGCTATCCAAATGCGCCCAGTGAAGATTCAGATCAGACTGCGCGAATGCGCAGGCTGATCTAAATCTTCGCTGGGTTCACACGTCCGAAGGTACGTTTTCCGAATTTGCGCATTAATATGTTCTGGATGGATCCTCGAGAAATAAGGAACACACCATGGAAATGAAAATACCAGACTCGGTTTAATTGTGCTTCTTTATTTGTACAGAACTGTGGTGTGCAACACTGCTCATGCTCTCTAGAACGGGCTTAAGCAGTACTCTTTTTTTAGAATGAGTTCAGTAGTCCCGAAAGACCATTTACTACACTGTAGTGATGCACGAGGAGACTCTTTACGGCCGCTACACAGAGATTAAAGCTGTAGTGATGATAAATTCTGAGAGGATGGATAATTCGGAAGCAAGAACCGAAAATACCAGACTCAATTTTTATTGAGTATTTTTAAGTAGAAGTAGAACGGTAGTTTGCAACATTGCTAACGCCCTCTAAAGCCGGTTTAAGTCTGGTGCATTTTAAAGGGAATAGATACACTTTTAAGGGAGATAACTTTAAAATTTATTTTGTCTCCGTTATGAAAACAGGTATACTCTGAAAGGAAAGAATTTCTGAAAGGAAAGAATTTGCTTCCCCCTGGGAGCAAACTCTTTCCTTTCGAGTAGACCCATTTTTAGAAGGGATCTGATGTGCAGGAGAGCCAACAGGGTTACAAAAGTGGTCTCCCTCGTCAGAACTAGCGGAAAATATCAAGTGTATCCAGTCGCCGTAACAGAGTTAAACCTGGCCTTACCTTCTGTTCACTTTGTAAAATGACTGGACATGTAGACGTAACGCCGAGATTTCACGGTCTTTGTCTGCTAATCTCTCTGACAGTATATCAATTTGTTTGCTCTTCTCCACCAGTGTCTCTTCTAGGTGGTTTGTTTTGCTACTTATTCTCATTAGCTCTGCCCGGATGTTGCTCAGAACCTCCTGGTTAGAAGCCAAGATTAGGGTCGGCAAAAACACCAAACAATACAGGATTCCGGGCTTAAATCAAACAAAAAAGTAGTTATAATTTTACGTCCGAAATAGACATTCTCGTAAATTAACGCACAGCACTTTGGTAAAAAATTCAGCAGACGACATTTTGAAATATTTTTCTTATTTCCCCGGAGGTTTAAAGTTTCATACAAATTGTCTCCTCTGGGGACAGTAGACAATTTGCGTGAAATGTCAAAGCCGAGCTTCTGGACAAAATAAGAAAAAAATATCATCAGTTTGTCGTTTGCTGAATTTGCTCACAGCCCAGCTAGCATTCTTTATACGTAAATCTACAGTGGGCCGATAACGGCCCGCTGTAGATTTGTAAAGAATGCATACTGGGAGAGTGGTAAAGATTGATAATTTTACCGACTATGAAAGCAAAGACTGAGACAAAACAAAACGTTTGATTCGATTTGCGAAAACCCGGTAAGGCTCGCTCAGCGCAGTTTTGGTTATTTCAAACTTCAAATATTCTGCGTGCTTACACGATGAAGATCCTGGTAAGACTACTGGTGTGCAAACTAGATTTGTCTTCGCTTCATTTAACGTGAATTGTGTTTCCTCATGATATGAGTAACACTTGAAAAATATGTTACCATGCCACAGTATGGATACATGACTTTGTCAAAAAAAACTTTCAATTAAGGAATTAGCAGACGATTCATATGAAATGACAAGTATTCTTTTCTCTAAAAAACAAAATGGCGTCTGCTGTAGTTGTGACTGGCGCTTTAAAGATAATCTTATTACGCGTCTCAGGTGGTATCAGGTTGCAATTCTCCAACCCATTGGCAGAATACTACAGGGTGTCACACGACGGGCCCCCGTAGCCTAGTGGATAAGAGAGTTGACTCTTGATCCATTAGGTTTCTCACCGCTGTGGTTCGAGCCTGGCTCGGGTCATATGTGGGAAAGCCAAGTTCTGCTTACGGATGGTCAGGTGGTTTTTCTCCGGGTTCTCCGGTTTTCGCCCACCTCGATATCGGCTCGATATAAGTGAAATATTCTTGAAAGGGCCGTAAAACCCAAATCAAAAAAAAAAAAAAAAAAACAGGGTGTCACACTCTTACCCATATTCTACCTAATATAATCCAATAAACTGAAAGACTTACCAGCATTACTGAAAGCTATGGTTTGTCTGACCTAGCCGCAAAGATTATATATGGCATTATCTGTGCATTTAGTTTCCAAAGATAAAAGGCAGATAAACCATGACCTGTGATAAAGGAGGAAACCATATTTTATGTTGGGTGATCGCTCTATATTTTCCTTACGCATATGCGCGGTGTGCGTACTCCTGGTACTGTGCACTACGCGTATGTGTATGTATGTACAGGTTAGCCTTCAGTGAATGAATGGTACTGAATAAATAAATGAACAAAAATATATGTTATCTACATTTCAGGGGCTAAGGAAAAAAATGCAAATCATTTCCTTTAAGAGTAGCTCCCTACCCCCTCCCCCATCCCCCGCCCGCCCCGTCCCGTCCCACCCTCGTCCCCATTTTGCGAACATTACTAGGGAGGATTTTTTTCTAGTTTTTGCTGGGTGTACGTAAAATAATTCAATTCTGGTTACGCCATTCGGACTATACAATGTTATAATATTTTTACATTATTGACAAGAAAAAAGAAGATAAGCGACAAGAATGTCACACTCCACTCTATGTAACTTTGGATACGAAGTTGATATCTAATTTCACCTCCCAACGCGTCTTTCTTTGCACGATAGCTTCTCAATGCCATTTAGACATACCGTTATATAAATCTACGGTTTCAGTTTTCAGTTTTCAGATTTTTAACGCTGCCAGGCAACTGTGTCACATAGAGGCAACGCCAGATGAATCTGGATTAGTTTTACTGGACTACAGGGTTGGCTTGAAACGGTGCCTAGTTATAATTCATAACTAGGTCACCTCGCCCAGACACGGAGTGCGTGCACGTCCAGACCTCGTGTGTGTCCAGACCTCGCGCGAGAGTAGTAGTCCAGTCTGTACGTTGCAGAATTTTGACGATCGGCCGAAAAGTTTGAGCTTTTAATCTCGTACCTAATGCGTGTCAATTCCGACTGCATGGTGCATTAGGTACTCAGCTCGAGTCGTCCTAAGGTTTCAGTCACTAGCCGAGGAAGGGAGTCGCCGGAGGGGTGTCTTCATCCAGGCTGCCGAGAGGGTGTCCTCACCCACAGCGCTGATATGGTGTCCTCACCCATGTTAATGAAGAAAGTAGGGTGTCCTCACCCATGATCCAGAAGGGTGTCCTCAACCGAGTCTCTAGCGTGGTTCCACTCTGACGAATGGGTACTTTCCCCTAGGGTCGCCGCAGGAACGCTCCAGGAAGCCAAACCAGGATATGATGTTCGTCTGTGGCTTTCCTGATTTGGCTAGTTCTTCCACCTTTGTGTAGAACTCTTCGTGGTGGTACTTCGACGTCGGTCCCTTGATGAACAACCAATCTTTCTTCCTTGTTCTGTGTAAGAAGTATGCTGGTAGGTCGATGTTCATCGTCTCGTTTTCTTCAGGGATTCGTTGTGCCTTGATTATCGCAACGTCGTGCCCATGGAACTTGTTACTAAGAGCGTCCTGTAGGTCGTACTTCTCGTGGATTGGGTACTCTTCCTCGTAATGGTACGAACAGTACGGGATCGAGCGGTCTGGTGTTGGAGACTCTTTCCTGGCTTTCTTCGGAGGCGGTGTCACGGGAGACGCTGGTGCTGGTGCTGGTCTGGTGATAGTCGGCGATGCGGTGATGGTAGCTGTATTCTTGTAGCGTGGTCTGTTGATCTGATGCGATGTCTGTAGTATAGTCTGTGGCGGTGGTGGTAGCGTCTCCCTCTCCATCTGCTTCTCGGCGTGGCGGCGGTCTTGTAGCAGGATGGCGAGGCCACTCGCCAGCAGGAGGGGGGGGGGGGGTGGGGGTGCAGGATGCCTCCTGCTTTCGGCCCCCATTGTAGATTCTAGGCGTTGGTAGATTCTTGTGAAAGGTTAGTTCATCCCGAACTAAATCCTTTCCGTCGGACATCCTCCAGAGTGGAGTGCCGACAAACTTGTACTCGCTCAGGGCCCTGAGGAGTACACCAGGCATAACTGAATCAGACATGGTTATTTGTTAATTAGCGATGTTGACACTTCAGAGGTCGAAGGTGGAATCTACGGAATGACTATCACAATACTTATATTCCTAGGACGCCTGATTGCACCCTTTCTTTTGGGGTCCGTGTCTGTTCATCTGAACATTCTGACTCGCCACTAGTTCAACGTTTAACAAATGCACGCAGACCGCATATTTTTATCAACAAAAAGGCCTTGTCACTTTGCATAGTTGCGAGTTTCAAAAATTTTCTTTTGGCTGAATTAGGGTCCTAAACATGCTAAAACAAAACAAACGAAATTTCATTTTATCTTCTGACGTTGAGAACTTTAACTAAAACTCCGTCATAAGTTTGTCCCATTTGATTTCCCGCTAGGTTTCGGCAAAATACCACCCAAACGATACACCAAAACACATTTTAAACTTCTTGGGTCACAAATAAAACAGTTTAAAATCAAATATGAATAAATATTATTTAATTACCACACTAATACCACCCAAACGATACACCAAAACACATTTTAAACTTCTTGGGTCACAAATCAAACAGTGTAAAATCAAGGTATCCGAGACGTTTCGCCCCCAAACCATTTCCTCCCCTAGTCGTTTCGCCCCCAAGACGTTTCCTCCCTGGTCGTTTCCCCCCTAGTCGTTTCGCCCCCCCCCCCCTAGTCGTTTCGTCCCCCTAGTCGTTTCGCCCACTTTTCATTGTAAAACTAATTTTCACTGTTGAACTTTTATTAGAGGTGAGAAGGGGCAAATATTTAAGTAGCATCATCGCCCTGTCACGTCAGCCTAAGGATAACTTATCCTTAGTTACTGACCGGCACCGGGCCTTAAAAGCTCGTGGGGAGGGGGTGGGCAGTAACTTCCTGTATATTTGGCATAGTACGGATGTGCATGCCGAATAGCCCCCTTTTTCAGCACTGCCAGGTATATGATTGGCCCCCTTTTTTTCAACAAAAAGTATATGGATGGCCAAGTTTTTCTGGATTCCTTATGTGAAAGGCCCCATTTTTCTTACATCCTGGTATATGCACATATTTTTCGCTCAGAGATTTTTCGAGGCTGCTTATCCTTTTGGTATTACATGAACTGACTGTGATATTTGTGTGTCAACCAGCAAAAATGGGTACAAAAAAAATCAAAGGGCAGTATATGAATAGGTCAACATTTTGGATGATCAAGTATATGAATGGGTCCGTTTTTTCAAAGACCAGGTTTATGAATGGGGTAGGTTTTGAAATACTGGCTCGCACACCCGTACCAAAATTACCTCTAAGTTACCCACCCCCGAGCTTAAAAGTGGCCACTCGGAGAGGAGTGAGGCTGTTTTCTTCAAAAATTTTAGTGTAACTAGTTACCGACCATCTTTTTTTTTTTTTTTTTTTCTTTTTTCTTTTTTTTTTTAAATCTTATTTATATATTTTATGGTTTTATTATCTTTTATTTTTTTATTACGTTTAATCACTTGTTTTGCTTATTATTTTTTTACTTTCATTTTTTTTTTGTCATATATCTTTTTTTATTCATTAGTTTTATTTTTGTTAGATATTTTAATAACAGCAGATGACAATTAACTATCTGTTTTAAAGTCTCATAATTTCATGACTGTTCACACGAACATCTCTGGTGTCGTCAGTCAATTTAAAACAAAACTGGTAAAGGTGCGTAAGCGATAATTAAAGGCGTTTAACTCTGCAAAGAGCGCGTGTTTTCACACCTCATCATTAATCGCATTAAGTGCGTGATTAATGAGTCAAACCAAATAAACAATGTGATTAACGGTATTAATCAAAACAGGTAATACTTATCATAGTTCCTAATTAACATTTTCATTGAAAGTACATGTTCTTCTCTCTCTTCCTTTCTCTCTGTCTCACATGGAGTTAATAAATCTTTTATATATATATATATATAAAAAAAAAAAAAAAAATAGGGGGAAATGGTTTGGGGGCGAAACGACTAGGATTGGGGGGCGAAACGACTAGGGTGCCAAAAAGGGGCGAAACGACTAGGGGGGAACCAACCAGGGGGAAACGTCTTGGGTGCGAAACGTCTTGTTACCATTGTGGACGGCCTCATCAGACAGTTGGTGTCAATCGACAATTCCCAGTTTGGGTTTGTCCCAGGCAGAGGCACTACAGATGCAACCTTTGTTGTCAGGCAGCTGCAAGAGAAGTATCTAGCTGCTAATAAGAGACTCTACATGGCTTCCGTAGACCTGGAGAAGGCGTTTGATCGAGTACCTCGGAAGGTCATCTGGTGGGTGCTGGAGGAGTGGATTGTGCGACTGGTGCAGGGGATGTATGCAAATGCGCGAAGCCATGTCCGTGTTGGTGAGGGGTACAGTGAAGAGTTTGAAGTGAAGGTTGGTGTTCACCAAGGATCAGTACTCAGCCCACTGCTCTTCATCATTGTGCATGAAGCCTATCACCAGAGTTCCGCTCTGGGGTCCCCTGGGAGGACCTCTATGCCGATGACCTTGTTATCATCGCTGAATCACTTGAGGAATGTGTCAGGAGGCTCCTGACTTGGAAAGAAGCAATGGAGAAGAAAGGACTGAGAGTAAATGCAGGAAAGACAAAGATCATGATCTGCGGTACGGGACTGGACCTCTTGCAGAGTTCAGGCGAGTTTCCATGCGCTGTCTGTCGCACTGGAGTGGGCAGCAACAGCATCTTCTGCAATGGCTGCAAGCACTGGGTGCACAAGAAATGCAGTGGGCTCAAGCGCTTGAAAAAGGATCCTGACTACAGATGTACACGGTGCCAGGGAACTGCACGCCCCTTGGATGGCAGACCACAGAAGGAGGTCCAGGTCGGACATGACAAGCTTGAGGTGGTAGCTTCCTTTTGCTACCTAGGAGACATGCTCTCAGCAGCAGGTGGCTGTGAACTCTCAACCACAACACGTGTGAAAACCGCCTGGAAGAAGTTCAAGGATCTGCTACTAGTTCAGTCTTCACGCCACCTCTCTTTCAAAACACGTGGCCGTGTGTACAGCTCTTGTGTGCGGAGCGCAATGCTCCATGCCAGCGAGACTTGGCCATTGACAAAGCCGAACCTCCAGTGTCTGCAGTGAAATGACAGGGCAATGATCAGACAGATCTGCAATGTCGGGCCGCAAGACATTGTCACCACCAGGTCCAATGAGCTACTTGCACGGCTTGGCATTGAGGATCTGGACCGCATTCTGAAGGAGAGAAGACTCCGATGGTATGGACATGTGGAACGCTCTAATGGTGCAGTTAAGACAGCCTTTGACATACAGGTTGATGGAAAGCGTGGGCCTGGGAGGCCCAAAATGACATGGAAGTAGCTGACAGAGAGGGATTGCAGAGAGTGGAAGCTCTCGGCTATCAACCCTCATGATAGACATACCTGGAGATCTGGTGTGAGATCTGCCGTGCATGCAGCAAGCCAGCTATCTGGAAGGGGGCCCACTGATGTGGATGTTGTCCCTGTACCTGCACGTTAATAAAAAATCCGATTATGATATGATATGATGATGCAGGTCCAGTGGAAGAGTGAGTGGGTGCCAGACAAAACAATGATCCTGCTCAAACAGTGCAGATGCAAATGCACATGCTGATCTGGAACTTTGTTGGCCATGTTTTCTTGAACGCTGTCCCATATTTCATGCAAGTCTTTTTCTACTGTAAAGACCCAAAGAAACTGATCAGACTGCGCAGATGCACATGCATGCATATGCTTATCTAGAACTTGGCTGGTAAGATGTTTCTTGGGCATCACTTTATATTTTAAATTTTTTTTTTTTTTTTTGCAAAAGTCCTGACCCGCCCATATTTTACTTATGTTTATCTGCTGCAAAGATGCAGATCAAACTGTATGGATGCTCATTCTACTGAGCTATCAAACATCTTTGATACCCCATTCCACTTGAGATAATAAATAAACAAAGTAATTTAGAGTGAAAACTAGTAAGTGGTTTGGTGTGAAACGGTAATTGAATAAAGTGGTTTGGGGCTGTTTGCGGTGGTAAGGTGTGTTTCAATGGACTAATCCTTTTACGAAAGCACCTTCGCGCCATGTACATCATTAATTCTATCAAATTGTTATTCTAAATATAAGAGATTTTCTTGGACTTTCAAAAACTTGAAATTGGCGTGAACTTAAAGATCATATTGTAAAAACTGTTTTAAATGCACACAATGAAAGTTGAACCAAAGTTTTTGACAAAAATGACCATTTCATGAGATTTATCATTGCTTCAAGACACGCACATCCTTCCATACAGAGGCTGACAGGCTCAGGTCACATATGATCTTATAAGACTTTGTCTAAAAAGGATCTGTGTGTTCATGTTAGAGGGCTTATAACATAACTGCTGGTAAGTCACTGTGCATGGTAAACGCAGTAATCACGCGTTGTATAGTTAGAATCGGGATTTTTGGAATATGATGCTCTCGTTCAGCAAGATGTGTCCTAAAAAAAAAAAAAAATACTGTATTTTTAACTACGAGTACTGAACACCTACGTGTGGTAATTTTATCAAATCGACCTCCCATCAGAATTTTTGAACATCTTACTAAATCAGCCCAGATCAGCCCCTGCAAGACACTGAATGCAGATTGAATGACACGAAACAACCATTAAAACAGCACTTCACAGAAAACAGAACAAAGAAACAACAGACAACGGGAATATTTCCTTATAAAGATCAACAGTTTCATTGTCTGTATGACACCAAACATCTAAGACTGAAACTTGACAAATGTGCACCAACTTAATATATTTGATGCATTCCATTTATTGCCACACGTGACCCACTATCCCGATCTTCACTCCCTTTCTCTTTTCTGGTCTTCAATTTAAGTGTCAATCTTTTCTAAAATGGCCCTTACCTCCACAAATTGAACGGTCCAGTTCCTACATTCTAGTTCTATCTACAAATGAACTTCACAGTTCCAGAAAGTGAATGGCCTTTGCTCCTGGACATTATTCAAATACTGGTCTAATAAGATTATTGAGGTTCCCAGTTTATTTTTTTATTTCTAAAACTCGTTATCATCATGAACTAGCCAGCTTATATTGTATGTAATTTGAGCAATAAACTTGACTGAAATGGTGGTTTGTAACCTGCAGCTCTGTTGCCGTCATCATGTCATGGTGTTTTCGTACTAAATGCCTCTGAGAGGAAAAGCGAATGAACGCGAGGACACAGAAGAAATAAAAACAAATCCCATTCCGCTACCTGCTGCAAATGACTTTACAGACATCTGAGTATCAAACCCGTGCACCAAGTTTTGTTATTGAGTCATTTTAAAACTAGTCCATAGCCTGTTCGTTTCTCACCTCGCTGCTCATACGTATGCTTAGAAAATAATCTGAAAGAGGGGTTCCTTAAAAGTGTTACAGTATTTTCATAATCAACTAGCTTTATCCCCTTAATTCTATACCGAAGCATTCTTATTCGCACAGTTTTAATACTCCTTCTACTGTCCCTTCATTCTTATGCCTTAAACCTTTCACTATACTTGATCATTCCACCTATCCAATTCAGCATAGGTGTGTCTTCTATTCTGCTTGTAAAATGCCTTGCAGCAAAACCCACCCATTCTCTAATCAGGTGCCTATTTGGCAATTTGTTCCATGCTGGTACATGTACATGCAGCCTCAACAACTACTGGGCTTGAACCTTAGCTCTGCTTCATACGCCATGATTACCTTTATTTGAATAATCTGTGGTATCATCATTAGAAATTAAACTTGGAAATCTCTTTGTACAAACCACTTCAGTCTTGTAGACTAGTGAAACGTCAATTCTCATTTTTTACAACTTCTGCTGACTCATTCTTTTCAGTTGTTATCTCGTTTTGACATTTATTTATAAACAGTCATACAAATGTCATTAAACCACTTTCTGTTCAAATCTGAACTGGCATACTAAAATTTTTTCAGCTTCTTTCATTTATCATTCAAATTTCAAACTGGTATTTATCTACATGTATTTAGCTTTCCTCGTGTTTTGAATGACGAAGATGGTAGTCATGAAACAAACTAGTGCTTGCCAGATTTGCTTGCAAACAATCAGAAGTAAGTATTCAGAAACTCAACTCCTAACCCTACTTATCCTAAAACTTGAACGTCAATTTTACTGCCTGCTGATGTGACTTAAATTGCTGTTTAAGTAACATGCAGTGTGGTGTAGCAAGCAGCATCTGATCAGGGTCTATGGTGTTTACTCAGATCAGCCTGAATCTTAGAGGCATGAATACTTATAATCTGATTCAGCCATTATTTATACAGACTATAGGTGCAGTAGCATAAATTTGTTTCTGTATTGTTATACAAATAATTTATTTCAAAGGAACAGAAGAACTGTCACTGTTCACTTGTAATGCGACATCATTCAAAATGGCATCTGACAATACAACATTAAAAATGTCATTCAAAAATACTTTGATCACCAAGAAAGTTTGAAGAAATACTTGTAAATTAAAAAAAAAAAATTAAAAATTCTTCTGTTTGTTAGTGATAAATTTGTTATTGAGAACCACATACATTTTGCTCAAGAAGCTGAAATGCATGTTCACAAAAAAGGTGCATTTGTCTATAGGTTATATACAGTAATCAGTCATATGGTAAATGAATGAAACCCATGACACATACTCTCATTGTATCCCTGACACTTACTCTCACTGTGACCCATGACACATACTCTCATTGTATCCCTGACACTTACTCTCACCATGACCCATGACACATACTCTCATTGTATCCCTGACACTTACTCTCACTGTGACCCATGACACATATTCTCACAGCATAAATAGATGCTTGCATTTTTTGGTGTATAGAAAGGGTAAAAATCATAACAATGATTTAAATGTTAAAATTCATCTTTATTAAATTAAATAAGAAATAATTATTAGAAAATATCACAGAAATGACAGCAATAAAACAAAACTACAGCAATTAACCCTTCTCTTGCTGAACACGACATGCCCTGTCTTAGCAAACAGTGTAGATGCAGATCAGTTGGCTGATCTGGATCTGCACTGTTTGTCATTAAATATGTGAATTTCTATCAAAAACCAGGATCAAGTTATCTGATTGACTGGAAATTAGAAGTGGGCAGGGCATCTTAATTTATTCAGCATGACAAGGGTTAAAAGACATACATAGTGCACATGCAAAAGCTTTGATTACATGTAAACTTACCATATTTAACCTAGGTATTTGGACAGAGGGTCTTAGCAAAAAGTGTAAACCCAGATCAAATGCCACATTTTGTGGCATCCAATCAGGGTCTACAGCTTTTTACCATTCATCCAGCAATATTTAGACATACATGTATCAGCAAAACGTTAAATGGATTTGTTCAAACTTTAGATAAGTACAGTAAGGAGTTATGGTGTCTGAACATTTAGGAAAAATATGGTAAACCAGGACTCCATATTAGAGAATCAGACATTTTCAATACTGGAACAGTAAAAGTCCCCTGTCAGCAACAATTTTCATTTACCACTCTATAATACTATTTCTGGATTTCAAAGCAAAGACCATGTTAGCTTAACAACTGTGTTGTATCAAAACAAAAATGTATAGATTAAAGAGAAAAATCTAAATGCATAGATTATATAGAAAAAATAAATACATTTTCTATATAATCTATACCTTTTGTTTGCTGATTAATTGGGGGTCCATCTTTAAACTGTATTATATCATAAACCATGCTATAATGAAATGTGTTATAAAGAGGTTCTCTGCAGTTGTAATTTTCAAAAGCAAACAATGCAGACCCAGACCTGTATGTGCAGGCTGACCTGCCTCCTCAGACTGCACAAACACAGGATGAACTGGGCCTTAGCTGTCTGTACAGGCCCTGAAGGCATTTTTGCATGGCTCATCTGTATGATGTACAGCAAAAACCCCAAGCCGATGGATGGGCTGGTCATTTGTGTCTTCACTGGTGGTATCTGAAAGATTTTTCATCTAAACACTTTGCATGCTGGGTAAAAGTTTTAGCAAATGACATTTTGAAATGTTTTTCTTGTTTTTCCTAGAAAATAGGAGCTGACAGTTCATGCATATTATCTCTTAAGGAGACAATTTGCACGAAGGTTTAGATCCTATTTTCTTGGAAAATTCAGAAAAAATTATCATCAGTTTGTCATCTGCTGAATAAGCCCATAGCATGGTAAGTGTTAAACAATTTGTTTGTGTTGAGATTTTACGGCCCAGTCAATCCAATGTGGTCATGTTGAGCGTGGTCAGTTTACCTAACCACAAGTTTACTGGGCAGGCTTAGTCCTCTAAGCGGTTAACCAGTATTGTGCACATTCTTTTGCCAGAAACTGACAACTGCCCTTCTTGAATCAGCGGAAGGAAGAGAATGACTGTAGAAAATATTTCATGACCAATCTCCACGAAAGAATGTTGCCGACAAAGTGTTAAACAAAGGTCATAGTTCTAGAAAAGGTCATGTCCAGTTAAATATATTTCTCTTATTTCCCTATGAAACATAATGTTGTAGGGAGAAATAAGAAAATATCTTACTGTTTGGAATCACTTTATTTAAAGCTATGTAGGTTAGTTTCTGAAGCCTTGTTCTTACATGTACATGACTGGTAGTGTGTCTACTACATGTGAGGAAGAGGGCATGTTAGTACTTCTCTTTCTGTGCTGTTATTTGCTTTTCCCCACAACCTCCTATTTTTTTCTCTTTCCTCCCATCTACTAGCTCTTCTGTCCTTGTTTTCCCTCTTTCTGGAAGCTGATACATAATGACCCACAAGGGTTGATGTGTCATTTAACAATAACTCAAAACAAGACATATTAAGAAAATACATGCTACAATATCATTGGCAGTTGAATCTTTCATGAGTGTTAGAATAATTATGCCTATAATATGAGCAGATTCTGTGCTAGGTTTTCCAAATGTACCATCTGTACCCTAAGTATTGGGACAGACAGACAGACAGGCCTCAGCAAACAGTGTAGACTCAATTCAGATGTTGTAGAATGTGGTACCTGATCTGTTTCTACATGTTTTCCACTCATCCAGCAACAGTTGACCCTTATCCTGCCTTTGCAAACAGTGTAGATCCAGATCAGTTGGCTTCTGAAGAAGCCAACTGATCTGGATCTGCACTGTTTGCCATTAAGTATGTGAATTTATAGCAACAATCCAGATCAAGTAATCTGATTGGCTGAAAATTAGAAGTCGGAGTGGCATCTTAATTTATCCAGCAACAGTTAAGACACATCCACAGGTAATGGAATGGACTTGTTCAAAGTTTAGGACATATAGTTGGAACACCTCCAATACTTAGGGTATATACAGTATTTCAAAATGTCATCTGATAAAATTTTTACCAACCTTACAGAGTGTTTACACTTAGCATGCTGGGTAAATTTGTTTGTGTTGAGGTTTTACGGCCCAGTCAACCCTATGGGGTCATGTCGAGCGCGGTCAGTTTACCTAACCACACGTTTACTGGGCAGGCTTAGTCCTCCAAGCGGTTAACCAGTATTGTGCACATTCTTTCGCCAACAACTGACAACTGCCCTTCTTGAATCAGCGGAAGGGAGAGAATGACCGTAGAAAATATTTCATGATCAATCTCCACGAAAGAATGTTGCTGACCTCGGCGGGGGTCGAACCCGCGACCTCCTGGTCTCCAGTTGGACGCGCATTCAACTGCGCCACCGAGGCCGGCATGCTGGGTAAAAATTTCAGTAGATGACATTTAGAACATTTTTCTTATTTTTAATTGTCTCCATTGAGGACAATTTGCATGAACTGTCGAAGCCTATTTTCTGGAAAAAAAAAAAATAAAAAATATCATCAGTTTGCCTCTGCTGAATTAATAGCCCTGACAGTGGTAAAGGTTAAAAGGCACAATATATGCTAACCATGTTTGCTGTGATTAGCTGTAATATATTCTGATATCATTATTCCTTATTCTATCCTAACCTTTAACACTTAGCACCCTGAGCAAAATTTTCAGCAGAAGACATTCTGGAATAGTTTTCTTGTTTTTATTTTTGTGTTGAGGTTTTACTGCCCAGTCAACAAACAGGGCCATGTTGAGCATGATCAGTTTACCTAACCACACTTTCACTGGGCAAGCTTAGTCCTCTAAGCAGTTAACAAGTACTGTCTTTCACCAGAAACTGACAACTGCCCTTCTTGAATCAGCAGAAGGGAGAGAATGACAGTAGTAAATATTTCATGATAAATCTATTTTTCCCAGAAAACAGGTTTTGATATTTCAAGCAAACTGTCTCCATTGAAGACAACTTGCATGAAATGTCAAATCCTGTTTTCTGGGAAAAATAAGAAAAATACCATCGATCTGTCATCTGCAGAATTAGCCCAGAGAGTGGTTAAGGTTAAAGTGCTAATCGCAACCGCAGCAGACAACAATTTGGATTTTTTTTTCATTTTTCAGAGAAAATAAGGCAGATGTTTGAAAATCTTGACAACCATGGACAATGGACAACAGATCCTTGGCTATACTATAAACTTGCCTTGTGATTCTAAAGGCTACACATAAATAAAAACCCAGCTACATGTTCTTGATTCTGCACCAGAACTTTAACCATACAAATCTACAAACACATTTATATTACATGTATATATGACATTTTTACAGATCTTAAATAAACAATATACAAAGTGAAATAAAGATGATAAACAGATCAAATTATTTAGTAATATTAAGCAAACCTGATATGATGACACATAAATTTTAAACTATCAAACATACATCTAACAAGTCCTCATTTTCAAATTCAGTGAGATTCTATGTCCCCTTGGCAGCAAAATTCTTTTGTTCTCAAGAGGGGCAAATTCTTTCCTTTTAGAGTAGATCCTAATTCTGAAAGGAGGCAAAACAAATTGAACAAAACCTATAATAAGACTTGTGCAAACAGCCAAGACTCAGATCAGACTGCACATCCATGCAGTCTGATCTGAGTCTTTGCTGATCACATGTGCCTTCTACAACCTCCGGGCTATCCAAAGAGGGATAAATGAGAACCCTTGACATACTGGGTGGATATACAGGCTGATCTGAGTCTTGGTCACACAGGTCTTATTGTAGGTTGCTCAATTAGAAAGAGATGTGTCTCTGAAAGTGTGCCTAATCCCTTACAGTGCAAAAGAAATACTCTATCATTGGAGCCTAGTGGAAATAGGGCAATCCCAGCCCATGGATCCACATGTCAAGTGGTAAGTGAGGTTTTGCTGAGTTTTCCCACCCAAACAGTGGACCAGAAAATTGATTCCTGATCATTCCTCTATTTCTGTTGGACACTAATGGTTGCTTGTTTTTTTTTTTTTTTTTTTTTTTCTTCTTTTTTTTTTTTCCTTTTTTCTCATCAATGAGTCATAATCATTTTATGTCCCTTCTGAAAAAGGGTCTACTCTATATGGAAAGAATTTTCTCCCAAGGGGAGCAAATTCTTTCCTTACTGAGTAGACCCCTTGTCAGAATAGGACTGGCATGCAGTAATGCAAACAGGAAGCCACAAATGTTGTCTGCCTTGGCAGAAATGGTGAAAATTCTACCAAGCGTATCCCTTCCCCTTAAGTAAATAAAAGCAGCAAAAAGCATTATACCCCACCACTGGAAACTCATCTCCTAAAAACTATTCTGGATTGATGAAAACAATAAAACAGAATTCCTCACCACTAGTCCATAAAGTAGCAGGTTATAATAAAAGCATCGCAGACTACATGATACCCCATCAACAAGTATGTAACGTTTATTCTGCTATATATCTATGGAGTTAAAGCCACATACTGTAAATAGTAAACAGTAATAGGAACTATGAGCTAGAATTCCCTTTTCAGATACATCAGATAACTCAAGAACTAGAAATAGCCAGAGAAGCAGTACTTGGCCATAATATGCAGTCTTCTATACCAGTATATGTATGTAGATCTATACATCAAACAGTTACCTGGTCATACTGCATTTATATGCCAGTCAATCTGGGACAGCTGTTCAACATGCTCAATTTTTTTCTGAATCACATTTGAAATATGTGGATGTGGATATGTATTATATCTGAATTTATACAAACAAAATATGTTAAAACTAACATGCTCAAGGACCTTGACATGATCAGTAAACTTTAGCATAATACATTTATACATCAGCAGACAACTGAAAAAAATTTTCTTTACCCTACAAGTGCCATTCAAAACTGTACCAGATGACTTTCTAGTGCAAATACAGATCAGCTGGCTTCACCAGAAGCCAACTGATCTGGATCTACACTGTTTGCAAAGGCAGGGTTCAGCAGGACAAGGGTTAAGGGTTCATTTTGTTTTCAGGTAAAATAGGAAAGCATTCACAACAAACACACCCATATTAATAGATATAACATTCTTTGGTATTGTTGCACCTAGACAGATCTTCTGAGTTCCTAGTGGAACCACTTCACCAAGATATCCATAGCAACAACAAGACTTGTTTTTGGAATACACTCTCTATACACTCCCTTTTCTAGGAGCACACACACACACACACACACACACACACACACACACACACACACACACACACACACACACACACACAAAATTCCTGAATAAATATTGGACGGACTGAACTGATTTAGTAAAACAAAATCACTGAATATCGCTGAAGTTATGTCACACCTGTGTATTAAAATGTGAAAACAAGCACCAGAAGAGTGAGAGCCGTCATCCTTGTTTAGCTCGGTGAGATAAAACAAAGAAATGAAACTAAATGGAAAGTTTGACAGTTTGCTGACTTCATTTAGGATGGATGCTATAGTGGACGTAAGTACATGGATGAACAAACCAACGGATGGAAACTTGCATGCCTACATTTTTTTGTAAGTCACCCATGCTAACACAGGTGTGACAATAAGTTACACAAACCTTGCAAGATGCATGATGTATCTTATCTAAACATGGTCGTCATAAAAGAATATATGCCACTAACTGAATAACTTCCTGTCATTAAGCGATTCTACAAGTAAGATACTCAAAGATTTCAAAAACTGACAAAAAATAAGAAAATTATAACATTTGTAAGATGAAAATTTGATAACAAAAGTATCCATACTCATTAGCTGTGCCTTGGCATGGTGCCTTTAATGAGTACCCACAATATATGTTTTCATGGAGAAATAAGAAAATTATCAGTACTTTTCAGTTGGAAAAAAAAAATGCCTTATCTGGAGCTACGAAAGAAGGCACAATAGTTTCACAGAAAGTAAGTTTGATAGTTCTTTCGCCTTTGGAAACAATTTCTATTAAACCTTATTTTCTGTGAAAAATGAGAAGAAGAAAAAAGTTGCTCTAGAGTCACAAGAAAATATCAAAAAATAAAACTATGGCTTTAAAACTTGGATCATCTGTACTTCTCAGGGTTCCATACATATTTCGGCTTTGGTCTTCTTTGTTTCTTCCTTGTTCTCTCAGAGACAGGTCTTGGAGTAGGTATTGGTTGCCATGGTATTGGATTGTAAAAGGATGGTACAGGGTAAGCACTGGTGTCATGGTAGCCTGAAATTAAAATAAAATATTGTCAAAAACAATACAACAAGATGGCCAAGATGGCCCTGTATTGCTCATCTGATTACCAGACAAGTTTCGAGTCAGTCGGTCTTTGGGTTCAAGAGAAGAAGTTCAATACAGATTTTCAAGATGGTGGCCACCTTGGATTTCCAATCAGAACAATTTTAGCTACTTTTTTATCTACATTGATTGTGTTGGGGGTTAACGACATGTCAACCATTAAGGATCATTTTGTGTCATTTTTTATCTAGTCACCTCGATACTTCCTATGAACTTTCAAGTCAATTGGCCATTTCATTCAGAAGAAAAAGTTCAAAATAGATTTTCAACATGGCTGCTAGGGCAACCATCTTGGATTTCTGGTCAGAATGATTTAAGTATTTTTGATCTACAAGTCACCCTGATACTTCCTATCATGTTTTGAGTCAATTGGCCTTTCTTTTCAGGAGAACAAGTTCAAAATAGATTTTTAAGATGGTGACTTTGGTGGCCATATTGCATTTCCGATCAGAACAATTTTAGCTATTTTTGATCTACAAGGCACCCAGATACTTCCTAACAAGTTTCAAATCAATTGGCATTTCTGTTCAAGAGAAGAAGCGCAGAAAAGATTTCCAAGATGGCGCCCATGATGGCCATCTTGGATTTCCGATCAAAACAATTTTAATTATTTTCCATCTACAAATCACCCTAATGCTTTTTACCAAGTTTTGAAGCAATGGGCCTTTTTGTTCAGGAGAAGAAGCAAAAAATAGGTTTCCAAGATGGTGGCCATTTTGGACTTTGGATCGGAATGATTTCAGCTATTTTTTTTATCTAAAAGTCACCATGATGCTTTCTACCAAGTTTCAAGTCAATTAGTCTTTCGGTTCAGGAAAGAAGCAAAAATAGATTTTCAAAGTGGAGGCCAAGGTGGCCATCTTGGATTTCCAATAGGAACAATTTTAGCTATTTTTGATCTTTTTGTCACCCTGATGCTTCTTACCAAGTTTCAAGTCAAGTGGCCTTTTGGTTCTGGGGAAGCGACCCTCTTGGACCGGATCTGAATTATTTTAGCATTTTTGATCTACAAGTCACCTCAATGCTTCCTACAAAGTTTCAAGTCAATGGGCCTTTTGGTTCAGGTGAAGAAACGAAAAATCGATTTTCAAGATGGCGGTCATGGTGGCCATCTTGGATTTCTGATCGGAACAATTTTAGCTACTTTTATTCTACAAGTCATTCCAATGCTTCCTACCAAGTTTTAAGTCAATTGGCCTTTCAGTTCAGGAGAAGAAGCCAAAAATAGATTTTCAAGATGGCGGCCATGGCAGCAACCTTAGATTTCCGATCGGAAAGATTTTAGCTATTTTTGATCTACAAGTCACCCCAATGCTTCCTACTATGTTTCAAGTCAATTGGCCTTTCGGTTCAGGAGAAGAAGCTAAAAGATAGATTTCAAGATGGCCGCCATGGTGGCCATCTTGGATTTCTGATTGGAATAAGTTTAGCCATTTTTTATCTACAAGTCACCCCGATGCTTCCTACCAAGTTTCATGTCAATTGGCCTTTCGATTCAGGAGAAGTGATAAAGAGATTTTCAATATGGCCGCCACAAAGGCCATCTTGGATTTCTGATCCGAATGATTTTAACTATTTTTGATCTATGTTACCCCAATGCTTCGTACCAAGTTTCAATTCAACTGGCCTTTCGGTTCAGTAGAAGACGCAAAAAATAGATTTTCAAGATGGCGGACACGGCAGCCATCTTGGATTTCTGATCAGAACAATTTTAGTTACTTCTGACCCACAAGTCACCTGATGCTTCCTACTGAATTTGTAGTCAATTGGCCTTTCAGTTCTGGAGAAGAAGCAAAAAATAGATTTACAAGATGGCTGCAGGGTGGCCATCTTGGATTTCTGATCGGAATGATTTTAGCTTGTTTTGCTCTACTAGTCACCCTGATGCTTCCTACCAAGTTTCAAGTCAATTGGCCTTTTGGTTCAGGAGAAGAAGGGAAAAATACATTTTCAAGATTGGTGCCACAGTGGCCAGCTTGGATTTCCAATCCAAACGGTTTTAGCTATTTTGATCTACAAGTTATCCCAATGCTTCCGACCAAGTTTCAACTCAACTGGCCTTTCGGTTCAGGAGAAGAAGCAAAAAAATAGATTTTCAAGATGGCCGCTGTCTGCCATCTTTGATTTCTGAAAGATTTTTGTTATTTTTGATCTACAAGTCACCCAATTGCTTCCTACCAAGTTTCAAGTAAATTAGCCTTTCGGATCAGGAGAAGATGCGAAAAATAGATTTTCAAGATGGCCACCATGGCGGCCATATTGGATTTCTGATCGAAATCATTTTATCTATTTCTGATCTATAAGTCACCCTGATGCTTCCTACCAAGTTTTAAGTCAATTGGTCTTTTGGTTTAGGAGAAGAAGCGAAAAATAAATTTTCCAATCAGAACGATTTTAGCTTTTTTTATTATCTACAAGTCACCCCAATGCTTCCTACCAAGTTTAACCCTTCTCTTGCCGGAATTAAAATGAATCAGGCCTGTAAGAGGGGTACCTCTACTTGAGAAGTCATTACCCCCTGAATTTTACCTCGATTTTCATGAAATTTTCACGTATAATTTGCCGATCCTAGGTGGCCATTTTACCGGAGAAAGAATGGTCACGTGACTAGAAAGTCACGTGACAGTCATGTGTAAACCGGGAACCGTTTAAGACACTTAAAAAAAAAAAAAAAAAAAAAAATAATTACAAGAGCCCAGCGCCTACTGTGTACTATTGTGAATGAAACGAGTGACATACATAAGTTCTACTGTTATTCCTACTTATTCCTCACTGGAAATGATTCAGGTGTTATGGGCTTTTTTTCCAGAAAAGCCTGATCAATCTGTTGAAGTGAGTGCTGAAATTAATGGCAGCTTGAAATTTGGTATTCTCGGTCGTTTTTAGTGTGGGTAAAATCCAGCACCTGACTATCTAATGAAAAGTGGCGTGTTTGTATGAAAGTAGGTTCACTCCTGTATGAGAACACTTGCTCTGAATGGTTGCATGTGGTATATTGTAAGTATGACGGGCTTTTGAGCTGGCAGACCCCGCCAGCGCGACTATTGTCGCGAAAGGCAAGATAAGGGTTAAAGTTAATTGGCCTTTTGGTTCAAGAGAAGAAGTGAAATACAGATTTTCAAGATGGCCGCCAAGGCTATTTTTGATCTACAAGTTGCCTTAAAGCTCCCCACCAAGTTTCAAGTCAATTGGCCTTTTGGTTCAGGAGTAGAAGCGAAAAATAGATTTTCAAGATGGCCGTCATGGTGGCCATCTTGGATTTCCTATCAGAACGATTTGAGCTATTTTTGATCTACAAGACACCCTGATGCTTCCTACCAAGTTTCAAGTCAGTTTGCCCAGGGGTGTAGGAGGAGTAGGCTTTTAAAGAAAGTTTTTGACATTGCACGAGGCACGAGGGACAACGGACATTGACCGATCACAATAGCTCACCTTGAGCACTTTGTGCTCAGGCGAGTTAAAAATGTTAAAACATCACACAGCATGCTATGCTGCTCCTGAAAATCCAGCAAAAATTATTTTTTGATAAAATTAGCCATATATTACAGTAAATGTCCTAAAATTTCAAACGCCAAAGTGTCTGACAAATGCCATATGCAAACAGTGCTGACCCAGATCAGGGTCTACATTGTTTGCCATTGCAGTAATTATTTTAAAGAACAACTACAATAAGTCCAAAAAATTATGGAATAAAATGTTTGAAATTCAAGGATGTTTGCAATAATTCTGTATGCATTAGCAAAGCAGAAGATGAGGCGCACTTTCTTTTTCAATGCAATGCGTATGCAATTTTAACATGGCATGGTATGGCTCAAATATTGTCTGCTAAGATTTAAATTTTGCACACAAAATGTTATGGCTATAAAGGAACATTAACATTCCAACAGTAAAACAGAAAAAAAAAACAACAACATCAAAGACCTGAATTGATTTTTTTTCCATCTCCAGTCATGTAATATTCATGTGAGAACTACTCAAAAAAAAAAAAAAAAAAATGTATCATTTTCCATTTTAAATTTTATGTAATCTTTTATACCCATTAACTGTATATAGTACTAGGGACACCTACAGGATAAAAAGAATTCAGTAGCTTCAAAAATTACTCTATAATATTGGAAAGCTTTTATGTAAATACAACACTGAAGAAGAATTAAGGTGTTATGTTACAAACAGCCTGATATTTTCAATTACTGTGCACTAATATTTCACAATATTGATTTGTGTTTGAAGGTAAAAAGCAAGTTTGGCAAAAGATGAAAGATCTTGACAACACATGCACTTAGAAGTAAATTTGAACAAAACTGAATAAAAATAATGTTTAAGAAATAGAACAGCTCTAGTCAGGAATTGTTGGGTAATAAATCACCGGGAGGAGGTCAGTTATAATGTAGATCAATCAAAGGTAGCGTGAGTGATTTATCTACTTACAACTAACCAACAAACTGTGATTTATTATTACTCAACAATTCACATACTAGAGCTGTTCAATTTCAATTCTAACACACTAAAAATTGACAAAAATGCCGTTGATTCTGTCAGAAATTCCAAACCTTCTGCCATTGTTAGATGAAACCCCACCAACTTTCTTGACTTAACTCATGCATTTTTTTTTTTTTTTTGATTTGGGTTTTACGGCCCTTTCAAGAATATTTCACTTATATCAAGCTGATCATTCATCAAAGGTTCATCAAAGGTGGGTGAAAACCGGAGAACTCGGGGAAAAACAACCTGACCATCTGTAAGAAGAACTTGGCTTTCCCACATGTGACCCAAGCGGGGCTCAAACCACAGCAGTGAACACATGCATTTACATCTGTTTGTAACATATCTGATGCGAGAAAACAATGTTACACAGTCTAATGTCTAGGAAGTGGCAAATGACACCAGAAAATTCTTAAAACTGTCATGAAAGGGCAGATCTTTGTGTCATAAAAACGCTGTGCTAGAATTGAAAATTTCAAAAATTATTAATGTCAAGGGCACAACCATATTGAAAATTAACTCTTAGAGTGCAGAACAAAATGTAGCTGACAACATTCTATTTTTTTACTTTTCATAGAAAATAAGCCTTGACATTACATGTGATTAACATGTAATGTTAATTGATCTCTAATTTACAAAACTCTCCATAAATAAAAAACTAGAATGCGCAGTCGATGGCTCACCTCGCAAATCCCCACGCTTGTTGCTCATGTTGCTTATAGCATGACAGACTGATGGACTTGCTCTCCCACACCCTTACCATGAGGGGGTCATGTAGCAAGTTTGGTTAAATTCCGCCCAATGGTTTAGGAAGGGACAGCGTGATGGACTGATGGACAGACACCAGATGGACAAATGGAAAACTAAAGTTGCTCTCACACACCCATACTATGAGGGGAAAGGATGTAGCAAGTTTGGTTGAATTCCGCACAGTAGTTTAGGAGGAGATAGCGTGACAGACAGACGGACGATGGACTGATGGGCACACAGAAAAATAATATTACTTTCGCGCACCCTAACCAAGAGGGGAAGTGAGGTAGCAAGTTTGGTTGAATTCTGCCCACTGGTTTAGAAGGAGATAGTGTTACAGGCAAACGGATGGACAGATGCACAGAAAAATAATGTTGCTCTTGCACACCCTTACCATGAGGGGAAGTGATGTAGCAAGTTTGGTAGAATTCTGCCCAGTGGTTTAGGTGGAGACAGTGTGACCGACTGCGGGAGGGAGACCTTAACAATATCCCCACTGCTTTTTTTTTAAAAAAGTGTGTGGATAATAAAGAGCTTAGCTAAACCTGTGAGATGATCAGACTGTGGACCCTCTACAAATCTTTAAGTGAATGTAATTATATGACGATTTTGGAATAAAGGGAAAATCCAGCACACTACCCCCTTTCGAAACAGGGATATAAAAATGATTTGTGCTCAATCAAATGTGCAACATTAGTTTTGATGATCTTTTTTAAGAACACACACACACACACACACACACACACACACACACACACACAAGCTTAAAAATATAACTACTGGTAATTTTTTTTTATAGTTTTCATGAAAAAGAACAATCAGAATAGTATTTTAGGTATTTTTTTTTTATATACATTTACTTATTGGAAACTAAATGACCTACAGTAACCCTATATAACTCTTTGCATGCTGGGTAATTTTGCATGCTTTTTTTTTTGTCTGTCATTTAATTTTTTTATTAATTAACTTTTTCAAAAAAATCTGTCTGAATACCCACAGAGTGTCAAACAGTTTGGATCCAGATCAGGCCCGACATTTTGTCGGGCCTGATCTGGGTCAAAACTGTTTGCAAAGGTTATCAGCAGATGACAAAAGTTGTCACTAGCAGGGAAAGAGATAATTATGCTGCCCAATACTTATTTCTGATCTGTATTTTTTCTGATTTTTAAACATTTTTTTTATCTAGAAGTTACCATGGTTTTAAATTTAAACCACCATTATTTGGGTCACATTTTCGAGTCATATGCAGACCGTGAAGGCCCAGATCAGTCTGCACAGATCATTTGGATACTATGTTATTGGACAGAAAAAGGTCTGATAGGACTGGACACTGGTACAAGATTGAAGACTTGTGCTTTTGCAAAAACTCAAAGACACAGGCTGACATTTTATTTCACCCCTTTCTACAATTTAACCCTTAACTCTTTCTCCGCTAGTGGTGACTTTTGTCGTCTGCTGATAACCTTTGCAAACAGTTTGGACCCATCACGAAAACATGCCTATATAATTTTGACCCCCTTAAACCCCACTTTTATATAGTAAAACTGGGGTTTACAGGGGTATACATTATTTTTCTTATTTTTGCTCGAAAACATAGATTGTAGGTACTCGTTAGAACTGCCTCGCCGAGGCAGTTCTAATGAGTACCCACAATCTATGTTTTCAGCAGAAATATGAAAAATATCAAGAGTTTTTTATCTGAAAATTTTCAGTTTTTGGTGGTGAAATTTTCTATATATTTGAATAGGCGTGTTTTCCTAATGCCAGATCAGGCCCGACAAAATGTTGGGCCTGATCTGGATCCAAACTGTTTGACACGCTGATGGTATTCCCGAAAGATTTTTTTGAAGAAGTTAATTTCTAAAAAAATCCACAGACAACAAAATAGCATGCAAAATTATCCAGCATACAAAGACATAAAGAGGCCAAGCCAAACTGCTGCAGATGACATTCTCATTTTTATCGCACCTGCTTGTAGCAGGGTGCGATATAGGCATCCGATTTTCTGTCCGTCCGTCCGTCTGTCTGTCTGTCAACATTTATGTCGAAGTTCGACATTTATGTCAAAGTTAGTATTCTAATCAACAACAAGACTAAACAACCATCAGACCTTGCGTTAAACATCTCCCTAACCTCCTGACTTTGGGACATAGGCGTCTGTTTTTCCGTTTGTCTGTCCGTTTGTCCGTCCGTCTGTCAACATTTATGTCGAAGTTTGACATTTATGTCAAAGTTAGTATTCTAATCAACTACAAGACTAAACAACCATCAAACCTTGCATGAAACATCTCCCTGACCTCCAGATTTTGCGACATAGGTGCCCGCTTTTCCATTCGTCTGTCCGTTTGTCTGTCTGTCTGTCCGTCTGTTAACAGTTCTGTCGAAGTTCGACATTTATGTCAAAGTTAGTATTCTAATCAACTACAAGACTAAACAACCATCAAACCTTGTATGAAACATCTCCCTGAACTCCTGACTTTGCGACATAGGTGCCCGCTTTTCCATTCGTCTGTTTGTTCGTCCGTCTGTCTGTCTGTTAACAGTTCTGTTATGTCGAAGTTCGACATTTACGTCAAAGTTAGTATTTTAATCAACTACAATTCTACAACAACCATCACACCTTGCATGACACATTTTGTCTGACCTCCAGACTTGGCAGGTACATTGACCCAGTGACCTTGACCTATATTTTGCGCTCCATTGACTTTGACATAATTTACGTTGTCGTTCCAGATCTTCTCAACTATAAGGCGTACAACTACCAAATATTGTGTAGTTCTTCTCCTAGATGTACTGACTCGGCAGGTACCCTGACCCAGTGACCTTGACCTATATTTTGCGCTCCAGTGACTTTGAAACATTTTGCGTCGACGTTAAATATCTCCTCAACTATAAGGCCTACAACCATCAAACCTTGCAGAGTGTTTCTTCTCAATGTACTGACTCAGCAGATACCTTGACCTGGTGCCCTTGACCTATATTTTGGCTGCAGTGACTTTGACAAAATTTACGTCAACGTTCCAGATCTCCTGAAGTGTAAGACCTCTAGCCACCAAACCTTGCATAGTGCCTCTCTTAGATGTACTGACTTTGCAGGTATCTTGACCCGGTGACCTTGACCTATATTTTGCACTTCAGTGCCTTTTACACATTTTACGTCGACGTTCAATATCTCCTCAACTATAAGGCCTACAACCATCAAACCTCACATAGTGCTTCTCCTCAATGTACGGACTCTGCAGGTACCTTGACTGGGTGACCTTGACCTATATTTTGCGCTTCATTGACTTTTACACTTTTTACGTCGCCCTTCCGTATGTCCTCAACTGTAAGGCCTTCAACCACCAAATCTTATATAATGCTACTTCTCGCTGTACTGACTTGGCAGGTACCTTGACCTAGTGGCCTTGACCTATATTTTGCACACCAGTGACTTTGACACATTTTATGTTGATGTTTGGTATCTCCTCAAATATAAGACCTACAACCACTAAACCTTGCATAGTGCTTTACCTCATTGCACTGGCTTGGCAGGTACCTTGACCTGGTGACCTTGACCTATATTTGACACATTTTACGTTGATGTTTGACAACTCCCCAACTATAAGGCCTACAACCACCATACCTTGCATAGTGCTCCTCCTTGATGTACAGAATTAGCAGGTACCTTGACCAGTGACCTTGACCTATATATCACGCTCCAGTGACTTTTACACATTTTACGTTGACGTTCCATTATCATTGGGCTGTATAATACGAAGTCAGTGCTGAAGATATAGCCATTAGAGGGAATGGCACTGGCCTGGAATGTATGTGCCCCACTAGGCACTTTGTCTACATTTTTTTTTAACCCAGTTTTCTAACTAAGCACTGCTAAGAATGAAATAAACTTATTTAATAACCACATTCTGATTGTGGCTCCTGTGACTTTTGCCCCGGCAGGTGCGATGACGCCTTCCGCGGATTTCTTGTATATATATATATATATATATATATATATACACATGTATATATATATATATATATATTTTTTTTTTTTTGCTGAGAAAATAAGGTATGACATTTGATTTGAATCATTTAGCAGATGATTTACATGAAACATCAAGCCTTTTTTTCTCTGAAAAATATATACATATAAAAAAAAAAATGTGAACCAATAATACCCTGCCATTATCCTGCCATGGGGAGATATCTTTGTCAAAAATTGACATAATGTACCCAATAGCAATCCAAAACCAGAGCTCCACAATATCAATGCAAAAATCAAGTCTGGTGAAAATCAGTTGAGATTTACTCAAGTGATTGTCCTGAAACTAAGATACGGATGTCTCAGGCAGATAACTCTGTCAAAAATTAACAAAATTTGCCCATCAGCAATCCCAAACCAGATTTCCATTAATGCACATACCAAGTTTGGTGAAAAACCATAGATACTCAAGTTTTTGTCTGCAAATGAAAACATGGACGTGTCGCGGGCAGTTAACTGTCATAAATTTGCCCATTAGCAATCTTAAATCAGATCTCTATAATATCAATGCACATACCAAGTTTGGTGAAAATCCATTGATATTTACTCAAGATAATGTCCGGAAACGAAAAATCAGATGTGTCGCGAGCAGGTAACTCTGTCAAAAATTGATTAATTTGCCCATAAGCAATCCAAACCAGATCTCCACAATGTCGATGCTCATACCAAGTTTGGTAAAAACCCATCGACATTCACTCAAGTTATTGTCTGGAAACGAAAATATGAACAGACAGAGCTTTGTTTGTGTTGAGGTTTTTCGGCTCAGTCAACCCAATGGGGGTCATGTTGAGCGTGGTCAATTTACCTGACCACACTTTTACTGGGCAGGCTTAGACTTTAGACTTTTAATATTAGTCCTCTCAGTGGTTAACCAGTATTGTGCACATTCCTTCGCCAGAAACTGACAACTGCTCTTCTTGAATCAGCTGAAAGGAAAGAATGACCATAGAAAATATTTCATGATCAATCTCCACGAAAAAATGTTGCGGATCCAGCAGGGGTTGAACCTGCAACCTCCTGATCACTAGTGTGATGCACATCGAAGGACTGACTGATGTACAACAGGTGGATGGATAGACAGATGGATGGACACATGGATGACCAACGTGAAACCATGATACCGCACCACTATCCTGTAGCGGGGTATAAAAATCTAAATGTTGTCTGCTGTTGTTGTGACTGAAATAGTATTTTATGTATTTATTTTTTATACATGTACTTGGTGGAAACTAAATGACCTACAGTAACCCTATATATGCCAATGACCTGCACTTATTTCTGACATGTATATTTTTCTGATTTTTTTTCCCCAAAGAAAATGGCTTCAAACTTTAGAGACAATCTATATAAAATGTCAAGTCCTATCTCTAAGGAAAATATTTTAATACGTTGGCAGTGAAAGTATAAAGCCATCAGGTTAACCTTTTCCTCTCTCTTGGCTAATTCAGCAGACGACAAATTGATGACATTTTTTCTTATTTTTCCCAGAAATCAGGATCTGACATTTCACGCAGATTGTCTCCATTGGAGACAATTTGCATGAAATTTTAAAACCTGTTTACTGCTAAAATAAGAAAAATATTTCTAAATGTTGTATGCTGAAATTTTTACCAGAGTGCTAAGCATTTAAGTTAATGGCTGATCAACAAGTTTTTAGCAAAAAATTTGAGCTGGAGAAGTGTTTCTTTTGTGGAAGAGAAAAAAAATTGTTTTCTCTGATATTGTTTTGGCTACCCACTGTATATAAAATGGAAGCTACAAAAGTGAATTCATGGGACACCTTAATAGCTCTCAAACATCAATTTCTACCTGTTTAACTGGTGATTCCCAATAAATAGCCTGTGGTAGCTTGCTATCAAAGTCACACACCGATAACCAGATTAAATTTCTATTAAGTTTTATACAATGGTTGACGGTTGTTAAGGTAAACATCTTCCCTGACAACATCGCTTATGTGTGTACTGTACACATGGTTAAACTCGGAAGCTCTTTTGTTTTGGAGTGAAATCTGATCATCTTGGCTATTGTTTTAGGGGACATTTGGGCGGAGTTTATAAATTACCTGGAAGTAGCAGCTGTCAAATTTTGCCAAGAGTAAAACAAAGGTAAAGTATAAATTTTTCTGAGATAATCCTGGACTGAGTGGATTAAAATATTAATGGTTTAGGATTAATACTTACCATGCTATGGGCAAATTCAGCAGACTACAAACTGAAAACATTTTTCTTATTTTCCAAGAAAGCAGGATTTGATATTTCATGCAAACTGTTTCCATTGGAGACAATTTGCATGAAACATCAAATACTGTTTTTCTGGGAAAAAAAAGAAAAATATTTCACAATGTTGTCTGTTGAAAATTTTACTGAGAATGTTAAGCATTAAAACATTAATGGTTTAGGATTAATATTTATTTCAAATATAGGATTAATAAACATTTTATTCTCAGAATATTACTGCATTTACCCTAAGTATTCAGACAGGCAGGCATGAGCAAAGAGTGTTGACCCAGATCAGAAGCATCAAAACATGGTGTTTGATCAGGTCCTACACTGTTCATCATTCATCCAGCAGTTTTAAGACACATCAAGAGATACATGTACATGTAGTAAATAGGAGTGTTCAAATATTAGGACTTGTAATCTTTTTTTTTTTTTTTTAATTTGATCACCTTAATTAGTGAATTGTCCATTAAACACATGAACAATCAAAACAACATTTTTAACTTATCACTTTTAACCCTGCAGACCAAAACAAATATCCATGCAATCAGTGTACAGCCATACAAAATGACATGTAATGAGCCTTGATTATTTTTTTGTTTGTTTTTGGTTTTTACATATATCCTTATTTCTAACAGTGGATGCGTCCAAATTCAAAGATGGAAGAATTCACTTCAGAAACACAGGGATGTAGTAAGGTTAATATTACAAACACACACCCAGACCAGACAAACTACTGCACAGCAACATAAAAAAAATAAAAAAAAATACTGATGTCTTTTTTTCTTTTTCATTTTTTATGTTTCTCTACAACAAAAATGTATGATACATGTCTGTTGTGTATTTCTATTATAATAATTTCATTTATTTCTGAAACTAATTACTTAATCCTTCCACTTTTAAGTTTCCGAAGTAGATTCTTCTATCTATGAATTGAGACAAGAAAATAAGGAAAATGTGTGAGCCACAAGGTCAGATGCTATGACAGCTGACATAAAAACAAAATGATTGTATGAATTTCAACAATTATTTAATCAGCTTGCATAATACTCCCACTGGGTATCAATGTCAGTTTAATTTCTGCATTGTCATTCTTTTAACTCTGGTCCTGCTGAATCCGGATATGTCCTGCTTTGAAAACAGTGTATATCCAGATCAGTTGGCTTCTGAAGAAGCCAACTGATCTGGATCTGCACTGTTTGCCATTAAGTATCCAAATTTATATCAACAATCTGGATCGAGTAATCTGATTGGCTGAAAATTAGAAATGGGTGACGCATCTTAATTTATTCAGCAAGATAAGGGTTAATCCATCTTTTCTGAAATTTAAAACTTAATACACTTGTAAATATTTCATAAAACCACAGAGAGAATAATGAAGCATTCAAAACAGTTTCTCAAGGGGACAGGATACAATTCGTACATTTTCCACCATTTTGCAGGGAAGACAACTATTTATTTTAACTTTCTGTTTGCTTTTCTGTTTACTAAGTCCCTTTCCAAATGAGGTCTTTTCTATAAGACAATTTGCTCCTTTTGGAAGGATTTTGACAGAGTTGCTTTCCCTGAAATTTTATCAAATTCTCCTTAAAAATGTTTTGGAATCGTTTTACCGGTATCTGTTTATCCTTAATATCTGAACACCTTAAGGCCTTACAATTCTTATTTAATAATTTAAACAAATCCAAGTACCTAAAATGTTATGACAGAATTACCTCGCCTGAGTAAAACAGTCATTGCATATCTGCAGATGTCATGCATTATTGTTCCAGTATCGTCACAGCAACTAGGCTATAAATTAAACCATGCTGTAAAAGGTCAATGGTCAACCTAGGATCACTGATAGACCTTGAGTCCCCGATGCTATATACTTAGATTTAGCCTCAAAGCTTTCTTGGTTCTGGAAAAGAATATTTTTAAGCGCTTTTATGATAGATGGGCATGGCAGCCATCTTGTTCAATGGTGCAGAACCATTTAAACAAATTGTCAATACCCCTTTGAAAAGAAGGTCCTATGTGAAATGTGGTGAAAATTTGTCAATCGTTTCAGACAAAAAGACATTTAAAAATTACACAATTTTATATATGTATATAGCTCTGGGGCAAGGGCAGATAAACCCCCGGGGGGTGGGATTGTAATGAAAAGATTGTAGTAAGTTTCAGCCATTTGTCTAATACATTTTGAGAAAACTGTTTTTCAAAATTTTTCCCATACAAATGTATGAGAATGCAAATTTGACCTTGCCATAAAAAGGTCAAAGGTCAACCTACGATCACCATTTTATCAAACCATGATTCAACCTCAAATCTTTCTTGGTTTTGGAAGAAGATTTTATGTGTCCTTACAATATATGGGCATGGCGGCCATTTTAATAAACAAATTGTGACCATCTGTACACATTTTCGACCCCCTTTGACAAAATGCCTCAGATGAAGTTTGAAGCAAATTGGCCAAGGGCTTTCAGAGCAGAAGTCGATCAAAGGTGTATGGATGGATGAACCACGGACGGACGACAGACAGTAAGTGATCACAATGGCTCATCTTGAGCCTTCCACTCAGATGAGCTGAATGCCTGTTAACCCTTTCATCCCTGCATACCAACATAGATACCTTTGCAAACAGTGTAGATCAGATGAGAGGGCGCATAACAAGCTATCTCATCAGGATCTACATTGTTTGCCATTCTGTTATTGATTTTTGACTGAAACCCCTATTTGCAACAATGGATGTGTCAGAAATGGAAGAGGCATTTCAGAAACTCAGGGTTAAAATTCTCTACATTTTCAGCAATGGAGAATTCCAAGTTGTATGAAGCACTGTTAGCAGCCAATGAAGAAGATGCACTGAAAGAATTAGAGAAAGATGAAGATGACTTCACAGTAAGAGACAGCCATGGAAAATCACTGTTCCATATTGCCATGGAAAAAATTAAATCAGTCAATGTATTCAAGGCACTGTTGAATAAAGTGGACTTCACCATAAAAGATGATGAGGGGAAAACTGCAATTGATCAAATGCTAGAAGATGAGGACTTCCCCGATGATGCTGAAACTGTCTTCAAGGACTTCCTTCGAGAGAAGATAATGGGAAGCAAGAAAGAGGATCTGGAAGGTTTACTCTTGAAGGGCTGGCTAGACATTTGGTTGTCTGAAGAGGATAAAACTGATGATCTTGATGAAGACCTCAAGGACTTTCTTACAAAAATTCCAGACTGTGTGGTAGGTCTTCTAGCTTGGTTAATAGAGAAACTTTTAGCACACTCCCTCAGTTAAGCAGTATCATCAATTAAAGCCAAAGACCACAAAGGCATACAGTATGGTCTAATCGAAATTGTGATTAGTATAAGATACTGATTTAAGACCAAAAAGCATGATGTTCTTATTAGATCCTGATGACTTTATAGGTTACTATGTCTAATTCACTGTTTTTGTGGACATTCATTTCAGTTTCTTGTACAAAAATTAAATGTTGCACAACAAGAAGTGTACCACCTATGAACAAAAAAAAATACAAAATAGCTTGCCAATAACTGGTAATGTATAAAGCAGCTCATGAGACCTACCTTTGTGACAGATGAGTTGGAGGGGTGAGGTACATGCAGTGACAAAGCTTCATGGGCCTGAATGCGAGGGTCTTTGTTAGCCGAAACAAACACCTAATATGTAAAGCTTGATAGGTCATACAACTCAGCAAAAGTAGGTCACAGTGACAGGATTTTGTGGTAGGTCATCTTCGGTGGTTGGCTGCATGCGATGATGCAGTTTTAGATGCATGCAATGTTGCAGTTTGACATGTATGCAGTGATGCTGTCTGACATGCATGCGATGATGCAGTTTGGAAGCTAATTTTCTATGAAAACAAAAATATTTCTCATTTGCAGGCTCCTCATTTAGCCAAGCCCATGCTAATTAAATCTATAAAGCTGCCCTCAACTTCAACACATTCTGCGTAGGTAAAAATCAATTACCAATAACATTTAAGGGAACTGGATATAACTGGTATATTTTCTGCCATTTCTTATAGGAAGACAACTTTTGTGACTTCCCATTTGCTTTCATGCACACTTATACTCTTTAAAATTGGTCTACTCTAAAATGAAAGAATTTGCTACAAAGGAGAGCAAATTCTTTTCATTTAGAGAAAACCCATTTTCAGAAGGGAAGCAAAAACAAAACTTACAGAGACACCTCCCCTGACAGTGTATGACTACCCCTGAAATGAAAATCTGAAGTTATTATTTTGCTGACTTGCTCTTTACTTCCAGGGATAAAAGTTTGCTTTGGTTTATTTTAGGGAGAAATCCAACAGTTGCATGCTGCAGTGAAGGACAATGATTTAGAGAAGATAAAGTCTTTACTTCAAAACAAAACTCTTCTGACAGAACCAGACAGAACAGGATTACTTCCCTTACATAAAGCTGTTATCCTAGGGCAAACAGATATCCTTGAATATCTGGCAATAAAACATGATGATATACTAAATCTTACGGACAATGTAAGAATCTTTCTGTTGTAAAGAAAGGTATCATTATGCATGCACTGTGTGCATGTGTGTGCATGTGTGTGTGTGTGTGTGTGTGTGTGTGCATGTGTGTGTGTGTGCATGTGTGTGCATGTGTGTGTGTGTGTGTGTGTGTGCACTAAGCTTTAAACAGCAGCTCATTACATTCCATATATTTTACAGAAGCTTGAGCTTGACAATTCATTCAAACTGTCTTCATTGAAGATAATCTGAGTCACGGAAATGTCTAGCCTTATTTATTTTCTATTAAAATCTTATAAAATATCACTCATTAGTCATCTACTCTTTTGGCCTGCAGAGAGCTAAAGTTTAATACAATGCAATATAGTTCTATTGCTGGAATGGCCTAGAAAATTCCAAGCATTATTAACTGTTTGCAGTAAAAGGTTCTTCAACCCTTAAAAAGCTTATCACAACTGTAGCAGACAATATTCTGATATCTTTTTCAAAGTTAAGGCTTGACATTTCATGTGCTAGGCAGACAATTCACATAAAGTGCCAAATTTTATTTTCCAAAAGAAAAAAAAAAGAAAAAAGAATACATGTACCATCTGGTATAATTTTGACAAGTGCTTTAAGAATTAATGTTTATGGCCAGGAATAACCAAGATTCCATTTGTTGTTTATAATGTGCAGATAGCAGTATCTAATGTTTATATTTAACCTACTGAATTTACGTATCAGCAGACAACAAATCACTTCTCCAAACAAACTTTACTTGTCCAAAAATTGATACTTTTCTTATTTCTCCACAAAAACTTATCAAGGGTATTCATTAAGGTGAGACAATTTTAATCAGTACCTACATATTTTTTTTTTTTTTTTTTTTTTTTTTTTTGTGGAGAAATAAGAAAAATTTTATATGAATCTATTTCTTGTTTGATTTCTTGTTTAATGACACATTAATGCCCCTTGTGGGGAAGTTTGTGTCATCTTCCTGAATAAGAGAGAAATGGGACAGAGAAGCAAGTAGATGAGAGGAATGTTGCAAGCAAACTTGTTCCAGGATATACCACTTGACAGGGCTTGAAAATTCTTAAAATCTTCATTCCTCCTACATGACCAGAGGTTTTGTGATAATTAATAAATTATAAAGGGAATTAGAATTTTAACTCGTCCACTGCCTAAAGGTACTCATCATAGCAAGCGGATGAGTGGAATTTTCTAGCCCTGCTTTACCTGAAGGAAAGTCAGAACAATATGGACAAGTACAATGTAGGACATAGTATTTCCCCAGTCCTGCATATTGGTGGAAAAACACTATGCTTATGTGATATTTAATGCCTCGTCTGTCATTTCAGATGGGAAGAACTGCCCTCCATTATGCAGCTGGGAGACGTGATGCTGGACATTATTATAAACTTCTTACTGATGCTGGAGCAGATGAGGAGATCAAAGATTTGGTACAAAACTTCAAATAGCTCCATATAAGGAATTTTCTTTTCAAGCAAAAAGTACTGAAATTTTTGTTATTCCTCCTCTGGGCTATGAAAACCTTATATGAAGCCTACAATGATTGTCTCTTGTCTAATTTTTCCAGAACTATCCAACAAAATGTTGGATTCCTGTTCATCATTGGATAGTTTCAACAAAACCCACACTCAAAACTGCATATACCGTATTTGCCCTAGTTACTGCACTGTGCACTTAGGATTTTCAAAATTACTGGAAAAAATTGTGGTAAATTATCCATCTGATAAGGACTATAAAGAAAGATAAGATAACCTCTTGAGATGATTATTTAATGATACTTTTAAAAGCGATATTTTTTCTGATTTTCTTTATTAAAGCATATGTTGTGGTTACTCATTTGAATTGCCTGGACAGTCTATAAAAGCATATGTTGTTGGTACACATTTGAATTAGCTGAGACAATTCAAATGAGTACCAACAACATATGCTTTTATAAAGAAGCAAACAAAAATACATGGCTGTAATCTGAAGACAACAAAATGCTGATTGTGAGCTTATAGGGGTTTGTGGTAATTAGATTGAATACAGTATATAATGTGTATATATGTTTTTATCATAATTTAGGAGTTAGAGTTAGGATTACTTCCTAAGGTTAATGGACAGTGATTTTCAAACAGAACAAACTACAGTAATTTCATGTCTTTAATTATGAATACAAAATTCAGACTGGAACAAGATCTTCATAAGAAAATTTAAATGCTATAATAGTCTGCTGTCAATTGGTTCCTTTACAGAAATGTCAGACACCTAATGAAAGTGAAGGCACAAGTCAAAATCAGTGGTAAAGGTTCCAAGACAAACATAACATACTGATTTTTTACCTATAAATTTAAAGATAAACTTCTAATGCTTATCTAATGAAAAATGAACCATTATCCTTACCTAACATATCAGATAACAGTCAGTGTGTTCCCTGCAAATAAAGCATTTCTGATCTACAAGTCTTCAGGGGAATGCATACACCCTCAAGGGATATAACTATGAAACTGAAATAATAGCCTCCCTTCTCACTAGGAGCTACTCTAATAATGGCATACTTTTTTTTATGAAAATAAAAAAGAGGCAACTTCCTGTCTGCAAAAGTTATCTCACTTTGCAAAATGGTGGCAAAAAGTATATTAAGTATTTCTCTTACAGAATGGCAAAACTCCTGCAGAAATTTATGAAACCCCCGATCTCTTGCCCGGAGAAGTAGTTCTAGATAAACTTACAGCTATGCTTGAAAGGAAGCCAAGAATAACCAAGAAAAAGAAAGGAGAAATAGAAGAGGATGAACAGACAGGTACACTAACCCTTAAAGTGCTAATCACAATTGTTGTAGACAATGTTTGGTTTTATTTTTATATTTTTCAGAGAAAATAAGATTTGACATTTTGTGTGAACTGTCTGCTTAGCAGAAATAAAATGACAAGCCTAATTTTCTCTGAAAAAAAAAAAAAAAAAAAAAAAAAAAAAAAATTAGAGATCACAACTGCAGCACATGACATTTTATTTATTTTTGTTTTATTTTTTAGATGGAATAAGGCTTGACATTTTTATGTGAATCATCTGCCTAAATTTGGAATGTTGTCTTTATAAGCTTAAATTGTGCTGTAAAGCTTATAACACCTGCATCAAATACTAATTTCTTGCTGATAAATTGTGAATATACCAAATAACTCCAGATAGGATGCTTTTCTCACCCCCCCACCCCCACCTCCCCCAAAAAAAAAAAAAAAAAAAAAATTCTTATTTCTCCATAAAAAAAAACATATGTTGTAGTTCTCATTAGAAGTGCCTTGCCAAGAAAGTACCAACATACTTAATGAGTATCAACTACACCTGTTTTCGTGAAGAAATAAGAAGGCACTCCTCTTATCTGAAACTATTATCCAGACAACACAGATTTTAAAGTCAGTCTGAGGTTTGATTACATTTATGAGTTTTCCTGTGATGAATGCACTTTATCTAGCAATTAAATAACTTCTTCAGCTACAGATTCAAAGCCTCCAACCCCTACAGAAGAATTACAAAACATCCAAAAACCCAACAATAAAGAAGTAAAGCCAATACAGATGTATATATCTCCTGATAAACGCCAACATCCACCACCTACTACTGTTGATGCTAAATATGTTGCTGATCAAATGGGAACAGCTTTGACCTTGGCATTGGCAGAAATCACTAACAAACGACCTCTTGACCCTATTGAGTATCTGGCCCATTGGTTGTACAAGTACCAGGAAACCATGGATTACAATAAGAGGGTAAGTTGACCTTGCCTTGTAACTAGCAGATTTCTAAGAAATTACTCCATGACCATTCCAGGAATGAAATGCAAACATGACCATGACCTTGTAAACAGATAATCTCCCCACCCTATAAAACATCTTTCATACTGGCAGTATAAACATTTTTTGTATACACCACAACCTCTTTAAAACACTATTGCTCTAATCCAAGGCAAAAAACTATGTTAAATAAACAACCATGTTGTATCCAAACAAAAAATGTTAGATTATATCAAAAAATGACCATTCATGGTTATTTTTCTATATAATCTATACATTTTTTTTTTAGATACAACACTTTTGGGGTTCACTTTGAAACTGTCTGATAACAAAATGAACCAGGTTACAGAAATCCCATATAGATATAGTTTAATTTATGCCCCCACCTATTTGAAGAATAGCAGAAGGGCATTAAGTGTTACCCCTGTCCGTCCCGTACGTATGTACGTCCGTACCTACGTACATCCGTCCCACTTCGTGTCCGGGCCGTAACTCCTAAACTGTATGGAATATATTTATGAAACTTTACAGGTGCATGCATGACATTAAGATGATGTGTCAAGAACAAGGAAGACAACACTTGCTTGTTTGGTTTTTGAATTATCTGCCCTTGACTTGTCCATATAGTAAACCGTGTCCGGGCCATAACTCCTAAACCATATAGAATATATTTATGAAACTTTATAGGTGCATGCATGACATTGAGACGATGTGTCATGAACAAGAAAGACAACTCTTTCTTGTTTGGGTTTTGAATTATCTGCCCTTGACTTATTTCCATATAGTAAACCGTGTCTGGGCCATAACTCCTAAACCGTATGGAATATATCTATGAAACTTTACAGGGGCATGCATGACATTGAGACGATGTGTCAAGAACAAGGAAGACAACTCTTGCTTGTTTGGTTTTTGAATTATCTGCCCTTGACTTAGTTCCATATAGTAAACCGTGTCTGGGCCATAACTCCTAAACCATACGGAATATATTTATGAAACTTTACAGGTGCATGCATGACATTGAGACGCTGTGTCATGAACAAGGACGACAACTCTTGCTTGTTTGGTTTTTGAATTATCTGCCCTTGACTTAGTTCCATATAGTTAACTGTGTCTGGGCCATAATTCCTAAACCGTATGGAATATATTTATGAAACTTTGACATTGAGACGATGTGTCATGAACAAGGAAGACAACTCTTGCTTGTTTGGTTTTTGCATTATCTGCCCTTGACTTAGTTCCATATAGTAAAATGTGTCCGGGCCATAACTCCTAAACCGTATGGAATATATTAATGAAACTTTACAGGTGCATGCATGACATTGAGACGATGTGTCATGAACAAGGAAGACAACTCTTGCTTGTCTGGTTTCTGCATTATCTGCCCTTGACTTAGTTCCATATAGTAAACCATGTCTGAGCAATAATTCCTTAACCGTATGGAATATATTTATGAAACTTTACGGGTGCATGCATGACATTGAGACGATATGTCGTGAAAATAGAAAACAACTCTTGCTTGTTTGGCTTTTGAAAAATCTGCCCTTGACTTAGTTCCATATGGTAAACTGTGTGTGGGCCATAACTCCTACACCATATGGAATATATTTATGAAAATTTACAGATGCATGCATGACATTGAGGCGATGCGTAATGATTATGGAAGATTTGTTTGTGTTGAAGTTTTACGGCCCAGTCAACCCAATGGGGTCATGTTGAGTGCGGTCAGTTTACCTAACCACACGTTTACTGGGCAGGCTTAGTCCTCTAAGCGGTTAACCAGTACTGTGCACATTCTTTTGCCAGAAACTGACAACTGCCCTTCTTGAATCAGCGGAAGGGAGAGAATGACCATAGAAAATATTTCATGATCAATCTCCACGAAAGAATGTTGCCGACCTCGGCCGGGGTTGAACCCGCGACCTCCTGGTCCAACTGAGCCACCGAGGCCGGCAAACATGGAAGACAACTCTTGCTTATTTGGTTTATAAATTATCTGCCCTTGACTAAGTTCCATATAGTAAACTTTTTGTGGGCCATATCAACCTTAATAATAACTTCATGCCGTACCTGTCACAATTACATATGTAACCTTTTTCTGAATGGAATTTTGGCTGGGGCATCCGTGTCCTATGGACACCTTTTCTAGTTTTTATATATTTTATAAATTTCTAAAATAAAATCTTGTGTAAAAGCAGTGTATATTTACAATTTATAATTTTCACCTGTACTCGACAGCAACAAGAATTACTAGAACAGATACGAGAAGAAGAGGCGACTAAGAAGAAGGAGCTAGAAATGAAAGAAGCAAGGCGACTTGAGATGATGAGATTACAGGAGGAAGAGAGGAAGAAACAGCAGGCAGAGGAAGAAGAAAGAAAGAGGAAGGAGCAGGAAGAGCTACAGAGGAAGTAAGTGCTAGCATTATACAAGCAATGTCCAGTATTAAGGTGTTTTTAACCCTCTCAGCCTGGCAGACCAAAACCAATACCAGTACAAACAGTGTAGATTCAGATGAGCTGTCTCCTCAAGATCTATACTGTTTGCCGTTCTATTTTTGTTTTTAAACTGAAACCCCTATTTGCATCAGTAGGCGAGTTCAAATTCAAGAATGGAAGAGTCCACTTCAGAAACTCAGGGTTGAAAGGATATAAGGTGTAGGCTGGCAGCCAAGGCCCAGGTCAGCTTGCCCCTCCTCCCAGTCTGTTCAGAGTGTTCCCTACCCACTTTTACAAATAAACAATAACAATACACAAGATCATATAAAGATGCACCTTAAAAGTGTTGTATCAAAATGTATAGATTGTATAGAGAAATGGCCATTATAATTGTGGTAATTATTCTGAATTATTATTTTGCATTGCTTTGAATAAGTTTTTGCAAAAAAAAAGAAAAAAAAACATCTGGTGGAATTATTTTGGTCAGATGATTCCAAACAGTACCCAAAAGTTGATGTTTACATGTATGTGCAAAAATAAAAAAAAAATCTAAATTATCACCTCTATCGCCTTATCTAAAGCTACATGTAAGATTGTCAATACCATGATACACCACAACCTCTTTATAACACTGTTGTTGGGGTCCATAGCATAAGCAGTGTTAGTTACACAACCGTATTATATCCAAACAAAAATGTATAGGTTATATTAAAAAATGACCATTTATGGTCATTTTTCAATATAATCTATACATTTTTGGGATCCATCTTTGAACCGTGTTATATCCAAAACCATGTTATAATGAACTGTGTTATAAAGAGGTTGTAGTGTATTTACCGTAAGTTTCTGGGTAGACAGGCCTCAGCAAACAGTGTAGACACAGATCAAGAGCCACAAAATGTGGAACCTGATCAAGGTAACACTATTTGCCACTCATTCAGCAGTTAAGACATATCAACAAGCAGTAAAATGGACTTGTTCAATGTTTGTTTGTTTGTGTTGAGGTTTTACAGCCCAGTCAACCCAATGGGGTCATGTCGAGCGCGGTCAGTTTACCTAACCACACGTTTACTGGGCAGGCTTAGTCCTCTAAGCGGTTAACCAGTATTGTGCACATTCTTTCTCCAGAAACTGACAACTGCCCTTCTTGAATCAGCAGAAAGGTGAGAATGACCGTAGAAAATATTTCATGATCAATCTCCATGAAAGAATGTTGCCGACCTCTGCGGGGGTTGAACCCGCGACCTCCTGGTCTCCAGTCGGACGGCGCATCCAACTGAGCCACCGAGGCCGGTTGTTCAATGTTTAGGAGGAAGCAATGGAAAGGAGTTAAGGCATCCAAATATTAACACTTGTCATGCTGAATAAATTAACCCTTGTCCTGCTGAGCCCGGATAAGTCCGGTCTTTGCAAACAGTGTAGATCCAGATCAGTTGGCTTCTGAAGAAGCCAACTGATCTTGATCTGCACTGTTTGACATTTAGTATGTGAATTTATATCAACAATCTGGATCAAGTATTATGATTGGCCGAAAATTAGAAGTGGGCATGGCATCTTAATTTATTCAGCATGACAAGGGTTAAGATGCCACATCCACTTCTAATTTTCAGCCAATCAAATTGCTTGATCTGGATTGTTGCTATAAATTCGCGTATTTAAAGGCAAATAGTGCAGATGCAGATCAGCTGATCCGGATCTATACTGTTTGCAAAGGCAGGGCATATCTGGGTTCAGCACGACTTGGGTTAAGGTATCAAAATATTAACCTTTATCACTCTATGGGCAAATTCAACTGATGACAAATTGATGATATTTTACTTATTTTTTCCAAGAAAATAGGCTTTGACCTTGCATTCAAACCATTTTCTATGGAGACAATTTGCATGAAATATCAAAGCCTATTATCTGGAAAAAATATCTCTAAATGTTGTTTGTCGAAAATTTTGCCCAGCATGCTAAGCATTAACAGTAATTATGGTGTCCCGTCTAACACTGTTCCTATTTTAGGGCACGGGAAGCAGCCTTATCACAACAGCCTGGTCTTGAAACTGTGATGGAAGAAAAAGAGGATGAAACACCCAAAGAAAGAGCTCACAAAGATTCTAACGGACAGACGGAACTTCACAAACTAGCAAGCCAGTCAGCTGCTGATTTAACAACTCTGTTAAACATGGGTTACAATCTAGCAGACAGAGATATGAACAATCAAACAGCTAGGGATATAGCAGAAGAGCACAACATTAAAGAGAATGTTGATGCCATTGGTAAGCATAATTCTAGAACATCTGCCTTCTTTCAACCAAAGAGTATTGAGACATTTTCTCATTTTTCCATAAAATCATATGTTGTGTGTACTCATTGGAATTGTCTCATGAAGAAATTCAAGTGAGAACATACAACATGATTTCATGGAGAAACTAGATGTGTTTTAGGAATTCTAAATAGAAATACCAAAAAAAAAAAAAATAAATAAATAAATAAAAAATAAACAAAATCTGATGTCACCCAAACTCTACGTTAATTTGGCACTATTTGTTTTGTGCTGACCTTGAAAATGAGGTCATGGCCACCAAAATCTTACCAACTTTAAAGTTGTCCCTATGATATATCTCTGCAAGTTTGATCAAATCCACCAAGAGCACAGAAGAAACTGTCACGATGGTGACAATGCTAACACCAATGAAGATGCCTACACATTTGAAAAGCGATTTGTCTAACAGGGAAGTAAATTCTTTTTTGCTAGAGTGGTCTCCCTTTGAGAAGAATGGCAGACACTTTTAACTTAGACTTAAAGGTACCTCTCTTTCTCTTCTGAAGTGTCTCCATATATCTTAACCCTAGTCCTGCTGAACCAGATATAACCTGCCTTTCCAAACACTGTAGATCCAGATCAGTTGGCTTCTGAAGAAGCCAACTGATCTGGATCTGCATTGTTTGCCATTAAGTATGTGAATTTATAGCAACAATCTAGATCAAGCAATGTGATTGGCTGAAAATTAGAAGTGGGTGTGGCATCTTAATTTATTCAGCATGACAAGGGTTAATGACAGTCTTATGGGGACTGGATACACTTGAAGGACTCTTCTGTTGTTTCTGCCAAGAAAGACAACTTTTGTGACTTATTGTTTGCCTTATTGCATGCCAACTCCCTTCAGAAAAGGGATCTAGTCCAAAAGGAAAGAATTTGCAACCACTGGGAACAAATTCTTTCCTTTTAGGGTAGACCCCTTTTCAAAAGAAACAAATATTATTCTAATGGAGTTTCCTCCCCTGAAAGTGTAATTATTTCCCTTAAGATAATGACAGTCTTGAAATGATACACATGTACATATATTTCAGACAATTATGTGAAGAAGTTAATAGAAATGGAGGAATATGACTCACTTCAAGATTTAGTGCTGGCTGGATATGATAAATTCGGTGTTCTTGACAAATTCCAAGAACAAGCTAATGTACCAGAGGATATACAGATCTTTCTTAATGAGCTGCCAGAGCTCCGGGTATGAGGATTATTTGACCCGTAAAGCACTTTGCAAACTTGTAACAGACACCCTTTTATTTTTTTTTTTTAATTCTTTTTCAGAGATTGTTTTTTTTTTTAATCTGTGGAGTTAATAGATTTTCCGCCTTACAAAATGTCTTTTTGGATCCTGGTTAGAGCTGGGTAGCACCAGAAATCATCATGATGACAATCTGAAATATTTTTCTTATTTTCCCAGAATCAACTGTTGACAATTTGAAATATTTTTCTTATTTTCCCAGAAAACTGACTAAGACATTTCATGCAAATTGTCTCCTAAGAGGAGACAATTTGCATGAAATGTCTTAGCATATTTTCTGGGAAAAATAAGAAAAGATCATAAATCTGTCATCTGCTGAATTAGCCCAAAGTGTGGTAAAGGTTAAAAGCCTTTTTTATACATCAAAGGTGCATCATGCATGTATCATGAAGTATCAATACTAATCATCCGTATCATGATACAGTAGCAGCACAAAAAATATCATGGTATATTGATGCATCAATGATATCACCCTAGCTCTAACCCTGGTTATCCCAAAAGATATGATCAGAGAAAATAAGGCTTGACATTTCAAGTAAATCATCTGAAAAATACAAAAAAAAAAAAAAAAAAAAAAAAAGTCAAAGTGTCACCTGCTGCAGTTGTTTTTTAATGCTCAACAGAGACATTTTAGATAAGTCATTATAAGAATAACAATTTGTGTGTAATATTCTTTAATATGCTCTTATTTGTACAATGATGGTGAATTTAACAGATTACAAACAGGTAATATTTCTCTTTAATGGCATGAAATTTCATGAGAACTGTCTCCTCAAACAGTCTTATCATCAAATTTGAGTCTAAAATCCTTAAGTAGAGGGCAGGTACTATATAGATGGCAGATACTATATAGACTTACACAAAGGCTCCATTTAAAAAAGGCTTAAAATACTAAGCAAAATTTGTAGCAGACAACATTCTTTTTTTTTTTATCAGAGAAAATAAATCTTGATATTTCGTGTTGCTTTGCAGACAATTCACATGATACGCAAAGACTTATTTTCTTCGAAAAATAAAAAAAGAATACGTGGTCTGCTGCAGTTATGATTGATACATAAGGGTTAAAAGTAGAAGGTCATGCAGGCAGAGTTGGCGGCAATTTAGTTTCCTGTCTCCTGCAAATGAAAAGGCTATCAAATGATTCAAATGAAATGACAAGTCTTATTTTCTGGGAAAATCATGAAATATTAGCTGCTAGTATTTGAAATAAGTGTGGAAGAAGTAATTCCCTGAGAGTAGATAAATACATATAATTCAGTAACAAAATCCATCAGATCTAATTCACTGAACTATTTTAATATGAAAACAAATGGATGGATTTTTTCATTTACATACTTTTCCTAATATGGTAAATGTTTTAAAATTTCGTACATTTTAGCCTACTGTAAATTTGTTTTTATGCATTTCTTCCATAAAATACTAAGTGGAATGGCAAACAGTGTAGACCCTGATCAGATTGCTCCTTAATTAGCAGTCTGATCTGTGTCTGCACTGTTTGTTTGTTTGTGTTGAGGTTTTACGGCCCAGTCAACCCAATGGGGTCATGTCGAGCGCGGTCAGTTTACCTAACCACACGTTTACTGGGCAGGCTTAGTCCTCTAAGCGGTTAACCAGTATTGTGCACATTCTTTCGCCAGAAACTGACAACTGCCCTTCTTGAATCAGCGGAAGGGAGAGAATGACCGTAGAAAATATTTCATGATCAATCTCCACGAAAGAATGTTGCCGACCTCGGCGGGGGTCGAACCCGCGACCTCCTGGTCTCCAGTCGGACGGCGCATCCAACTGAGCCACCGAGGCCGACACATCTGCACTGTTTGCATATGCCAGTTAGTGTAAAATTTTTAGGACAATTACCCTAGGCACTGAGCACATGTAAATGAGTTAGCAGTGTACCAATATCAGGGCTGATTCTTGCTGAATTCTGTGTAATAATCTAGGGTCTTCAATCACAGAAAAGTTCTGATAAACATTTATTCCATGTCAGCTGTATGGCTCATATGATTGGTGTAAAAGTTTGCTGTAAAAGAGACATCTTGCCAATAAAGCAGCTACCAATGCTATTCAAGTACCAAACTATGCATAAAATGAAGAAGGAAGCTATTTGGGACAAAAAAGGTGGCACCCTTACAAGTGGAGGTGCCCCCCCGCCCCCCCCTTTTTTTTTTTTAGAAAAAAATGTGGGACACGCAGCCTCAAAAAGGAAAAAAGTAATTTATCATATCCAAGAAAGGTAACATTCTATCTTTTATCCTGTTCCTAAATGCCTGAGGGACAATTTGCATGAAATGTCTAAAAAGAATGACCACTGAGAGCAATGAAAACACACAGACAACTAAAAATTCCTGATGTGTCCATGTTTTCTGGACCAGGCTAGCTAGTTTCAGCCAATTAGGCCTCACCAGATCCTCATATAAAGTTTAAAAAAAAAACACAGAATGGGCTCAATGATTGCAAAGCACCAGATAATACAGTCAAACCTCGTTATCTCGAACTCGCTTATTTCGAATTACCGCTTATCTCGAAGTGAAAATCTGGTCCCTGTTTTAACATGAAACTATGACAACAGGTAACAAAATAATGTGGAAAAGAGGAGAATTGCTCCTAAGGAGCAATTTCTCCTCTTTTCCACATTATTATATATATATATTTCTTACTTCAGGAGTCAAATTACATATTCATTTGTTAAATGTGGTTGTTCAATTTATTGTTTTCCTCACTCTCTGAACTCTGATATGTCGAGGCACGGATATCTCGAAGTGTTTCAGTGAGTCCCTTGCAATTCGAGATAATGAGAGATAATGAGAGTCGACTGTATAACCTAGTGAAGTACCTGGAGATGTTTTCTAACCCTATTGTCTGAGGAAATGCATGTACCAGTAAGAGAAAAATGTTTCAAAGCATCATGTATGGAAACTTTTACCAAGCATGCTAAACATAACAAATTTACATTACAGGAGAGGATATCAGCAGTATTTAAAGCAGTACAAACTGAAGGATTACGAGATCTTCAACAATCTCTCGAGAGAAAGAAGATGGTTCATGCAAAAGACATCCAAGGGAGATCACCACTGCATATGGCAATTTTAGTAGGACATAAAGAGGCTGTGGAGCATATTGTTACAAATTTTCCTGTTGCTATGAAATGTAAAGACAATGTAAGTATGAGTCTACAACCTAACATTTTAACTCTTGAAGCACTAAACAAAATTGTAGCAGACGATGTTCTTTTTATTCTTTTTTGTATCAACATTTAATAAAAAAAATTTTTTTTTCCATTTTTTATTCTGTATTTGTTGCTATCATACTTTAACTGTCTTGAATGACAGGAAAATCATGTACATACCATACATACAAAAGTCAACACTAGGACAGACAGGCCTACACAAAACTCAAGATTTAGATCAGACTGCTTAAGGTCTACACTGTTTGCCATTTTGTCATAACATCTGAGACACACTGACAAGTACACATGTATTAAAAAATATTTAGTGAAATTATGATATGATATATTTCTCTTTCCAGCTTGATCGAACTCCACTACATTACGCAAATGCTGTCTCAGAAGAAATGGCTTCCATTTTAGAAACTCATGGGGCAGATCCTTTAGCTCAAGATGTGGTAAGTGGGCCATGAGAACTGTTTATAATGGGAATGGATACACTTTCAGGGAAGACAATTCTGTCTAAATTGTTTTGCTACCTTCTGAAAAGGTGTTTACTTTAAGGTGTCAGAGTAGACCCCATGTCAGAAGGGGCTTGGTGTGCAGAAAAGCAAAGAGGTAAAAAGTTGTCTCCCTTGTAAAGAGTAGCATAAATGTGAAATGATTCAGATCAGGATCTCCACTGATATATTCTGTTTGCATGTGCCTCAAAGACACATTTTTGTTTGGCGGAGCTCAAGTAGCCATTCTGTAATGCACAACTTCATTTTTAACCCTTCTCTTGCTGAGCACGACATGCCCTGTTTTAGCAAACAGTGTAGATCCAGATCAGTTGGCTTCTGAAGAAGCCAACTGATCTGGATCTGCACTGTTTGTCATTTAATATGTGAATTTCTATCAAAAACCCGGATCAAGTAAACTGATTGGCTGGAAATTAGAAGTGGGCGTGGCATCTCAATTTATTCAGCATGACAAGGGTTAAACAGATTTAAAATTTGCAAATGCTCCTTTGTCAAAAAATGTCCCTTTTTAATCCTAGTCCTGCTGAACCTGGATATAACCTTCCTATGCAAACAGTGTAGATCCAGATCTGTTGGCTTCTGAAGAAGCCAACTGATCTGGATCTGCACTGTTTGCCATTATGTGAATTTAATCAATTTATATCAACAATCTGGATCAGGTAATCTGATTGGCTGAAAATTAGAAGTGGGCATGGTACCTAAATTTATTCAGCATGACAAGGGTTAAACAAACTCTTTCAAATTCGAAGACAATGAGCATCATTATTGATACACAAAATGAAAAAAATAAAACTGGCAAGCAATCCTTTGTTAATTACTGTCAAAGAAAAACAAAATACTTGCCCACAAAAAGACAGCTGATAGCTGTTGTTTTGCATTTAAACAAGGCATGTCCAGAAAATGCAATCTCCCATAAAGTGATCAAAGTCTATTACAACTCTTGAAATGGATTCCACTGAATAAAAAGCTATCATAAAAAGGAAAAAAAAAAATCTTTATAATAGTTTCTTCAATTTGTCAGTAAATTCCCAGGTATTGTTTACATTTTGTCCTGATATATTTCTCATTCCTTATGTGGTTTATGACTGTGACCTTTGCTGGGTAAAGGGTCATTCAAAATTGTAGCCATACCTCCAGATAAGGTAATTTTTCAACCAAAAAGTACTGATATTTCTCTTCTCTCTCCATGAAAACATGTGTTTTGGGCACACTCATGTTTTCATGGAGAAAGACCAAAACAAACGTTTTGCTTGCTGGGTAATTTATTATGCATAATTTTTTTCGTCATCTGGATTTTTTTTTTTTTTTTTTTTTTTTAAATTAACTTTTAAAAGAAAATCTGTCAGGATTACCATCAGAGTGCCAAACAGTTTGGATCCAGATAAGGTCCGATGTTTTGTCGGGCCTGATCTGGGTCCAAATTGTTTGCAAAGGATATCAGCAGACGACAAAAGTCGTCAGAAGCAGGGAAAGAGTTAAGGAGTCAGTAAGGACTGATTTTTCATATTTATGCCCAGCAGACAATTCACATGAAATATCAACTATCAAGCCTTACTTTCTCAGTTATAAAAAAAATATTGACTATGCTTCAAGGGCCAACATTATTTTACAGCTGGAAAGATCTCCAACATTCTACAAAGAAAACCCAGAAGATATACTGGCAATGAAGGCTTCTCTACCTTCTTTGTCAGAAGCCAGTACAGAACAAGGTCAACAACAGGAACAGGAAGTAGGTCAACAACAGGAACAGGAAATAGGGCAACAACAGGAACAGGAAGTGGGTCAGCAGCAACAGGAACAGGAAGTAGGTCAGCAGCAACAGGAAGAGCAGTGAGTCAGCAAGAATCAACAGAATAGGAAACAACTCAACAGTAGTCTGAATAGAGTGGCAAGATTGAACATGAACATACATCTGTCTCACAGTCAAATATATATACCGTGAAAGTGTGGCAATACCATGGTAACAGGACAAAATACTGCTGCTGATTATCTGGTTACCATGTGTGTGTGCATGGGAGACCATTGTCAAATTTGCAGGACTTATTTAATACTATTGTTGAACATTTAACCTGCTGAATTGAATATTAGAAGACATCATTCTTATTTTTTCCAGAAACAAAACTTGAAATAGTTTGTGCAAAATAATCACCCTGATCCATATTTCATATTCAGCCTCTACCCCAATAGCAATTTAATATTCTAGCAATTTGTTAATCTTAATGTTGTCTGGCAGTTGTTTAACCCTTAAAGTGCCAAGCAAAATTTGTAGCAGACCGCATTTTATTTTTATTTTTCAAGCAGATGATTCACATGAAATATCAAGACTTGTTTTCTTTGAAAAAAATAAAAAAAAAAAATATTTCAAAATGTCATCTGCTGCAGTTGTGACTGACACTTTAAGGATTAACCCTTCCAGCCCTGCAAACAGATACCAGTGCAAACAGTGTAGAAACGTCTTATCATGATCTCTACTGTTTGCCATTCCTGTTTGCAATAGTGGATGTGTCCAAATTAAAAGCTGAATAGTTCACTTCAGAAACTCATGGGTGAAAGGGTCAAGGATAATTTTACAAATCTGAATAGTAAAAAGTGTCTTACTTTTGTCCTGATTAACAATTATGTGTTCTTCAGACTGAAGCCAAAACAATTCTATAACTCACTGAATGTCAACCATGTATTTTCTTCATAGATATTAGCAGATATTTAATATATTTTTCGGAGCAAACATGATGCATAGGCTGATTTGCTGGATATACATATCCGAAAGCACCTATTTCACATATTGCTGCTTTAACATATATGTATTTTTAATCTACGTAGATACAATATTATAGCTCCAGATAAGCTGCTTTTTTCAAAGAAAGAGTATGGATATATACGTGTACTTAAGGACATAAGTTCTGCACGATGCAGTGAATTAATGGATTTTTTTCTTCAGTTTATCAGTCCACAATTTTCAAACTTGGTAGTAGAACACAATTTCCTCAATACATTTTCCCAAAACAAACCGCCTTAATCTCTCCAGACTATGAGCGACGTTACTTTATTTCAGTGCTATACTGAATTATTAAATGATAGGGATGGAGCAAGTATAACAAAGCCTGTGCAGAACTTTTGCCTTGAGTATATGTATTTCTCCATGAAAACGTGGGTACTCATTAGTAGTGCCTCGGTAAGTTGCGTCTAATGAGTACTAATAACATATGTTTTCACAGAGAATTATGAAACATAATTTCCTGGATGCTCCTCAGGAGCATCCGAAATTATGTTTCATAATTCTCTGTGAAAAGACCTCTTGTATGGGGCTATGTACACTACGCACTCTGCTCATATTACAGGGTATGCTTTGTTCTATTATTATGTGTTCTTTATATGTAAATAATTGTTCTGGGTAACATTTGTTAAGTTTAGATATTTTACCACTATTTAACTTTATTAGATTTGTTTTAATATATGATACTTTCTTATGTTGAACTTTACAGAAAACTTTACCAGACTGTTTGCAACTTCTACTAGAATCAGTGTTTTTGTAAGAAATTAAATTTTAGGAAGATATTTGCATTTGTGTTTTTCATATACATGTACCAGAAAATACCATTACAATACAAAATATACATTAGGTATAGATTGGGTTACTAGAAATACAAGTCTCTGGAATGTGAAATGAAGGCTATTGTCATAACATGACACCACAATGTACTTTTTGTTAAATGTTCTGTTGTGTTCCACTTACTTATGTTTTTCTTTTAACAATTATATATTCAGTTAAATTTGAGTAACAGAATTGCCACCTTTCTCGGAAATGGCGGGGTGTGGGATAAAAGCTGAAGTCTTGGCTCTACAAATTTATAAAAAAAAGAGACTAAAGTACATGTAGATAATTATCTGTCTGAATACTTAGGGTAAATTCTGAATTTACCCTAAGTATTCAGACAGACAGGTCTAGGCAAACAGTGTAGAACCAGATCAAACACTGCTCAATGCAGCTTCTGAGCAGAGTCTACATTGTTTTCCACTCTTCCCTCAAAATTTTAACACATCAAGAGGTAGCTAAATAGATTTGTTCAAACATTTGGGCAAGTATGGTAAAGAGTTCAGATGTTCAAATATTTAGGGCAAATACAGTAAGCAAAAATTTGTCAACTTACCAGTCAATTTTCCTGAGGTATAACCAAAACTATTTGGCAGTGGTCGTGGTTTTTGGTCTGCTTTCTTGCACCATTCTTCGTATTTCTGTCTTGCTTTAATCTGTTGTTCTTTCCTCTCCATTTCCTCCTCTTTCTGCTTTCTCTTCTCTTCCTTCTTTTTCTCTTTCTCTTGCTGTTTCTTTGTTTCCAACCACTCTCTAAACTTTCTATCAGACTTATCACTTATCATCTTCTTTTCTTCTTCTTTAATCATAGTTTCTGTCTTTGATCTTTGTTTTTCAATTTTCTTCTTCAAATTTTCCTCAAAAGACTTTTTTTCCAACCATTCTTTTCTTGTGTCTTCTGCTTTCTTCTGCTTTCTTTCCATTTCTGCTTCTTCTTCCTCTTTCTTTTTCTTTTCTTCTATTTTTTTCCTTCTCTCTTCTCTCCTTTTTGTTCGGTCTTCTTTCACTTTCTGTATGAGCCACTGTTCCCATGGTGACATGACTGGTTCCCCATCTTCAGTGTCATCTGTTGTTGGAGATTCAACAAATTTCCTACAAAATAAATAATAGCACTGGAACCTCTTTATTATAAGACAACTTCCAATATAAGACAGTTTACAGGTGGTCCTAAAAATTGGTGCATCAAAACAAAAATGCATATATTATACAGAAAAATGACCATTTATGGTCATTTTTCTGTATAATCTATGCATTTTTGTTTAGATACAACACGGCTGTTTAGCTAACATGGTCTTTGCTGTGGAGCCTAGCAATAGTGTTATAAAGAGATTGCGGTGCACAATAAGGAAAGGTGTCTTTGGCACATACACAGTGAAGATCCAGATAAGTCAGTGAAGCTGCATACATTCTGTAGTATCCATCTGTAAGCAGATTCTGTAAGGTCCACTTTGGCACTGATCAGACTGCGCAGATGCACAAATGATCTGGAACTTTGCTGTCAGCACATGCCCAAAAGGCACATTTTCTCATGATGTGGGTCAATTACAAGGAAATCATGACCTGCAAGAAAAGGACCTTTGTAGGTATGCAAATATCAAAGGCCCAAATATGTTTTAAGCACAATGATCCCAATTAACAGGTGGTGTCATTTCAGTCACAATAACAGACAAAATATCACAGGCTAGATGTTAAAGGATTAACCTTCAAGGGGGAACAACAGCTGCAGATGACATTCTAAATAAAAGCACCGCAAGCATAATACCCCGCCATAGGAATTATTTGTTTATGTATTAAAGTTATCGTTGCGAAAATGTCTGGAAAGAAAATGACGGAGGGACAGGTAACAATCCTAAACCAGATCTTGATAATATCAATGGACAGATAACAATCCTAAACCAGATCTTGATAATATCAATGCATATAGTAAGTTTGGTTGAAAGGCCTTGTTATTTACTCAAGTTATCATCCAGAAATGAAAATATGGGCGTGTCTTGGGCAGATAACTCCGTAAAAATTTGATGAAATTTGCCCCTTATCAATTCCAAACCAGATCTCCTTAATGTCAATACATATAGCAAGTTTGGTTAAAATCCGTTGTTATTTACTAAAGTTATCATCCGGAAACGAAAATATGGGCGTGTCTCGGGCAGATAACTCCGTAAAAATTTGACGAAATTTGCCCATTAGCAATTCCAAACCAGATCTCCTTAATGTCAATGCATACAGCAAGTTTGATGAAAATCCCTTGTTATTTACTCAAGTTATCATCCAGAAACGAAAATATGGGCGTGTCTCGGGCAGATAACTCCGTAAAAATTTGACGAAACTTGTCCATTAGCAATCCCAAACCAGATCTCCTTAATGTCAAAAATTGACGAAATTTGCTCATTAGCAATCCCAAACCAGATCTCCACAATATCAATGCACATATGAAGTTTGGTGAAAATCCATTGATGTTTACTCACGTTATCATCCGGAAACGAAAAACGGAAGGATGGACGGGCGGACACACGGACGGACACACGGATGACCAACGTGAAACCATAATACCCCGCCACTATTGTGTGGCGGGGTATAAAAATCTATTTTTCTGAGTAAATAAGGCTTGAGCAGATAATTCACATGAAATCTGAAGCCTTTTTTTCTGACAAATAAAAATGTTTTAGAATGCCAGTTGCTACAATTCTAAATGGTACTTCAAAGGCTGATACTAGAGCTATTTAAGATATAACCTTACTTTCAGTATCAGAACTCCTTCTGTGGTGAATATAATAATCCAAACAACCAGCAAAAACATTTGGAACAAAAGTATCTTCCAGTATTTTTGTTATATCAAAAGAAGCTCGAGTATCAGCCTTTAAGGGTTAAAGTTTGTCTGAGTTGGAGTTTTACGGTCCAGCCAACACTGTTAAGGTCACGTCAAACCAGTCAGTTAACCTATCGGTATTCACACTTTTCCTGGCAAAGCTTATTTCTCTATGTGGTTTACCAGTACTTGTGCACATACTTTCGCCAGTTACTATTAACTGCCCTTCTTGAATCAGCTGAAGGGGAAGAATAACTGTAGCATGAATTCATGATAAATCTCCACAGAAGTTATGTGGCGGCTGGGCGAGCTTCAATTTGAACTTGCAACCCCTGGATCTGCAGTCAGATGTGCTACTAACTGTGCTATGGACCCCGGCCCTGTTGAGGCACTTTTAATGAGAACACACAATATATGCTTTCATCAGTGCTCCAGATAAGATTTTGGTACTTTGAGTATTTTACCCCTGCTTTAAAGCTGAATACTTAAATGCCCATTTGCAAAGCTTAACTCTTAAAGTACCAAGAATAAATGTAGCATGCAAAATTCTATTTTTTTTTTTTTTCAGACAAAATAAAGCTTGGCTTTTCATGTGATTTGCAGACAATTCAATGAAATGCTAAGCTTTGTTTTCTCTGAAAAACAACAACAATTGCAAAACAATCTAGAATGCATAAATTTGTCATCAGTGCTTTAATTGTTAAACCCTTTCTGATCTAGTATACTGCTACTGCTCACAAAAGAATCAATGTGAAGGAAGTTGCTTTATGTTAAAATTTTTTACCATTAAATTTGATTTCAGTGCTGAAATCCAATACTTCATTGAGTATTTTTACCTCTCAACTTAAATTTCAATGCTGATTTTCAAAAATTAAATGCTGAAATACCCTTTACTTCCTCTTATCTAGAGCTCTAATAGAGCTAAATATAACTGCCTTGGCGAGGCGCTTCTAATGAGTACCCACAACATATGTTTTCATGGAGAAATAAGAAAATTATCACTTCTTTTTGACTGAAAAAAGCACCTTAAGTAGAGCTATGTTTTTTTTCTTGCTATCAAAAAATGTCCTGGGGACTCAAAAACGAGTTGAAAGCTGCCAAGGTAAATGATTCTTCGGTGTTCGAGTCATTAAAGTTTTACTGTAGTTAACTGATTGTTGTTAACAAGGCTCATTTTACCTTAAAACTTTTTTCCTCATCACTTTCTTTTCCTTCCCATATGTATTAATATTATTCATATTCAGGTTCTGATTAGAATCTTTTGCTTTTAAGACCCTCTTTTCCATTTTCTTTTGTTCTTCTTTCTTTCTCTGCAGCTCCACTTCTCTGTCAATGTCATCTTCACTGAGACTCTCACAGCTCTCATGTTCCAATACTGATGTCAGGGAAGCTGTTGATCCTCGTGACTCAGGTGAATCAGATCTTGGTCCCACAATTGCCTCAGGCTGCATCCAGCTTGGTTTTGTGACAGTAGCTGTGACTGGTCGAGGTCGTAGTGATGTCATCTTTAGCTCCCTGTAAAACATACAATGACACATAAAGTGAATGGACACATCTTCAAAGGAACTCTGAAGTACTCTGATCTGAAAGGAATTCATACACCAGGGAAGCATACGGTAAATGTCCTAAAATTTCGTACTGACAAAATGACATATGCAAACAGTGTAGACCCAGATCAGACTGCTCCTAAAGGAGCAGTCTGATCAGGATCAACACTGTTTGCCATTCCACTAGGTATTTTAAGAAACAACCACATAAAAAGCAAAATTGAGGCAAAGAAAGTATGGAATAAGCTGTTCGAAATTTTAGGACATTTACCGTGTTCTTTTTTGCTAGAGTAAGACTCCCATTGAGAAGCGAGGCACAAACTTTCAACATATTTGTCCTGCTTCTCCATGGAAATGTAAACCAAAGGTATCTGTCAGAGTCACCTCCACATGATGATTCTGATAAGCACCGTAACTGCCTTCTGAAGAGATAGGAAAACAATCAAACTTCTTAACCCTAAAAGTGCTTCAGCAAAATTGTAGCAGATGACATTCTAAATTATTTTTATCATTTCTCAGAGAAAATAAGATTTGGCATTTCATGTGCATTGTCTGCTATGCATTTTCTCTTAAAAATCCAAAAAGCATGCAATCAAAAAGTTGTCTGCTGAAGTTGTGATTAGTGCTGTAAGGGGGTCAGTAATTCAAAGAAGAATTTTACAGAAAGGGCTGTCAGTCTTATAATGCAGCTAAACATTGTACATGTACCTGAGGTAAAAAAATAAGAATCAACAGATTGTAAAACACAGTTCAAGGTCATATATTTTCATGCATTCTTGAAGGCAATCTGAGGATGCAAGTGTATACACAGTTAGGCGACAAGGTCTGTCATATGACACAGAAAACCAGAAACAGGGGTGGTTGCTAGGGTTGACATAAATGTTGATGGATGAACAGACGTAAATGTTGCTGGACTGCAAACGGACCCCTATGTTGCAACTGTTACAAAAGTGGGTGAGATAAAAAAAAAAAAAAAAAAAAAAAAAAAAAAAAAAAAAAAAAAAAACCCACCTCATCTGGATCCAGACATTCTTGAATCTATTCACATGTATTCTAATTATATTTTCTTACTTCTATGTGTTTTTACAATGAAGTGAATGTTTACCAACTGATGCATCACACTAGGAATGCAGAAATTCCAAAGCAAAGCATGGCACTTCTATGCAGTTAAGTGGTCAGAGCCTGATGGGCTGAAAAAAGAGAGAAATGCCCTCAATTTTACGATGTTTTTTCTTCACCAAAACATTTCAGGATTACACAGACAAAATTCTTTTCAAATAAAATGCTTAACTCACATAGGCAACATAATCTGTTAATTAATTTCCTGCTTGACACACTTTGATAACTGTATACCATTAATGCATAACTCGTAGTCATCAACACTTTTCAGCAGGCCATGTCCCCATCTTCAAAACACATTATTTACCCCTGAGTTAGAATAGAATGATTAAAGCATCTTTTTTGTGGGTCATTTTGTGTCATCTTCCAGAGTAAGGCAGAAAAAATTAGAGGAGCTAATAGAGGAGGCAAAAGCAAGAAATGGAGAATAAGAAAAGAAACCAGAGAACCAATGGTCCTAAACTGCTCACCTGAGTGCTGAGTGTTTTTTAAAATGAATTTGAAGGTCATTATAGAAGACTGTCCCATGGACTGTTAATATGCTTATTGGGAGCCAGGCTCATGTTATGGGGCTTTATGCCCCTCTTTAGATTCATGAACCCAGGGGTTTGTACCATGAGTTTATTTGATGATTATGTTAAATTCTGTGCTAAGGTCGAAGGTCAAGAAGTGACCTTGACCTTTGATATGCAAGTAGCTTCATTTAGTTGATTGCAAATACAAAATTAAATTCCACAGGCAACATTAGTTTCCAAAAAATTGACAATTTCCACTTTTTTTCCAATACAAAAGCATATGCGACCAAATTTGACCTTGACGTAAATTGGATCAAGGTCAAGCCAGTCATCATTTGAATAAACTACGATGGGCCCTGAGACCCCAATACTGCATACAAAGTTTCAAGGCAATAAGTCCATTGGTTTTGGAGAAGGAAGGTTTTTAAAATGATTTTACCATTTACCGCATGGCAGCCATATTTGTCATGTGACCAAACTCATATTCATTAATTTTCATTTCCTTGTTCCTAAAAGCTTTCCTAGGAAATTATGTTACAAATGGCACAGTGGTTTCTGAGAAAAACAAGTTTTAATTTTCACATCGGAATGACCTTGGGCCAAGGTCAAGGAATGGCCTTGATCTTGAATACTCGTGTAGTTTCCTTTACTTATTTAGCTATTTGCACCTACAAATTTTCAGATCACAGGCTGGAATAGTTTCTGAAAAATACACAGTTTTGACTTTTTCCCATACAATAGCCTATGCGACCAAAGATGACCTTAGCCTAGAATAAGTCAAGGCCATCCGGGGGTCATCATTTAAATAAACTATGACTGGCTTGAGTTCCCAATGCTACATACCAAGTTTCATGATAATCTGGTTCCTGAGAAGAAGATTTTTAAAGGGTCTTGATCTTATATGGGTATGGTGGACATATTGGTCATGTGAACAAATTCATATTAATTAATTTTCATTTTCTTGTTCCTTAAAGTTTTCATATGAAATTTGGTTACAAATGGCCCAGTAGTTTCTGAGAAAAACAGTTTTAATTTTCATATTTGAATGACCTTGTGCTAAGGTCAAGGTATGACCTTGACCTTGAATACTCAAGTAGTTTCATTTACTTATTTAGCTCACTGCATTTACCAATTTTCAGACCACAGGCTGCAATAGTTTCTGAAAAATACATGGTTTTGACTTTTTCCCATACAAAAGTCTATGCAAACAAATTTCACCTTAGCCTAAAATAGGTCGAGGTCATCCAAGTGTCATCATTGAACAAACTATGATTGGCTCAAGTCCCCAATGCTACATGCAAAGTTTCATGATAATCGGCCTACTGGTTCTGGAGAAGAAGACTTTTGAAGGGTTTTTACCTTATATGGGCATGGCGGCCATCTTGGTCATGTGTTCTGGACCCCGCGAACAAACTTTCGTTCCCTATCCCATGGATACACCACATGAAATTTGACTTCAATCGGCCCAGTGGTTTCAGAGGAGTAAATGTTTGAAAATGATGACAGACGACAGGCTACAGACAACGACAACAGAGGCTAGACATACTATAGGCTCTCCAGTGAGCCAAAGGCTCAGATGAGCTAAAAAGTGAATGACAATGCAGAAACAGAAGCAATTCTAACATTTTCATTTCCTTGTTCCTAAAAGCTTGCCTATGAAATTTGGTTACTAATGGCGCAGTGGTTTCTGAGAAAAACAGGTTTGAATTTTCATATCGGAATGACCTTGGGCCAAGGTCAAGGAATGACCTTGAATACATGTACTCTTGTAGTTTCCTTTACTTATTTAGCTACATTTGTACCTGCACCTACAAATTTTCAAATCACAGACTGGAATAGTTTCTGAAAAATACACAGTTTTGACTTTTTCCCATACAATAGCCTATCCGACCAAAGTTGACCTTAACCTAAAATAAGTCAAGCCATCCAGGGGTCATCATTTGAATAAACTATGACTGGCTTGAGTTCCCAATGCTACATACCAAGTTTCAAAAGTCTATGTGAACAAATTTGACCTTAGCCTAAAATAGGTCGAGGTCATCCAAGTGTCATCATTTGGACAAACTATGATTGGCTCAAGTCCCCAATGCTACATACAAAGTTTCATGACAATCGGCCTACTGGTTCAGGAGAAGAAGACTTTTGAAGGGTTTTTACCTTATATAGGCATGGCCACCATCTTGGTCATGTGTCCTGGACCCCACGAAAAAACTTTTGTTCCCTATCCCATGGATGCTCCACATGAAATTTGACTTCAATCGGCCCAGTGGTTTAAGAGGAGTAGATGTTTGAAAATGATGACAGACGACAGACGACAGGCTACGACAACAGAGGCTAGTCATACTATAAGCTCACCAGTGAGCCAAAGGCTCAGGTGAGCTAAAAAGTGAATGACAATGCAGATGCATTGCCATCCACAGATTTATGGATAGGATAGTTACCACGTGGTAATTATATCCTATCCATAAAATATCAAACGATTTCTAGACAAGACACAACCATTTGTATGACTTAAGGTGTTGTTCAAATATAATCAAATGCAAAAATAAAGAGAAAAAAATCAAGAGAAAAAAATCCAAGAGATCAGTTTTGCACCATCCGCACTACCAACTGCAAGAAAGCTCTACTGACCCCAAGTATCTGTGTTGCCATCATAAGCATTTGACTGGTCGATATTTTTATCATGGATCTAGCTTCAGAAAACAGTTGTTAATTTCAATACTAGGTCATCCTTAAACAAGAGCTGTCGGAGGACAGCGAGCTCGCCTGCTGGGTACATTTTATATTGTAACATTTTTATCATTAAGCCATATAATATAGGTCACACTGACCTAGATGTATTTGTATGTAAATCATTTTGTCACTTAGATATAATAATCCAGGTATGACAATTCTCCATGAAATAGTAATAAAAATAAAAGGCAAAATCACTGAAGCATGAAATATAGGTCACAATGACCTAGATATAGTAAGTGGTCATTCATTGTGTCACATGGAACTAATATCCCAGGTGTGACATTTATCCAACAAATAGTATTCAAGATATAAGGCAAAATCACTGAACCATGAAATATAGGTCACACCAACAGAGAGATATTTTGACGTCAATAATCGGGTCACAAGGAACTAATATCCCAGGTGTGACATTTATCCAACAAATAGTATTCAAGATATAAGGCAAAATCACTGAACCATGAAATATAGGTCACAATGACCTAGATATAGTAAGTGGTAATTCATTGGGTCACATGGAAGTAATATCCCAGGTGTGACATTTATCCAACAAATAGTATTCAAGATAGAAGGCAAAATCACTGAACCATGAAATATAGGTCACACCAACAGAGATATATTTTGATGTCAATAATCGGGTCACAAAGAACTAATATCCCAGGTGTGACATTTATCCAACAAATAGTATTCAAGATATAAGGCAAAATCACTGAACCATGAAATATAGGTCACACCAACAGAGATATATTTTGACGTCAATAATCGGGTCACAAGGAACTAATATCCCAGGTGTGACATTTATCCAACAAATAGTATTCAAGATATAAGGCAAAATCACTGAACCATGAAATATAGGTCACAATGACCTAGATATAGTAAGTGGTCATTCATTGGGTCACATGGAAGTAATATCCCAGGTGTGACATTTATCCAACAAATAGTATTCAAGATATAAGGCAAAATCACTGAACCATGAAACATAGGTCACACCAACAGAGATATATTTTGACGTCAATAATCGGGTCACAAGGAACTAATATCCCAGGTGTGACATTTATCCAACAAATAGTATTCAAGCTATAAGGCAAAATCACTGAACCATGAAATATAGGTCACAATGACCTAGATATAGTAAGTGGTCATTCATTGGGTCACATGGAACTAATATCCCAGGTGTGACATTTATCCAACAAATAGTATTCAAGATATAAGGCAAAATCACTGAACCATGAAATATAGGTCACAATGACCTAGATATAGTAAGTGGTCATTCATTGGGTCAAATGGAACTAATATCCTAGGTGTGACATTTATCCAACAAATAGTATTCAAGATATAAGGCAAAATCACTGAACCATGAAATATAGGTCACAATGACCTAGATATAGTAAGTGGTCATTCATTGGGTCACATGGAACTAATATCCCAGGTGTGACATTTATCCAACAAATAGTATTCAAGATATAAGGCAAAATCACTGAACCATGAAATATAGGTCACAATGACCTAGATATAGTAAGTGGTCATTCATTGGGTCACATGGAAGTAATATCCCAGGTGTGACATTTAACCAACAAAAAGTATTCAAGATATAAGGCAAAATCACTGAACCATGAAATATAGGTCACAATGACCTAGATATAGTAAGTGGTCATTCATTGGGTCACATGGAAGTAATATCCCAGGTGTGACATTTATCCAACAAATAGTATTCAAGATATAAGGCAAAATCACTGGACCGTGAAATCTAGGTGACCTTGACCGTAAAATGTAGGTCACCATGACCTTCACTCTCTTACACTTAAACTGATGTCACATAGTTAGCTGATGTATAACCAGTTGTGTCTATAACCTGTAGGCATATAAGATTTTACAAATGTGTCCTAGATTTTGACCCCTAGCCCCACCCCAAGGCCCACCCTGAGGTATGAACCCAGGGGTATGTTCTTTTGGAATCTCAGAAGACTCGTCCAGGTACCCAAATTATAAATATGACTGCTCTATGAGGAGTGAAAGTCAAGATATAAGAATTTGAAAAACTTTAACACAGTATTATAAAGGTGTCCTAGATTCTGACCCCTAGCCCCTCCCAGGGGCATGAACCCAGGGGTTTATTCTCTTGGAATCTCAGAAGACCCTCCAAGGTACCTAAGTTCCAAATTTGATGCCTCTGTGAGGAGTGACTGTTGAGATATAAGCATTTGAAAAACTTTAACACAGTGTGACGGGAACGGGAACGCAAACGCAAACGACCGGGGTGACTACAATAGCTCTCCTTGTACTTCGTACAGGCGAGCTAAAAATTGTATGTTTGCTGTACCCCGACCCAAGCTAATTTAAATGGGTCAGTCGGTAGGGGTTTTTTTTTTGTTTTTTTTTTATATTTTATTTAGGTTTAGTGAAAACTGGAAGATGGAGGGGTGCCAGGGGATTAGGGAGAAGAGATGCTTGATGAAGAATGCCATATGCAATCTTTTATGTGAATAAAAAAGAAAACTAATATGTCCAATGAACAGCATCTTTATTTTTCTTTTAACAAATACTGCTAGAAAAGAAAGGTACTTTTGACAAAACTTCTGATAACTCAGACTTGTTCTCTTATTCAGATCAGGACAATGAGGTAGCCTCCAGTATGTCCGATTTATCAGATTTTGAGTATCTTTGTTATCTGGTAGTATTCATAGTGACATGGTGGTGAAAAAAATGAATTTTAATATGTAATCCTACCTTCTGATCATTTCTCCACTGAGCTTCAGCAATGCTGTTTGACAAAGTCAATTTGCTAACATAATTCAGAATAAATGACTAGAGACCTGAAGCCATACTGACAGCTGGAACTTAAAAGAACCCTTTTTTCCATCATCAATGAGGCAAAAACATTTTTCTCAGCTCCCTGTTTTGCAGCCGATTCCTGCTCATTTTCATGGTCACTGCCTGGCAGTTTGATATGGATGGTTGCATACCTGAGAGACTCATCAAAATCTCTCAAAACACTTATTTTTTTGTATGGATCAGGGCAAAACTGTTCTCCGTTCACTGTTGAAGAAACCCCTATAGTTGCTAACTTTTCAAACTTGTCCCACGTATCGGTGGGGAAATCATCATCCGACAATCTATCCGTGCAATAATCGAAAAGGTCAAAACATGTTGAAGATTTTTCAACACTCCAAATGGCGTTTTTAAAGACGACTGTGGTCTTATTTGCAGTTTCTTCGAATACGGACACACTGAACGTGACCTTCTCCGCCATATTGTTGGAAAATCAATAGACGCTTGCTTTTGCTATGACTGAACGAAGCCAAGCCTCTGCATGAGCGAATGGATAATAGCGGATCCGAAACGGCATAGCAGAACCGAAATTGATGGAAACTCGCGGAAAAAAAAAAAACGATAGCCGTGACTGGCCAAAAAAAAGTTTTGGGTCGGCACTATTTTAATGAGTCGGTCGGGGTACAGCAAACATACAATTTTTTAAGGATGGCCCTAGCTCAGATTTTTTCATAGTGAAATTGACTATACCAATGTTGGAATGTAGACAATGAAAGGGCAGTTGCAGGTGAAATGTATAAGTGTATGAACAATATTGATCTAGCAAATAAGGAAATGTTATCTGACATGGCTAGATACCAATCAACATAGGTCTAGATAAGAGTGGGTATCAGGTAAATAGTTTTCTAATTTCTGGACGAAAACATATGTTGTGGGGTACTCATTTAATGAGTACCCACAACATAAGTTTTTGTCCAGAAATAAGAAAAATATACAAAATGTAGCTACTTTTTGGTTGAAAAAAGCACCTTATCAAGAGCTATGAATCAACCAGGAGACAGTGTATGAAATTATACAAAGTCAAGACATGCAAAAAATGAATACACACATAAATTCACTTAGTGTATGCGTGATTTACAAGAGGTACAGTCTTCCTGAATCTTAAGTGATATTTAGTACCATCCCTTAAAGCCTAGTTAAAGGCTCCATATTCCTCAAAAATAGACATTTTATTATCTAAGAAAGGTTTAATAAATTGATATATGGTATTAATACAATCTTAAATGTGGAACCTGACAGCCTGTAAAATTTCAGTCTCTCATTCTTAAAATGAAATGATTTTTTATTGTATCTCTGAATTAATGTTGCCAACATCAATTCAGAATACAAGAAAAATCATTTCATTTTTGATCCAGTTCAAAAACAAGACTAACTGAAATTTTACAGGCTCTCAGATGCCACATTTTATGATCGTATTAATACTATATATCAATATATTAAATCTTTCTTGGATAAAAAAATGTCTATTTTTGAACATTTGAACACTGACAGGATACAATTGAAGTCTCGGCTAGACTTTAGAATCTGTCTGGTATGTCTGCACTAGTTAATGACTTCAACATCTGAGTCTGCACATCCACTGACTGCATAAAGAGTTAGGAACTGTTGAAAATATTTCATGATCAGAAGTCAGAGTCTGCACATCCACTGACTGCATAAAGAGTTAGGAACTGTTGAAAATATTTCATGATCAGAAGTCAGGGTCTGCACATCCACTGACTGCATAAAGAGTTAAGGACTGTAGAAAATATTTCATGATCAGAAGTCAGAGTCTGCACATCCACTGACTGCATAAAGAGTTAGGAACTGTTGAAAATATTTCATGATCAGAAGTCAGGGTCTGCACATCCACTGACTGCATAAAGAGTTAAGGACTGTAGAAAATATTTCATGATTAATCTCCACAAAAGAAGGTTGCCAACCCGGTTAGGGTTGAACCCCCAACTTCCTGATCACCAGTCAGATGCGCATCCAGCAGAGCTACTGAGGTCGGCAAGGACAGATTCTAAAGGTGTTCCAAAGTTTCAGCACCAGGACAACTTGCTAGAATGTGGACACAAATATTCAAATGCATCCTTATAGGCTTTTGAGTAGATCATTTTGCTGTTGACATATTCTCACTTAAAAAAGGTTGACTCAAACAGGCTGAAGTTTTCTCATGGTAGACTGTTTACTGGCACATATTTTGGATACTGTTCACTAAGAAAACTGGCAACAATTCACTGACAGACTTTAAGGTAATTCTTTAAAAGAAAATATTAGATATTTTTACAAAAAATGGAGAATTATTAGTGGATGCAAGAAATACATACATGTATATATAACAAGGCCTGTAGTTAGACAGGACAGCTCGCCTGAACTTGCGCTTGTCTATCAGATCTTGAAAACTTTGACGCAAAACTTTATGAGCAGGGGTGTGGATAGTGCTCAATAAAATTTTCGACCAACATCTATCAGCATTACTTCTAAAGGTTAGAATTTTGAGAAGATTTATAACTTGGTAAAGTTAAAATACAATTATAAAGTAGCCTCACTTCTAAAGAGTAAGAGTTAGCTTTATTTTGGTTGAAGGTTTTGACTTATTTAGGTTATTTCTCAATTTGTAAATATTTTGAAAATAACTTAAAAAGTATATTTTTTCATTAACTTCAAAGGCCCTGCGTACACATTTCTAGACAATGCATACAAAACTTTATTGCTTGATCATAAAGTTACATATGTAAGGTTCTCGGGAATATTCTGGCTGGACATAGGGTAGGAGGAGGTAATAAAAATAAAAATTAAATGCCCAAAATCCTCCAGTTGGAATAAAAAACAAGAGGGCCATGATGGCCCTGTAATGCTCACCTGAGTATCATAGCACTTTGAGAACCTGACCTAGAACTGATCAAGGCAAACATTCTGATTAAAATTCAAAATGATTATATTAACAAGTAAGACAATGTAGCATGTCTAATGGACTGTGAAATAGAGGTCAAGGTCAAATATGGATGACTGCACTCAAGAGGCCATGCTAAGATGTATGCATGTACTAAGTATCTCTGGCTGTAGGAGCAATAGTTACTGAGAAACTGACCTAAACACAAACACTTCACAAGTACATGTACCAAATATCACTGTAGGACCAATAATTATTGACAAAACTGACCTAAATGGAAAAACTTAAGAAAGTCAATGGGCATTGAAATATACCTCACCTAGAAATCATCAAGACAAACATTTTCAGCAAGATTCATGATGATCACTTCAAAAATGACCTCTAGAGCATCAGCAAGGTTTTCCTTTGATTTGACCTAGTTTCTGAAATCAAGTGTCCCAGTTTTAAACTAGACCTAGAAATCATCAAGACGAACATTTTGAGCAATATTTATGATGATTATTTAAAAAATGAGACCTCTGGAGTGTTAACAGCGTTTTCCTTTGATTTGGCCTGGTGACCTAATCATCAAGACAAACATTTTGGGCAAGATTCATGATGATTGCTTCATAAATGTGACCGCTACAGTGTTAACAAGGTTTTATACTGATGTGGCCAGGTGACCTAGTTTTTGACCCCACGTGACCCAGTTTCAAATTTGATCTAGAAATCTTCAAGACAAACATTTTGAGCAAGATTCATGATGACTGCTTCAAAAATATGACTGCTAGAGTGTGAACAAGGTTTTCTGCTGATTTGGCCTGGTGACCTAGTTTTTGACCCCAAGTGACCAAGTTTTGAACTTGATTTAGAACTCATCAAGACAAACAATTTGAGCAAGATTCATGATGATTGCTTCAAAATTGTGACCGCCAGAGTGTTAACAAGGTTTTCCTTTTATTTGGACTGGTGACCTAGTTTTTGATCCCAAGTGACCCAGTTTCAAATTTGACCTAGAAATCATCAAGACAAACAATTTGAGCAAGGTTCATGATGATTGCTTGAAAAATGTGACGCTAGAGTGTTAACAAGGTTTTCCGCTGATTTGGCCAGGTGACCTACTTTTTAACCCCACATGACCCAGTTTCGAACTTGACCTAGAAATCATAAAGACAAACATTTTGAGCAAGATTCATGATGATTGATTCAAAAATGTGACTGCTAGAGTGTTAACAAGGTTTTCTGCTGATTTGGCCCAGTGACCTAGTTTTTGACCCTAAGTGACCCAGGGGTGAGTTGCATAAGGAAAGCCCTTTCAGGCAGCGCTCTGTAGCGATTTGTTCTTGCTATGCAATGGTCCGTTTGATGGGAGCACTTTTTAAAATGTCTGCCAAAATGACACGATTTTCAAAGTGGGAATTTCTCGTAAAAAGCCAGCGGTGCTGGCTTCAGCGATTGGTTTTGTGTTCTATGGTCATTTATGCACAATGCACTTTGTCCAAGAACAACAACAACAACAAAAACATTTAATTTCTTAAAACAGGCACTGACTACATCGTGTGCCACCATTTTGTTTTGTCTGGTTGCTATGCAACATTCTGTTTCAGACAGGGAGTCAGCTCCAAACACAGTTACAAAGGGCCACTAAGCGCTTTTTGGTAACGTACCATTGCACAGCGAAGTGCTACGAAGTGCTCTGTAACGCTCGCCTTATGCAACTCATCTCAATTTCGAACTTGACCTAGAACTCATCAAGACAAACATTTTGAGAAAGATTCATGATGATTGCTTCAAAAATGTGACCGCTAGAGTGTTAACAAGAATTTCCTTTGATTTGGCCTGGTGATCTAGTTTTTGATCCCAAGTGACCCAGTTTCGAACTTGACCCATATCATCAAGGCAAACATTCTGAGCAATATTCATGATGATTGCTTCAAAAATGTGACCTCTAGAGTGTTAACAAGTTTTTCCTTTGAACTGACCTGGTGACCTAGTTTTTGACCCCAAGTTACCCAGTATCTAATTTGACCAAGACTTCATAGGGGCAAACATTCTCGGCAAGTTTCATCAAGACTGGGTCAAAACTGTGAGCTCTAGAGTGTTAACAAACTAATTGTTGACGACGGACAATGCACGACGGACAGAGGGTGATCACAATAGCTCACCCTGAGCTTTTGCTCAGGTGAGCTAAAAAAACAGGTCCGAAAACTCCCAACTTTTTTTTATTTTTCAGATGCCATAAGAAATCCCTTGCAATAGACTAGTTATGCATCTTTGAGTTGTGGAAACATAGTTATACGTGACACAATGCCTATACTATACTTGTCCTGACTTTTCAAAAACACAAAAATGAATTTTGCAATGTCAGACTAGATCGCCAAAAACATTGTGTAAAATGCTGACTAGCAGATGAATATTTGACTAGAAAAACACTCATAAATTTCTGTGACTGGATTGAACTAGCTATGTGGCCATCCGTTAGCAGACCTTATCTTTTCCACATGTGTCCCCAGTGAGGCTCAAACCCACAGCAGTGAAAGACCTAATGATTAAGTCAGCACTCTTTGCCACTAGGCCATGGAGGCCCACTGATACTACATGTACATGTACTTAACACCAAGATTTGATGGCATAAGTTATGGCTGGAATGGTCTTCATCTTTCACATGGCCGCCGGGGGATTAGCGATTTTGTTTTTGTTTATTGTTATACATGTATTTGTTTACTGCTTGCATAAACTGCTTGCTTGTTACAAAATTAGTTAAACAATTGCCATGTCCGTTTCTAGACAGTGCCTAAATTCATATTATAAGCATCCAAGTTCAAGAACTAAAGCTTCCTAGATATATAATGTTGGCAAACAGGTTCTGTCCAGAATATTGTTCCTTTCATTCAGTGAAGCCAGACTTATTGATTGTGTTGGGGTTAAACGACACATCAACCCTTGTGGGTCATTTTGTGTCATCTCCCAGAGAAAGGGAGAAGAGATAGAAGAGATAGTAGAAGAGATGAGAGAGGAACAGGGAAGAAAGAGGAACAGGAATGAAAGTGAAGAAACAGAAGAAATAACTAGAGCTGGTGTTTGTAAAACCACTATGCCCCAAACAGCTGACTCTAACACTGCTTGACTCCAACACTGCTAGCCCATGGCAGTAACAACAGTACAAATATACAAGAGTTCAATGTTATTTTATTAAAAGGGAAATAACTCTAAAATGGAAGATAATTCAGATAAGAAAAAAAAAATATGGGTCACCTATTTGGGTCACCTATTTTTTCATGAGGAATCCATATATGAAATTTCAAACTAGCATGCACAGTTCAAAACTTATGCTATGCATCAAAAAGCGTTCAATGTAAAAATGCCCAAAATGACAAAGGGCCATAACTCAAGAAGTACTTTTCAGAATTTATTCAAAAGTTTATCAAGTCATCTACTTATGGCTACCTATCTATTCCTTAAATTTCAAGGCTCTAGCTTCAACAGTTTTTGAGATATTTTGCTGACAAGAGTCCATCCATATTTTCCAAAGGGCCATAACTCAGGAAAGGGGCATAATCCTGATAAGAAAAAAATATGTGTCAGCTATTTTTTCATGAGGAATCCATACATGAAATTTCAAAACCCTAGCATGCACAGTTCAAAACTTATGCTAAGCATCAAAAAGTGTGCAATGTAAAAACGCCCAAAATGACAAAGGGCCATAACTCAAGAAGTACTTTTCAGAATTTATTCAAAAGTTAATCAGGTCATCTACTCATCTCTACCAATCTATTCCTTAAATTTCAAGGCTCTAGCTTCAATAGTTTTTTAGATATTTTGCTGACAAGACTTCATCCATATTTTTCAAAGGGCCATAATTCAGGAAAGGGGCATAATCCTGATAAGAAAAACTAAGTCAGCTATTTTTTTAATGAGAAATCTAAATATGAAATTTGCAAAACCCTAGCATGCACAGTTCAAAACTTATGCTATGCATCAAAAAGTGTGCAATGTGAAAATGCCCATAGATACAAAGGGCCATAACTCAAGAAGTACTTTTCAGAAATTATTCAAAAGTTAATCAGGTCATCTACTCATCGCTACATGTACCAATCTATTCCTCAAATTTCAAGGCTCTAGCTTCAATAGTTTTTGAGATAGTTTGCTGACAAGATTCCATCCATATTTTTTCAAAGGGCAGTAACTCAGGAAAGGGGCATAATCCTGATGGGAAAAAAATATTTTTAGCTATTCTTTCATGAGGAATCCATATATGAAATTTCAAAACTCTAGCATGCACAGTTCAAAACTTATGCTATGCATCAAAAAGTGTGCAATGTAAAAATGCCCAAAGGTACAAAGGGCCATGACATGAAGTATTGTTCAGAATTTATTCGAAAGTTAATCTGGTCATCTACTCATAAATATCAGAATTTATTCGAAAGTTAATCTGGTCATCTACTCATAAATATCAATCTAATCACCAGGTTTCAAGGCTCTAGTTTCAATAGCTTTTGAGATATTTTGCTGACAAGATTTCATCCATATTTTTTCAAAGGGCCATAACTCAGGAAAGGGGCATAATCCTGATGGGAAAAAAAATATGTGTCAGCTATTTTTTCATGACGAATCCATATGTGAAATTTCAAAACCCTAGCATGCACGGTTCAGAAGTTTTGCTATGCATCAAAAAGCGTAACGGACACACACACACAAACGTCCCAGAAGCAATATGTCCCTCCAACTTCTTCGAAGTTGGGGGCATAAAAGCATTCCCCCCCCCTCTACCCTTACCCGCTACAAGGATAGCAGGCCTTGCCCAAATGTAAGCCAATATCAGGTGGATGTCCCTAGACGTAAAGTACATGAAACCTTCGCACCATCCAACCACCCTCTCCAGACTTACTGATTTTCTAGAAAATCACAATTGCAAAATGGCATGAAAGATTGCAAATTCTATGAAAGAGTGTTTGAAATATTTTCCTTAGTGTTTTGAGTGCTTTTAATATTCATAACAATGTTTATTGAATGAATAATTAAACGCTTTTGGGGAAAGATCGGAAGTCGTGAAAACTAATGACAATTAGATTTTCGGCAATAAGTACATTGCTTTTGTTGATAACAATCATTAAAAACTTGCCTAAAATACTCATGAAGCAGTACAACTATCCTAAATTGATCTGAATTAACCTTTAGACTGCTACTGGCGACTATGGTCGCCCTGGAGGAGTCTGCCAACTCTAAAGCCTGTCATACTTACTATACACCACATGCAACCTGTCAGAGCAAGTGTTCTCATACAGGAGTGAACCTACTTTCATACAAACACGCCACTTTTCATTAGATAGTCGGGTGCTGGATTTTACCCACACTAATAAAGACCGAGAATACCGAATTTGAAGCTGCCATTAATTTCAGCACTCACTTAAACAGATTGATCACGATTTTCTGGAGAAAAAGCCCATAACACCTAAATCATTTCCAGTGAGGAAGAAGTAGGAATAACAGTAGAACCTGTTTGTCACTCGTTTCATTCGCAATAGTACACAGTAGGTGCTGGTCTCTTGTAACGTTTTTCTTTTTTTTTTTTTAAAGTCTTAAACGGTTCCCAGTTTACACGTGACTACCATGTGACTTTCTAGTCATGTGACCTACCTCTCACCGGTAAAATGGCCACCTATGGTCGGCAAATTATATGTGAAAATTCCATCTAAATTAAGGCAAAATTAAGGGAGTAATGACTTCTCGAGTAGGGGTACCCCCTCTTACAGGGTTGATTCATTTTTTTCCTAGCATGCTAAGGGTTAACAGAAAGCCGATGACAAATTAGAATCCAAAAAGTTAGCCAGAATTTGACATTTTGGGGTTGAATTTGACACAAAAAATGCAAAATCACATTTTTTATTTTTTTTTTCTAGTTAACCTTTAGACTGCTACGGGCGACTATGGTTGCCCTGGAGGGGTCTGCCAACTCTAAAGCCTGTCATACTTACTATACACCACATGCAACCATTCAGAGCAAGTGTTCTCATACAGGAGTGAACCTACTTTCATACAAATACGCCACTTTTCATTAGAGAGTCGGGTGCTGGATTTTACCCACACTAATAAAGACCGAGAATACCTTATTTGAAGCTGCCATTAATTTCAGCACTCACTTCAACACATTGATCACGATTTTCTGGAGAAAAAGCCCATAAAAATATGTATGTCACTTGTGTCATTACCAATAGTACACAGTAGGCGCTGGTCTCTTGTAACTTTTTTTTTTTTAAAGTGTCTTAAACGGTTCCCGGTTTACACATGACTATCAGGGCTCCGGAAAACCGGAAAAATAGCCGGTCTGGACCGAAATTAAGAATTCTGGACCGATTTCAAACACCCCAAAACGCTAATAAATCGGTCCAACGGGTTTGTGCCTTGAATTCTATTTTCCCCAACCAACTAATTTTCGCGAATCAATGATGTCTAAAAAATCACAAACGGTCAAGTCTTTCCAAACTGACAATGTCCGCGCACCTTTTAAATGCGATATTATGGTAGTTAATAGGCTCTAAACGGTCATTTGACATGTATATTGGAGAGACAGATGAATAACGGCAAACTACCGCAGCACAAATTAATTACGTCATTATCCAAACATTGTCAAAAAATCAACACTTCACTGACCTTTGTGCTGTAAACAAGAGATTTACACGAATCATCAGTAACGGTAGTCTGATAATTGATCCGTTTGTGTGACACGTGTGAATACACTGAGACTGCAAAGCATCCAGGTGCAGTTGGCGTGTCCAAAAGATCAAAGGTCGCTTTACTGAGAGTGACAAAAGAATGCACCGCTTGAACGCACCCGTTTTCTTCCTCTTCTTTTTTGTTTTGATCAACACGGTTTGTCGGTCCCAGATTTGATAAATTAATTCCCAAACCGTGTACGTCCTGATCAGATGTTGCATACAACGGCGTCTGATCTGGGTATTATCGATTGCTTCTCTTTTTTTTTTTTTTTTGTTGATTGCCGTAACACGCGAGTATAATTCAAGGTTGATTTCACGGTAAAAATAAGTAATGCACCACTTGCGCTAGACAAGATTGGTCAGTGCTTAAAATTTAAGCAGTCTGGTCAAATCTTGAAACATTGAAAACTGCAAAACTGCCCGTGGCGCAGGCCTTTTTTATTAGACCTAATTAGGTCCATGAAAGTCGTTTCGTTCCGTCTCTCCTGTTTCCCACCGTCTTCACGCTTATACAAGACGGGAATCAGTTGTTTATAAATAGTTTAGGAAAACCCTGCGGAGGTGGAAATAACAACAAAACCGTCTTTTTTTTTTTTTCTTTTCTTTCTTTTTACATACCTGACTGTATTTATTGATGACGCCAGCTTTGATCATTCTCGTTATACCCGGGCTTCCATCATATAACGGAGTTGAGGTGTATTATTTAAAACGAGTTATAGGACTGCCAATTGTCATTAGTTTTCGTGACAGGTGATATATATTTTTTTTTTTGGAAATGGGCTCATTGATGACGTCATCGTCATCGGCTGGACCGATTCAGATTTCAAAATTTCCAGAGCCCTGATGACTATCACATGACATTCTAGTCATGTGACCATCCTCTCACCGGTAAAATGGCCATCTACGGTCGGCAAATTATATGTGAAAATTTCATGTAAATTAAGGCAAAATTAAGGGAGTAATGACTTCTCGAGTAGGGGTAGCCCCTCTTACAGGGTTGATTCATTTTTTTTCTAACACGCTAAGGGTTAACAGAAAGCAGATGAAAAATCAGAATCCAAAAAGTTAGCCCGAATTTGACGTTTTGGGGTTGAATTTGACACAAAAAATGCAAAATCACATTTTTTATTTTTTTTCTAGTTAACCTTTAGACTGCTACGGGCGACTATGGTCGCCCTGGAGGGGTCTGCCAACTCTAAAGCCTGTCATACTTACAATACACCACATGCAACCATTCAGAGCAAGTGTTCTCATACAGGAGTGAACCTACTTTCATACAAACACGCCACTTTTCATTAGATAGTAGCCTTAGTAGGGTCTGGATTTTACCCACACTAATAAAGACTGAGAATACCGAATTTGAAGCTGCCATTAATTTCAGCACTAACTTCCACAGATTGATCACGATTTTCTGGAGAAAAAGCCCATAACACCTAAATCATTTCCAGTGAGGAAGAAGTAGGAATAACAGTAGAAAATATGTATGTCACTCGTTTCATTCACAATAGTACACAGTAGGCGCTGGTCTCTTGTAACTTTTTTTTTTAAAGCGTCTTAAACGGTTCCCGGTTTACACGTGACTATCACGTGACTTTCTAGTCACGTGACCATCCTCTTGCCGGTAAAATGACCACCTACAATCAGCAAATTATATGTGAAAATTCCATGAAAATCGAGGCAAAATGACTTCTCGAGTAGGGGTGCCCCCTCTTACAGGGTTGATTCATTTTTTTCCTAGCACGCTAAGGGTTAAGCAAAATATTTCTTTTGCATGCAGTGCTCATCGAAATGCTTGAATATCTGGCTGAAACACTTGTTGGTTGAAATGGTTTCTAAACAAATTCACCACCAAGCGTCCGGATGATATCCTGTGCGTGAGTAAATTGACAAGGCAATGTAAAGGTACAGAAAATGCCCCCGGGAAACGTCCTGTGTTTTATTTTGTACTGGGACAAAAATGGACCATCGGCAAAAATAAAAACATAAAATCAGGAGAAGAAACTTTTATTTTTATTTTGGTTCTCGAAAAAATTGGGTCGTCGCTCCCAAGAACCAGAAAATAAAAAAAATTCTGGCCTAACAGATCTCTCATACAAAATCAACCACTTGCCCATGAAAATTCCTGTAAGTCTACAATCTGAAGGTGAAAATATGGAACAAATAAAAAAATAACTGAAACAAGTTAAATCTACAAACTGTAGAAAAATTGTTAATTCTTTTGAGTTAAAAAAAAAATAACTTCTAGAAGATATGCTCCTGACTGTCTATAATCATACCAAATATAAACTAAATCCATCTGAGGATTTAAAAAATATAAGGTCTTAAAAACTTTGATGTAAAACTTTAACATTTTTGTTTACACCACTGCCATTGCTGCCTATGCTGGGAATAGTGCAATAGCTCTTCCTGTCCATATGTACACCACTGCTGCCAATGCTGGGAGTAGTGCAACAGCTCTTCCTGTACATTCATACAGGTGAGATAAAATGAGAACTAGCATCACATACTAATCATGGTAATACATGTAATAACAGGTAGTCATGACTTGACAAAATTTAATTGTGCAATGCATAGTGAGCACAGCTTGCAGGCCTCGAACCTGTGAACAATGTGAGCTCTATGGTAGGGCATTGGATTAAGTAAGTTACATATGTATTGTATGTTAATGTTCAAATTACTGGTGTGAATTTTGACGAAATTTACCACTAATAGGCACAGCCATGTTACATATATGTAATGCTTCCAGCAATTTTATTGTTCATGCTTGAAAATGTATACACAAACCCACAATTCTATGATTCAAATTCTATTGGTGTGACAGGAAGTCGAAAATTGTAAACATGGACTGGTTCCTATCTAGTGCAATGTTAACTTAATGATAAGTATTTGCACGACTGTTGTGCAATTATGTGTGTGCTTCTCGGAGGTATTCACAGTATCTACACAATTTCACAGATGCAATTAACTGGCCAGATGCTATGCTTGCCCATAGGAAGTGCCTGTTTTTATATTATGTTTCATGGAATGATATTTGGCAACGTTATATTTCATTTGCCTATCAGCTTCTCAGTGAAATTTCGCAAAATCTGTTGGTGGTGAGCTCTGCAAAATATGTGTCGGTGAGCTATCTTGTTGACTCAGTGCTTGCATTAAGGGAAGTCTGGGAGTCAGACTCCCAAAATTGCCCCGGGACTTCCAAAAATCAATGCCAGGAAGTCTGGGACTCCCAACTTTTAAAGATATTTAGTCATTTATAACAAAAATTTAGAATGAATTTATGTGTTATTTAGCTTTAAGAATGGCGGTTTTACTCCATAAATGAGAGTTTAAGAATATTGAGGGTGAATTTCTGAAAGTGAGTGAAAAAATTTGATCACCAGGACTTCCAGATTTTGGAGCAAGGAAGTCCTGGGAGGTAACTGGTCAACTCGTACCTTAGTCAACTCGTACCTTAGTCAACTTGTACCCATTTTTGGTCAACTCGTACCCATTGTTTGGTCAACTCGTAACCTCCAAGTCAACTCGTACCTGGTTTGGTCAACTCGTACCTAGTTTGTTAACTCGTACCTAGTTTGGTTAACTCACACCCTTGTAAAAATAGACACTTGGCGGACGAACAGACAATCAGACAGATAGACAGACATGTAGGTAGGTAGGTAGGTAGTTAGGTAGGTAGGTTTTGTCACTCATTATTATTATGCACCCATTATTTGACACGTTAGTTTAATATGTACCGGTTAATGTGGGTGTGAAAAACAATTATCCATACGATTCAGGTAATTTGTTTATCATTATTTTGATGAATCCTTAATTGATACATTAGTTAAAGATGTTCTGTTTAATATAGGTGTGAAAAACGATTATTGATACCGGTTCTTTAATCTTGTCCTTAATCGAAGACTGTTTTTAATTCCTTTTATTTTGTCGACAAGCTGTTGTTTTTGTTTTGGCGGAACCTAATGACAAGCAAGAATTTTTAAGGGCAATTATCTTTTGTGTACTATTTTCTTTTTACTTGCCGATTACTGGCTATATAAGTTCAGAATCCATTAAAAACCCTTTCCCTTGAGTTTTCTTCACAAGCATTATGGGCTTTAAATAAAATCAAAATGTCTGATCTTTGCATTGCATGTAGTAAGCATGTTTTTACCGAAAACTAAATATGATTAAGTCGTCATATGAATGTATGCGTAGAAGGTAAAGAATATTCTGTTTGCTAGTCATCTGGGATGAGAAATGTTTTGCAAGTAGAAATATAATATAATCTAATTTGGAACAGTGCACACCTTGATTATGCTGCCTGCAGTGCATGGCATGACCTGGACTTGGCCCACAGTGTTGACCTAGATCGAAGGCTGAGGGAAACGGCGTCTGATCAGGGACCATCCTGTTTGCTACTTATCTGGGGTGTGAAGTGTTTGCACATAGTAATATATTTTATTCTGTATTCGGAACAATGCAGACGGGTCTGTTCTGTTTGGACGGACGGATCTTGGCAGGCAGTGTGGGCCTAGATCGGACATTGGGGGGATGCAAGTAGTAATATATCTTATTCTATAATCGGACCCTTGCAGATCCTAGTTGTGCTGCATGGTGTGTACAACGTGACCTGGATCTGCTGAGTTTGGACTGATGGGCCTTCAGTTACTATATCTCTGAATTAGTCGGTCACGACCTGAGGACAGTGAATATAGCGTGATCTATAGTTAACAAGCTCTCATATTTTGACAGCTGCTGCTGGCACATGACCTTTAAGGCTGCCAGATGAGTGGTAAACAATGTAGACCCTGACTAAATGCTGCACATATTCAGTCAAAATGGGGCAAAGTTTTGCGTCTCCAAGGAAGTGTTTTGCTATATTTTAACATTTTGCATGCTGGGTAAAAAATTCAGCAGACGACATTTTGAATATTTTTTTCATAGAATATAATATTTTACACTTCATGCAAACTGTCTCTTTAGGTAGGAGATAATTTGCATGACGTGCCAGATCCTATTTTCTTGGAAAAATATCGCTAGTTGGTCGTCTGCTGAATCTGCCCATAGCATGATAAGTATTCAGTGACTGTGAACAATTAATGAACACAGCTCTAGATGGTTTTTTTTTTTTTTTTTTTCATTATAAGTATATGTTGTGGGTATTCATTAGAGCTGTTTCAATGATGCCCTTCTAATGAGTACTCAAAGCATATTATATTTTTGTGGATAAATCAGGAAAATGTTTATCTGGATATTCTTTTTATTTGGAGCTATGCAGCATGACTCCTGATGGTGTGACTGAACCCAAATTTTGATAAAAGTACGAGTTGACTAAGGTACGAGTTGACCAAAAATGGGTACAAGTTGACTTAGGTACGAGTTGACTAAGGTATGAGTTGACCAGAAACCTCCTGGGACTTCCTGAATTTGACAGTTAGTGCAAGCACTGTTAAATGGCTTGTGTTAAATGTCCGACTTAAAATAAAGATTGTGGTTTGCAAGAATTTGAGTCTTTAAACTGTCTCGATTTCATTTTTAAAAGCTACTACTTGTAAAAGTAATTGCATTTTTTGAACAAAAAATACAATAAAAACTTGACGTTAATGTTGTCTTCAAAAGTAAAAAAGAGTTATTTAATCAAATTGCTGCATATACCTTCCATATCTACTCATTTTGGTGATTATTAACTTATTAGAAGAAAACTACACTGCAATTTCCGAAGAATTTTGTCTTTTCACAAGTCACAACAAAAACCATAGCAGGCGCGAAGAAAGCGGAAGTTAGAAAAATAAATTTTAAACAAATTACAGCAGGACAAATAAATACAACTACAATATTTGCGGATTCTTTTTAATTTTTATCATCTTTTTAGTTATTCAACAGGCTTATTGTAAGTGTTTTTGTTTTTATTGAAGTTTATTCACCGCGGAACACAACAACTTGCAAAATGGCGACCTGGCAACAGACGCCATCAGCATCATGAATTTTAAAATTGGCAAGGTATTCTTTGTATATCGAATATGTTAACTGGATAAAAGCTACTGTGACTGAAGGATCTCATACCAGAGGGAGACGCCGATTAGCTAATATTGCTTAATGAAGTACTAAGTGTCTAGTGAAATCGTACTGTAAAGTTTGTATTGGGCCATTGGAAATTGAAAATTATTTTTCATTGGTTGGGAATTTTCAGGATCTCACCCTCAGTTATGGTCTTCCAGTTTAATATGAACATAGAAACTGCCTAGGTACGGCATGACCATTTTTTTTTTTTTTTGTGGGTAGCCTTCTGGCGTAACGGCACACCATTTTTTTTGAGAAAAACATTCACCAGTCAAAAACGAAAGTGCTTCTCGAATATCACTACAGATTTAAATTAGAAAAAAGGGACCATAATAGAAAGTTTCCTCTGGTTTCATGTGAACACAATTAAATGCATGCATATATATATGCCTTGTCCGCAGGCGGCAATTTTACCATCAGCCAATGCCTGTGGTTTTGGGCCATGCCCGTAATATGAAAATAGGCTTAGCCTAAATGTGAGCAAAGCACAGACCTATCTGTAGTCTCTTCAAAAGTCCTTCACAGCATTAAAAAAGAATAAATATCAGTAAATAAAAATGTATGTTACTCAATAATAAATAATAAAAATAATCAGCAAAAATGATTGTGACACTTAATGGCACTCGTTTCTCGATACTTCGTGACGCATATTAGTGAAACCCAAATTTTGTGCCTAGTGGTATAATCAAGTCCGCCAACTTCTGATGACAACTTCCGGGAAGAAAAGGAAGGAAATTGGTCAGAGCGATTTCTCCTGAAAGTATATGTCGATGTTCCTTTTCCTTGTTCATATTCTATACCGTAGAGCTCACTTCGTTCGCGACGCGCTTTGTAGTCATATAAATAGTGTGTCATCTTTTAGTATAGTAATGCAACTTGTTTATTGCTCAGACCTTTGTTGCAGGGCTTGAGAAAATGCCGGTCCTTTGGTACAAAACAGATTTTTGAAGAGCTGGACCATATTTTTCTTCAGAAGGACATCAAAAATTCGGTCCATAGCAATTCATGTTTTCTTATATTCAACCTTAAAATTTACACCTTATCTGGAGCTATACAAACAAACAAAACTTTTGTCAACACATAATACCAATTAACCACGTACCGGAAATCACCTTGAGCAATCTGTTCATTGTTGCAAGCCGCTTGATCTTTGTGTCAAAAATTAAGTAACTGCACATTTGACTGACATTTGAAACATCATAACCTTTTGATGACCATGTTTGAGATTTGGTTTTCATTTCCTGGAGATTGTGTTTTCCTTCCTGGAGACTATTCAAAGACAAGTTTGACACACCATTTTGACCTTAAAATTTACACCTTATCTGGAGCTGTACAAACAAACAAACCTTTTGTCAACACATAATACCAAATAACCATGTACCGGAAATCACCTTGAGCAATCTGTTCATTGTTGCAAGCCACTTGATATTCGTGTCAAAAATTAAGTAACTGCACAGTTGACTGACATTTGAAACATCATACATGTAATAACCTTTTGATGACCATGCTGGAGATTTGGTTTTCATTTCCTGGAGATTGTGTTTTCCTTCCTGGAGAGTATTCGACGACAAGTTTGATATACCATTTTGAAATTATTTTTGGTAAAATTAGAATAGAAAATTCAAACAATTTCATGCTTAAAATGGGCATACTTATGTTTAGTGCTTCTTTTGATGTGTGTATAGTACATCAGTAAAGTTTCTACCTTATGTCGTCATCAAAAAATATGTAAAAAGAAAGAAAAACGGACAATTTTGTTGTTATTCCACCTCCATAATGAATTGACCACAGGATTTTCCTAAATAACTATTTATAGTTTAGTTGGCCTGTGCCATGGGCATTTTGCAGTTTTTGATGTTTCAAGATCTGAACAGACTGCTTTAATTTTAAGCACTGACCAATCTTTGTCCAGAGATTAAAGAGACCTATGATCTTTTGGACATGCTTACTGCACCTGGTGTTTTGCAGTCGCAGTGTATTCACATGTGTCACATAAACCGATTAATTATCAGACTACCATCACTGATGATTAGTGTTAATTGCTTGTTTACTGCAAAAAGGACAGTGAAATGTTGATTTTCTGACCATGTTTGGATAATGCTGAATTAATTTGCGTTGCCTTAAGTTTCCATGACCCCAAAAAAATGATACCTATTCCAGATAAAATTACTGTTGTAAGAGGTACCTTTATTAATGCGTGAATCACTTTCACACCTCAGTCTTATCAGTGAATACCACTAATTGCCAGCAGACTGACAGTGCCGATATGATGTTACCCATGTACAGTTAATCTCTTGACTGTTTGTTGTTTTAAGTCAGTACCGTGTACAGTAAAGATCCAATATATCGTGGTCCCGGGGGTCCAAAGTCCGCTATCGCAATATAAACGGAGTGTGATATAAGTCCAGACATGTACCATGCATGTATAACGGCATGCAGGTTTGTCGCTGTGGTAGTTTGCTGAGACGTCACTGATACATGGCATTCAGTCATGCTGTCAGCCATATTTCCTAATTAAAATTGGATTAGAATTGCTCAATGGCATAATTTACAATGGTGCGCTATGTCTAACAAGTAATTTCAATCGAAACCAGCTGATAAAATACATTTGAAAACAAGAAATCATCGGGTTGACAATTTAGGATGCCATTTTGGATACTCTGGTTCCCTGGAACGGCGAAGGGAAGTTACTCAGATTGCTTCAGTTGTGCTAAGATAATTTGAGTTGCTTCCCTTTACTTATTATTGTGTTGCGGGCGCAAGAAAACTGTCGTTTATCAAAGTTAATTTCTTTTTATTTTAGTTTTATTGTTATGGTATTTTTTTTTTTTTTTTTTTGACGCAGTTGTTTTCTTTTGAAATATTTATTGCTACAGAAGTGTAAAATAAGTGGACTGAGATCTGTGTATATGGGACAGAAACATTGTAAGACTACTGTCTTGTAAAATTTGCTGGTGTTGAAAAGGAGGTGGACCGTTTTCACCTGTTGAGCAAAATTAGTTTGTGGGCATCATTGACTGATTGAGCATTGAATAGATCTATGTACTCAATGATGATAATGATTATGACAATAACAGCGATATAATTTATTGTTTGCCAATTATAATCAACATGTGTGCTGATTGACACTAAGTGGATTGATTGTCATAATACCTGACGCGACTTAGCGTCGGGATAGGCGCGAAAAATCGATAGGCGCGGACCGCGATATTTTGGATCTTTACTGTATACCATACATGCCTACAAAAAATGGATGGTTCAGAAAAAAATGTTATAGGAAAAATTCAGCTTCTGGGAGTTTTTGCGTCCTTTCCAGGAGCCGGGGGGATCAGCTCCATTTCCGGGAGCCTCCCAGATGATCCAGGAGGTATCACATGTATGAAACATCAATACCAGCTGTTACTGTATTTTACTCAGGTACTCAGGTATTGGGACACCTTAACACCTTACTATACTGGTCTTAAAATTTGAACGTCTACTTTTCTACATCTTGAGGCATCTATATACAATGTATTGCTGGATGATTGGCAAACAGTGTAGATCTGGATCAGTCCCTGAGTTTGGCAGCATCTGATCTGGGTCTACACTGATTGCTCAGGACTGTCTGTCCCAACACTTGGTGTTATTATAGACTATAATTAGTAAGTATAAAAGGGAAAACGCTTCTTACCTGCTTGGTCATGCATTACAACAATAAAAGATGGTTTTCTCACTGTTGTTCATTGTTTATTCATTTTTAAATATCTGAGCTGCGGGATTTTGATAAAGAGGTTTTGGGGTTTAAAGTGTGACTTTATCTGGCAAGAAATGCCAAGCTAATTTAAAAATAAATAGGGCTTTGTTCATTTCTGAATCTTCTTAATATTCATGGCAGTTGAAGGGCAGCATAAATTTGACTGTTTAATGTGCTTTAAATCTTTCAAATGTGCTACATTGTAATTTTAATGTGCTGAAGTTGGATGTGCTGGGCCTCTATGTGGCGCAGGAGTGAAAGACTACATTTGTTTTATTTTTACTGGTCTAAATAGAAAGAAAAAAAATGCTGTGGCAAGCTGCAGCACAACATGAACATGAAAACATGACTTGCCGCGATGTTGTTCCCCTTTTGCGCTCTTCACAGACTGAGTGCTTGGTTGTTGTGCAAGTGAAAGTACCGGTACATTAAATCATGAATGTCTGATAATATATTGAGCTACTTTGCTGTTTATAATTGTCGTATATGTAAGTTAAACAAGTGAAAGCAATGTTGGTATGTCATTCGTTATATTAATAATAAACCAGTATCTGCATTTGGAAATTGCAATATGGAAAATTCTTAAACAATAGTTATGAAAAAAACCAAAGTCTTAGCTTGGCAAACTCTATAAATGCAGCCCAAAATGACTGGACTGATTGGCAATTTTCAGTTTCTTGAGCCCTGCTCTGTTGCTAGAGGTAATATCCTCCATACTCCTAGCAAGTGGATGCTCAGTACTGCTAGATTGTTTGTTTGTGTTGAGGTTTTACGGCCCAGTCAACCCAATGGGGTCATGTCGAGCGTGGTCAGTTTACCTAACCACACATTTACTGGGCAGGCTTAGTCCTCTAAGCGGTTAACCAGTATTGTGCACATTCTTTCGCTAGAAACTGACAACTTGAATCAGCGGAAGGGAGAGAATGACCGTGGAAAATATTTCATGATCATTCTCCACGAATGAATGTTGCTGACCTCGGCAGGGGTTGAACCCGCGACCTCCTGGTCTCCAGTCGGACGCACATTCAACTGAGTACTCAGCTATGGTATCTGGACATCTCGGCCCATAACAAACTTGGCCCATGTCAAAGATGGCCCATATAAACATTGCCCATAAATCAGTTTTCTCACTTGAAGTGGGTGTATTATGAATTATTTGTATATGCATGATGTATTTTAGCAATTTAGTTGTTAAAAGCTGCATTAGATTAGAGACGAAACTTTACTAAACTAGTTGATGATTACATATTGAAAACCGAAAGAAGAAACTTACTATAAAACATTTTTTTTTCGCGAGCATTTTATTTTCACAATTTTTGCGAGAAAGAATATTTAGTGAAAATGATATGCCGCGAAAATGTTGGCTGAAATTTGCACAAAAATGTTGGATAGAAGCTGAGTAAAAAACAGAACCTAAAACCACATTTTATTGAAGCATATAAAACCTGCCATCACAGATATTAAAATATTTAAAAGTACTTGTTACTATGCAAATATATTTTAGATTGTTGGTGCTCATTAGAATTGCCTCATCAAGGCAGTTCTAATTAGTACCTACAATCTTTGTTTTAGCACAGAAATAAGAAAAATAATGTACCGTTATCAACTGAAAAGCCCTGTTTTACAATATAAAAGTGGAGTTTGTGGTGTCAAAATTACATAGGTGTGTAATAGTGCTGAAGGTCAACCAGCAATTAGTGTGCATAATCCATTACACAGCAGAGGTAATTATTATTCGATACGTCACATTCCAAATATTGGTCAATCGGCTAATCCATCTGGCCCAGTCATAAGTGAAAGTTTTCTGTCACTTCGGGTCTTTTCCCACGCGCTAATGACCCATCTGGCATGGTAGTACAATGCATTATGGAAGTTCAATAGTAATATGCTGATATCAGTTTACTGAACCATGGAAGAGTGACAATTTAAAGAAAGTGTGTGTCGCCTGGCACAATTGAATCAATACTAATAAACAGATGATTACCCATTCATCACCAAATTTTATCGATAGCAGACTGAAATGGTACACGTGAAAAGTGTCTTACGTTCTGTGGGTCAGAGCATGACAAAATCACGAAAATTATTTTTCCAGTTACCGAATTCTGCAGAAATAATGTGCGGTGAAAATGTCCTTTAAGACCGAAATGCAAAAAAAAAAAAAAAAAAAAATGCCACAAAAAAAAAAAATGTTTTACAGTAAGTGGTAGTCCAAACAAAGTAAGAATATAAAATCTCTCCAAAAATACAACATTGTCACTCTGATGTATTGATTTTATCATAATTCATTGAGTAAGGAAGCAGGCATTTGATCCTGAGGATGTGTGAGCTGCCAATCCCCTGCTCTGAAACAGTGAATGTGTCAAATATTTCTTTCTCGCGACTAGGAAAAGTGGAGATTGCATTTTTAGTTTTATTTTCAGTGCAAATGGGAGTGGAATTAAATACTGAAATCTGAAAGAACAAAGGAATTGCTCTATTAGAATTTAGCACACTGTACCTTAAATGGTTCATTAACATGCCTCTGCAACAAACGATTTTCTTTTCACTGCATGTCTCGTGGAATGATAAAATTTTGGGGGGCAGATGTCAAACCACCACCAGATTTAACACTAGATTGGGCAGTTGATGGCAGGCCATCGCAAAATCCCGGCTTGGTGCTTATGTTGCTAATAGTGCGACAGACAGACTGATAGTCAGAATAGACTCACTCTTTAACTTTAAAGATCTTCTTGCCAGAAACCACTGGATCGATTTCAATATAATTTTGCAGAAATATTCCTTTGGTGATCCTCTACCAAGATTGTTCAAGCCATTTGGATTCGTCAAAAAACATGGCCGCCAGGGGGCGGGGCTTATTTTCCCTATATATCTATATAGAAAACTTAAAAAATCTTCTTGTCAGAAACCACTGGACCTATTTCCATATAATTTTGCAGAAATGTTCCTTTGATGATCCTCCACCAAGATTGTTCAAGCCATTTGGATTCGTCAAAAAACATGGCCGCCAGGGGGTGGGGCTTATTTTCCCTATATATCTATGTAGAAAACTTTAAAAATCTTCTTGTCAGAAACCACTGGACCGATTTCTACATATAATTTTGCAGGAATGTTCCTTTGGTGATCCTCTACCAAGTTTGTTCAAGCCATTTGGATTCGTCAAAAAACATGGCCGCCAGGGGGCGGGGCTTATTTTCCCTATATATCTATATAGAAAACTTTAAAAATCTTCTTGTCAGAAACCACCAGGCCGATTTCAATATAATTTTGCAGAAATGTTCAGGGGGTGGGGCTTATTTTCCCTATATATCTTTATAGAAAACTTGAAAAATCTTCTTGTCAGAAACCACTGGACCAATTTCATTATAACTTGGCAAAAATGTTTCCATGGTGACCCTATACCAAGATTGTTCAAGTAATCGTGATTCGTCAAAAAACATGGCCGCTAGGGGGCGGGGCTTATTTTCCCTATATATCTATATAAAAATCTTTAAAAATCTTCTTTTAAGAAACCGTTGGACCAAGTTCAATGTAACTTGGCAGGAATGTTGCTTTTGTGACTCAAGCCTTCATGATACGTCAAAAAACATGGCCCCCAGGGGGCGGGGTTTATAATGCCCCCAACTTCAAAGAAGTTGAGGGGCATATTGCTTCTGGGTTGTTCGTCCGTCCGTCCGTCCATCCGTCCGTCCGTTCGTCACGCTTTTTGATGCATAGTATAACTTTAGAACCGTGAAAGCTACTGATTTGAAATTTCTTATATGGATTCCTCATGAAAAAATAGCTGACACGTATTTTTTTTCTTGACAGATTTATGCCCCTTTTCTGAGTTATGGCCCTTTGAAAAAATATGGATGAAATCTTGTCAGCAAAATATTTCAGAAACTATTGAAGCTAGAGCCTTGAAACTTGATGAATAGACTGGTAGTGATGAGTAGACAACCTGATTAACTTTTGAAGAAATTTAGAAAAATACTTCTTGAGTTATGGCCCTTTGTAATTTTGGGCATTTATACCTTGTCAGCAAAATATCTCAAAATCTGTTCGAACTAGAGCCTTGAAACTTAGTAAATGGATTTGTAGTGATGAGTAGATGACCTGATTAACTTTTGAAGAAATTCTGAAAAATACTTCATGAGTTACGGCCCTTTGAATTTTTGGGCATTTTTATCTTGTCAGCAAAATGTCTCAAAAACAGTTGGAGCTAGAGGCTTGAAACTTGATGAATAGGCTGGTAGTGATGAGTAGACAACCTGATTAACTTTTGAAGAAATTTTGAAATATACTTCTTGAGTTATGGCCCTTTGTAATTTTGGGCATTTTTACCTTGTCAGCAAAATATCTCAAAAACTGTTAGAGCTAGAGCCTTGAAACTTAGCAAATGGATTTGTAGTGATGAGTAGATGACCTGATTAACTTTTGAAGAAATTCTGAAAAATACATCATGAGTTATGGCCCTTTGTAATTTTGGGCAATTTTACCTTGTCAGCAAAATATCTCAAAAACTGTTGGAGCTAGAGCCTTGAAACTTGATGAATAGACTGGTAGTGATGAGTAGACAATCTGATTAACTTTTAAAGAAATTATGAAAAGTACTTCTTGAGTTATGGCCCTTTGTAATTTTGGGCATTTTTACCTCGTCAGCAAAATATCTCAAAAACTATTAGAGCTAGAGCCTTGAAACTTAATAAATGGATTTATAGTGATGAGTAGATGACCTGATTAACTTTTGAAGAAATTCTGAAAAATACTTCATGAGTTATGGCCCTTTGTAATTTTGGGCATTTTTACCTTGTCAGCAAAATATCTCAAAAACCATTGGAGCTAGAGCCTTGAAACTTGATGAATAGACTAGTAGTGATGAGTAGACAACCTGATTAACTTTTGAATAAATTTTGAAAAATACTTATGAGTTATGGCCCTTTGTAATTTTTGACATTTTTATCTTGTCAGCAAAATATCTCAAAAACTGTTAGAGCTAGAGACTTGAAACTTGGTGAATTGATTAGTAATGATGAGTAGATGACCTGATTAACTTTTGTGTAAATTCTGAAAAATATTTCGTTAGTAATGGCCCTTTGTAAATTTGGGCATGTTTCCCTTGTCAGCAAAATATCTAAAAACTATTGAAGCTGGAGCCTTGAAACTTGATGAATAGATTGGTAGCGATGAGTAGATGACCTGATATGCCCCTAGTTTCGAATGAAATTGATGGGGCATATTATTTTGCCTTCGTTTGTCCGTCAGTCCATTTGTCCGTTGATGAAGCTTTTTTGTGCATGCCATATCTTAAGAACCCTGCATGCTAAGGTTTTGAAATTTTATATTTGGGTTCCCAATGAAAAAATAGCTGACTCGTATTTTTTTCCTTGTCCAGCATGTTTGTTTAGAGTTATGCCCCTTTGAAAAAAATCAGAATTAAATCTTGTGAGCAAGATATCTTGAAAAATATTTAAGCTGGGTTCTTGAAATTCGATATAGTGAGTGGTAATGATGTGTAAATTACCTGATTATATTTTGAGAGAATTCTGTGAAAATATTGATAAAGTTACGGCCCTTTGCTGTTCTGCACATTTTGACCTTGTCAGCAAGATGTCTCGAAAAGTACTTAAGCTAGGGTCTTGAAATATTATATGCTGATTGGGGATGATGTGGAGATTACCTGATTTGTTTTTTAGGGAATTCCATGAAAAATCGACGTAGTTATTGCCCTTTGTAGTTCTAGGCATTTTGACCTTGTCAACAAGATATTTCAAAAAGTATTTAAGCCAGAGCCATGATATTTGGTATACTGATTGGGTTTGAGGAGGAGATCACCTGATTAAATTTTGAACCAATTAAAAGAAATGTTGGAGTTATGGCCCTTTGCAATTTCTGGCCATTTAATGTCGTTGCTTTATTGTGTATAGCATAAGTTTAGAACCATGTATGCTAATGTTTTGAAATTTCATATTTTGATTCCTCATGAAAAAATAGGTGACCCATATTTTTTTCTTATCCCAATTATCTCCTATTTTAGAGTTATTTCCCTTTGATGAAATAATATTGAAATCTCATATATTTGTACTGTTATTACCGTCATGGGCAAGCAGTGTTGGAGTCAAGCAGTGTTAGAGTCAGGCAGTTGGGGGCATAGTGTTTTACAAACACCAGCTCTAGTTTTCCATATATATCTGTATAGAAAACTTTAAAATTCTTCTTGTCAAATACCTCCTGACTGATTTCAATAATGCTTTAGTAACCCTCTACCAAGAATGTTCAAGCAATCCTGATTTGTCAAAAAACATGGCTGCTAGGGAGTGGGGCTTATTTTCCCTATAGATCTGAATAGAAAACTTTAAAAATCTTCTTGTCAGAAACCACTGATTTCAATTTAACTTGGCAGGAAAGTTCCTTTGGTTACCCTGTACCAAGTTTGTTCAAGCTGTCATGATTCGTCAAAAAAAAAAAAAATGGCCATTAGGGGGTAGGGTTTTATAGTGATATAAAACTCTTTAAAAATCTTTTTTGTCAGAAACCACTGGACCAATTTCAAAATAACTTGGCAGAAATGTTCCTTTGGTGACCTTCTTTCAAGATTAAGTCAAGTCATGATGTGTTAAAAAGAAAAAAAAACAGGGCTTGGTGTGTTGGGGGGGGAGGGGGGAGGTGGGGGGGGGGGTGGGGTGGGGGCTATAAAATTTATACCTAAATCTTAGAGCAGTGAACTTGGCTGAATCTTCAACAGTAAGTATGCAAATCTGTTTGCTCAGGTGAGCGATATAGGACCATCATGGTCCTCTTGTTTTTAAAAAGCGTGGGGAAATATAACATTTCGACAATCCGTTTTCCTGGTGCTACAATCTAATTACCTAACAAATAGTTCCCTGCTAATGCTAAATTCTGCATTCAAATATACAGTCTACTCTCGTTATCTCAAATTCCAAGGGACTTACTGAAACACTTCGAGATATCCGTACCTCGACATATCAGAGTTGAGAGAGTGAGGAAAATAATCAATTGAACAAAACCACATTTAACAAATGAATATGTAATTTGACTCCTGAAGTTAGTAATATATATATAAAATAATCATTCTCCACTAAAGAATGTTACTGACCTCGACCTTAGGAGCAATTTCTCCTCTTTTCCACATTATTTTGTTACCTGTTGTCATAGTTTCGTGTCCACTCCCTAACTCTGATACAGTTTGAGATATTTTCACAAAACTTCCAACCAATATAGAGCACCATGAGACAATGTGCAGAACACATGAACCATTACTCTGGTTTGCCTACTTTTGGAGTTATTGCCCTTTAAATGTTGAACATAACCATTTCCACCATGTACTAATGTCTGCTCTGTAAGTTGAAAACCATTTGAGATATTAGCATGAAATCTCACAGGAATGTGAAGCACCATAAGACAACATGCAGAACACAAGAACCATCTCTGGTTAACCTTCTTTTGGAGTTAACTAGCTTTTGAACATCTTAAATATTGAAAATAGCCATTTCTACCATGTACTAGTGTCCGCTCTGTAAGTTGGAAACCGCTTCAGATACTTTGATGAAACTTCACACAAATTTAAAGCTTTAGATGACACTGGCAGAACTTACGAACCATAACTCTGGTTTGCCCACTTTTGGAGTTATTGCCCTTTGAACATTGAACATAGCAGTTTCTACCATGTACTTGTGTACGCTCTGTATGTTGAAAACCGTTTGAGATATTTTCATGAAATTTCTTGCAAATGTAAAGCACCATGAGAGGATGTGCAGAACACAAGAACCGTATCTCTGGTTAACTTACTTTTGGAGTTACCACCCTCTTTGAACATAGTTAATATTGAAAATAGCTATTTCTACCATGTCCTCATGTCAGCTCTGTAAGTTGAAAACCGTCTCAGATATTTTGATAAAACTTCACACAAATGTAAAGCATCATGAGAAGAGGTGCAGAACACACAAACTGTACTACTGCTTAACCTGCTTTTGGAGTTATGGCCCTTTGAACATTGAAAATAGTGATTTCTGTTATATACCCTGGTATGTGTAACTTGAAAATTGTTTGAGATATTTTCTTGAACTTATATGCAAATGTATATCACCATAAATGATGTGAAGAACACAAGAACCGTGACTCTGAACTACCTAATTTTGAGTTTACTGCCCTTTGGTCATTGTAAATGGTGATCCCAGTCATATATGTGTGCCCTTTCTATAACTTGAAAATGGTGTTAGATTTTCTTGAAGTGTTGCAAAAAATGTAAAGCAACATAAGATGACATGTAGAAAACAAAAACTATAAGTCTGGCTTAATTACTTTTTGAGTTATTTTTGAACATTGATAACAGTTTCTGTGATATACCTGTAAACTTTACATAAATGTGAAGCACTATGAGGGGATTTGCAGAGTATGAAATGAAAACTGTAAATCTGGTTTACTTACTTTTTGAGTTATGGCCCTTTGAACATTGAAACTAGTCATCTCAGTCATGTATTCATGTCAGCTTTATTTAGGGAAATACTAATGCACCTTAGCTTTGATTTCATTTTTGACAGAGTTATGTAAGTGCAGTGGCTGGGCATGGTGCAGTGCTTGCAGCGCTTTTATTTATATCTTTTATTAATTATGCTCTGTGCAAGCATTACTTTGACAATTTAGAGTTCTGCATGCCAAATGCCACTTTGTTAAAACTTCACACATGAATGCTTTGAAGGACACAAGCTTTGTTAAGGGTTAGTCTTAAGGGGAATAGATACACTTTCAAGGGAGGCAACTTTTCCAAATTGTTTTGTCTCCCATTGAAAAGGAGTCTAGTCTAAAAAGAAAGAAAATAGTCCCCTTGGAGCAAATTCTTTCCTTTTAGAGAAGACCCTTTTCAGAAAGGACTTGTTATGCAGGAAAACAAACAAGAAGTCAGAAAGGTTTTCACCCTGGTGAAAATGACAGAATATCCACCTAGTGTATCAAGTCCCATAAACCTATTAAAAACTGAATAAACTCTCCCACACTATATATTGGAAGAGTCCATTTTCTATTTTAGGTATGTCAGGCTTTATGATGTAGATAATCTTAAAGAAAAATGGTTGAACTATTTGCAAACAGGGGAGACCCTGATCAGATGCCATGTTCCACAGCATCTGATCTGGGTCTGCACTGTTTGCCAGTTACCTGTTTAGGGGTAGCTATGGCAATATTAATAGTAGTCTTGAATTCAAGTATTTGTAGCTTTTAGAAAAAAAAATGTGTAAAAAATAAATAAGATATGAATTCTTTTCCAGGCATTCATTGCTTTTATCCTTTTTCTTTTCAAAGGTGTGACAATGTAGAACACTTCAGTGATACATGAAAAGATGACATCTCAGGTTGACACCCCACTTGACAGGGGGACAACACCACGTCTTCCTGTACTCAAAGATGGTCAGAACAGTCTGGTATCGGCGGAGCCAAGACCTGCCCCACCTACTCCAAGAGAGCGGGCATCAGATTGGGCCCTGGAAATTAGGAAAAGGTATTTACTCTTAAAGCACCAAGCAAAATTTGTAGCAGACAACATTCTATTTTTTTTTTCAGAGAAAATATATTGTAAGTCTTTTCATTTCATGTGAATCATCTGCCAAGCTGTCTTTAACTCAGAAACCATTTAAAATATTTTAATGATACTGTGTAGGATTATAGAATAGGGTAATGTGGAGCGTCACACACAAGAATGTCAACTCACTTGCCCTTTATATTCCAGTAATCTCCCCTTTTATATCTTTTATATACATTGTAGCTCACCTGAGCTAGGCTCAGGATGAGCTATAGTTACCACTTTTGTCCGCCATCTGTACGTCTGTCCATCCAGTAACACTTTCAAATGACAACACCTCTAAAGCCATTGATGCAATTTAGGTAAGAATGTTGCTTGGGTAGGGGTATTTAAAAATAGCTAAAATTATGGTGATCTGCATCTTGGTTTGGTTACCATGGCAACAGAAAGCTCCCATAGACTCATAATTGGAAAATGGTTAAATTGCATTTTCTCCATTACCAGTAAAGTGATGTGAACCATATTTGGCATTTATGATCATTTGATGATTGTCTACCCAGTTTATGTGTTTTTTGTGACCAGTGACCATTTTGTTTAGTTGCCAAGGCAACATTAAATTTAAAAAAAAAAAAAAAAATTTTTTAAATGACAGCTCCACACTACTGAAGCAGTATTTGGTACAATTGTTGTTTGGGTAAGGGCAATTCAAAATAGCTAATATTATGGTGATCCGCCGCTTGGTTTGGTTGCCATGGCAACAGAAAGCTCCCATAGACTTGTGGGGAAATGGTTAAATTGCATTTTCTCCATTACCAGTAAAGTGATGTGAACCATGTTTGGCATTTATGATCATTTGATGATTGTCTGCCCAGTTTATGTGTTTTATGACCAGTGACCATTTTGTTGGTTGCCATGGTAACATTAAATTTTAAAAAAAGTTTTTTTTAATGACAGCTCCTGCAAAACTACTGAAGCAGTATGACTCTAATTTGGTACAAACGTTGCTTGGATAAGGGCAATTCAAAATGGCTAAAAGTTTGCCAGTCTGACAGTCTGCCTCTTGCTCAATGAACACCCACACAAAGACAAAAGTATCTGAAGTGTCTAAAACTTACAATATATGATTGAAGTAGCAAAAGCTTTAAGTTACAATCAAAATTTTATTCTGCAGGAGTTATCTTCCTCTGCCCCTGTGGAGTATACATGTATATAATCATGATATAGTTAAACAACTCTTTAGAAACCACTTGGCCAATTTCCACCAAATTTTATGTCTCGTATCCTACTGTTGAAACAGGATGGTGAGTTTGTTCAAATGGTCAGGCTCCATTGACTGTCATGCCCATATATGGTAAAAAATAATAATAAAAACATTCTTCTGCTTCAAAGTCAAGAACTGCTCAAATGCTGACCCTTTCATTAGTTGCAGTGACAGGAATGAAAAAAATGTTGCATAACAATTGATATCTGCAGAGGCTATTTCAATCAGGTGAGCAAGTTGTGGCCTGTGGGCCTTTTGTTTTTAGCTCACCTGAGCTGAAGGCTCAAGGTGAGCTATTGTGATCACTAACCGTCCGTCGTTGTCCTCATCGTCGTCGTCCGTGTGTCCGTCCGTCCACAATCTTTAAACAACATCTCCTCCTAAACCACTGATTGTATTTTGACCAAACTTCACAGGAATGACCCTTGGTTGGTCCTTTTGCAAAGGTGTTCAAATGGTTCTGGTCCATTGCATATCTAGGTCACAGGAGCTAAAAATAGATTTTTAACTAAAAACTTTAAAAATCTTCTTGTCAGAAACTACTGGACCAATTTCATTATAACTTTGCAGAAATGTTCCTTTGGTGATCCTCTACCAAGATTGTTCAAGCCATTTGGATTCGTCAAAAAACATGGTTGCCAGGGGGTGGGGCTTATTATGCCCCCAACTTCAAAGAAGTTGGAGGGGCATATTGCTTCTGGGTTGTTCGTCCTTCCGTCCGTCCGTCCGTCCGTCCGTCCGTTCGTCACGCTTTTTGATGCATAGCATAACTTTAAAACCGTGAATGCTACTGTTTTGAAATTTCATATATGGATTCCTCATGAAAAAATAGCTGACACGTATTTTTTTTCTTGACAGGATTATGCCCCTTTTCTGAGTTATGGCCCTTTGAAAAAATATGGATGCAATCTTGTCAGCAAAATATCTCAAAAACTATTAAAGCTAGAGCCTTGAAACTTGATGAATAGACTGGTAGTGATGAGTAGACAACCTGATTAACTTTTGAAGAAATTCTGAAAAATACTTCATGAGTTATGGCCCTTTGTAATTTTGGGCATTTTTATCTTGTCAGCAAAATATCTCAAAAACCGTTGGAGCTAGAGCCTTGAAACTTAATGAATAGACTGGTAGTGATGAGTAGACAACCTGATTAACTTTTGAAGAAATTTTGAAAAATGCCTTTTGAGTTATGGCCCTTTGTAATTTTGGGCATTTTTACCTTGTCAGCAAAATATCTCAAAAACTATTAGAGCTTGAGCCTTGAAACTTAGTAAATGGATTTGTAGTGATGTGTAGATGACCTGATTAACTTTTGAAGAAATTCTGAAAAACATTTCATGAGTTATGGCCCTTTGTAATTTAGGGCATGTTTAACTTGTCAGCAAAATATCTCAAAAACTATTGAAGCTAGAGCCTTGAAACTTGATGAATAGACTGGTAGTGATGAGTAGACAACCTGATAAACTTTTGAAGAAATTTTGAAATATACTTCTTGAGTTATGCCCCTTTGTAATTTTAGGCATTTTTATCTTGTCAGCAAAATATCTCAAAAACTGTTAAAGCTAGAGCCTTGAAACTTAGTAAATGGATTTGTAGTGATGAGTAGATGACCTGATTAATTTTTGAAGAAATTCTTAAAAAATACTTCATGAGTTATGGCCCTTTGTAATTTTGGGCAATTTTACCTTGTCAGCAAAATATCTCAAAAACTGTTGGAACTAGAGCCTTGACACTTGATGAATAGACTGGTAGTGATGAGTAGACAACCTGATTAACTTTTGAAGAAATTTTGAAATATACTTCTTGAGTTATGCCCCTTTGTTATTTTGGGCATTTTTATCTTGTCAGCAAAATATCTCAAAAACTATTAGAGCTAGAGACTTGAAACTTGGTGAATTGATTGGTAATGATGAGTAGATGACCTGATTAATTTTTTTGTAAATTCTGAAAAATATTTCATAAGTAATGGCCCTTTGTAAATTTGGGCATGTTTCCCATGTGAACAAAATATCTCAAAAACTATTGAAGCTGGAGCCTTGAAACTTGATGAATAGATTGGTAGTGATGAGTAGATGACCTGATTATGCCCCCAGTTTCGAATGAAATTGATGGGGCTATTATTTTGCCTTCATTTGTCCATCCCACTGTTTGTCCGTTCATCAAGCCTTTTTTGTGCATGCCATATCTTAAGAACCCTGCACGCTAGGGTTTTGAAATTTTATATTTGGGTTCCCAATGAAAAAATAGCCGACCCATATTTCGTTTCTTGTCTAGCATGTTTATTTAAAGTTATGCCCCTTTGAAAAAAATCAGAATTAAATCTTGTGAGCAAGATATCTTGAAAAGTATTTAAGCTGGGTTCTTGAAATTCGATACAGTGAGTGGGAATGATGTGTACATTACCCAATTATATTTTGAGAGAATTCCATGAAAATATTGATAAAGTTACGGCCCTTTGCAGTTCTGCTCATTTTGACCTTGTCAGCAAGATTACTCGAAAAGCACTTAAGCTAGGGCCTTGAAATATTATATGCTGATTGGGGATGATGTGGAGATTACCTGGTTTGTTTTTTAGGGAATTCCATGAAAAATTGATGTAGTTATGGCCCTTTGTAGTTCTAGGCATTTTGACTTTTTCAGCAAGATGTCTCAAAAAGTATTTAAGCTAGAGCCATGATATTTGGTATACTGATTGGGATTGAGGAGGAGATCACCTGAATAAATTTTGAACCAATTAAATGAAATGTTGGAGTTATGGCCCTTCGCAATTTCGGGCCATTTAATGTCATTGCTTTATTGTGTATAGCATAAGTTTAGAACCATGTATGCTAATGTTTTGAAATTTCATGTTTTGATTCCTCATGAAAAAATAGGTGATCCGTATTTTTTTCTTATCCCAGTCATCTCCTATTTTAGAGTTATTTCCCTTTGATAAAATAACATTGAAATCATATATTTGTACTGTTGTTACCATCATGGCTAAGCAGTGTTGGAGTCAAACAGTGTTAGAGTCAGGCAGTTGGGGGCATAGTGTTTTACAAACACCAGCTCTAGTTTTCCCTATATATCTATATAGAAAACTTTAAAACTTTTGTCAGAAACCACTGGACCGATTTCAATATAATTTTGCAGAAATGTTTCTTTGGTGATCCTCTACCAAGATTGTTCAAGCCATTTGGATTTGTCAAAAAACATGGTCGCCAGGGGGTGGGGCTTATTTTCCCTGTATATCTATATAGAAAACTTTAAAACTTTTGTCAGAAACCACTGGACCGATTTCAATATAATTTTGCAGAAATGTTCCTTTGGTGATCCTCTACCAAGATTATTCAAGCCATTTGGATTCGTCAAAAAACATGTCCGCCAGGGGACGGGGCTTATTTTCCCTATATATTTATATAGAAAAATTTAAAAATCTTTTTGTCGTAAACCACAGGACCGATTTCAATATAATTTTGCAGAAATGGTCCTTCGGTGATCCTCTACCAAGATTGTTCAAGCCGTCATGATTCATAAAAAAAAACATGGCTGCAAGGGGGCGGGGCTTATTTTTCCTATATATCTATATAGAAAACTTTAAAAATCTTCTTGTCAGAAACGACTGGACCAATTTCAATATAACTTGGCAGAAATGTTTCCTTGGTGACCCTCTACCAAGATTGTTCAAGCTGTCATGATTTGTCAAAAAACATGGTTGCTAGGGGGTGCGGGGCTTGTTTTCCCTATATATATATCTATATAAAAAACTTGAAAAAATCTTCTCGTCAGAAACCACTGGACCGATTTCAATATAACTTCGCAGAAATGTTTCCTTGGTGACCCTTTACCAAGATTGTTCAAGCCGTTTTGATTTGTCAAAAAACATTGCTGCTAGGGGGCGGGGCTTATTTGCCCTATGTATCTATATAGAAACCTTTAATGATCTTCTTGTCAGAAACCACTGGACCGATTTCAATATAACATTGCAGGAATGTTTCTTATGTAACCCTCTATCAAGATTGTTCAAGCTATCATGATTCGTCAAAAAACATGGCCGCCAGGGGGCGGGGCTTGTTTTCCTTATATATCTATATAGAAAACTTTAAAACTCTTCTTGTCAGAAACCTCTTGACCAATTTCATTATAACTTGGCAGAAATGTTTCCTTGGTGACCCTCTACCAAGATTGTTCAAGTAATCATGATTCGTCAAAAAACATGGCTTCCAGGGGGCGGGGCTTATTTTTCCTGTAAATCTATATATAAAACTTTAAAAATCTTCTTGTCAGAAACCGATGGACCGATTTCAATACAAGTTGGCAGGAATGTTTCTTTGGTGACCCTCTACCAAGGTTGTTCAAGCCGTCATGATTCGTCAAAAAACATGGCCGCTAGGGAGCGGGGTTTATTTTCCCTATATATCTATATAGAAAACTTTAAAAATCTTCTTGTAAGAAACGGTTGAACTGAGTTCAATATAACTTGGCAGGAATGTTGCTTTGGTGACCCTCTACCAAGATTGTTCAAGCCTTTATGATACGTCAAAAAAAATGGCCCCCAGAGGGCGGGGTTTATTTTTCGTATATATCTGATAGAAAACTTTAAAATACCCCCTGACCGATTTCAATATTACTTGGCTGGAATGTTGCTTTGGTGACCCTCTACCAAGATTGTTCAAGCAATCATGATTCGTCAAAAAACATGGCTGCTAGGGGGTGGGGCTTATTTTCCCTGTATATCTAAATAGAAAACTTTAAAAATCTTCTTGTCAGAAACCGCTGAACAGATTTCAATATAACTTGGCAGGAATGTTCCTTTGGTGACCCTCTACCAAGTTTGTTCAAGCTGTCATGATTTGTCAAAAAACATTGCCGTTAGGGGGTAGGGCTTTATAGCTATATAAAACACTTTAAACCAGTGGACCAATTTCAGTATAACTTGGCAGACCCTCTTTTAAGATTCAGTTCAAGTCGTCAAGATGTGTTAAAAAAAACAAAACATGGCCAGGGGTGGGGGTGTGGAGGGCGGGTGGGGATGGGGTGCTATAAAATTTATACAAAAATCTTAGAGCAGTGAACTTGGCTGAAACTTCAACAGTAAGTATGCAAATCTGTTTGCTCAGGTGAGTGATATAGGACCATCATGGTCCTCTTGTTTTTGTTTTTAGTCTATAACTCAGTAACATTTGAAAGATTCTTATGATACTTGGTAAGATGATAGAATGTGGCAGACTGTCACATATAAAACTGACAACTCTCATGCTTTTTTAGTTCACTTAAGCAAATGCTCAGGGTGAGCTATTGTGATCACCCTCTGTCCGTCACCTGTCATCCGTTGTCAACAATTAGTTTGTTAACACTCTAGAGTCACAGTTTTGATCCAGTCTTAATGAAACTTGCTCAGAATGTTTGCCCCCTATGAAATCTAGGTCAAGTTTGAAATTGAGTCTCTTGGGGTTAAAAACTAGGTCACCTGGTCAAATCAAAGGAAAACTTTAACACTGTAGAGGTCACATTTTTGAAGTAATCATCATGAGTCATGCTCAAAATGTTTGTGTTGATGATATCTAGGTCAAGTTTGAAACTGGGTCACTTGAGGTGAAAAACTAGGTCACCAGGCTAAATCAGAGGAAAACATTGTTAACACTCCAGAGATCATATTTTTAAGTAATCATCATGAATGTTGCTCAAAATGTTTGTTGAAGAAATCAAACCTAATCACAATTTTATGTTGTTGGCCAAATGTCAAAACCTAATATCAGAAGAGTGATGAACTAGCTTTGAATTATAACCAGACTAAAACAGATAATTTTACAAACAATGTAGATACACAGGAGAGGACTTGTAACAAGTCATCTCGTCAGGATATATACTGTTTGCTTTTTGCAACACCTGCGTTACATAGGCGACTTAGGCAGGTAATTTTCCATCCGTTTGTTCAACTGTGTACTTATGTCCACCTTAACATTTACCCTAAATGAAGTCTACAAACTGTAAAACTTTACATTTAGTTTCACTTCACTGATTGTTTTATCTCACTGACCTAAACAAGGCTGACAAATCTCACTCTTCTGATGCTTATTTTCACATTTAAGTACGCAGATGCAACATAAATTTCAACAAAGTTCTTTCTGTTTTTCTTGTATTGTTTTTTTTTTTTTTTTTTGACTAATGATAGCCCAACTTGCAAAAGTGGATATCTTTAAATTCAGTGATGGAATAGTCCACTTCAGAAACCCAGAGGTGAAAGGGTTAGGCTTAACATGGGTTTTGGTTTTGCTTCCTTGTCTATTATGGGTGCCTTGGAAAGACTGATTATTGCTGTTCCTGGGTAACTTCATATCTGTTTTTGGATAGATGCATCTGCCAGTAAACAAACTTTGATGTGTATATGAGTAGAGTCTTAATGTATCCAACTAAGTAAATACTAAATAATAATTAAAGAATCTGTATATGCTTGATAGATTTTCTGCCATTTTATTTTTACAAGGGACAAAGCTTTAATTGATTCCTCTCTGCTCTCCTACACACCAAGTCCCTTCTGAAAAAGGGTCTCCTCAAAGGAAAAAAATCGCTCCCAAGAAGAGACAAAATGTTCTTACAGATTTGCTAGCTAAAAATTTATTGCCTATGTTTAAGCCAAATGGACTGCAGTTGGTCCTGTTTTTTAAAGGCTCCATATTCCTCAAAAATAGACATTTTATTATCCAAGAAAGGTTTAATAAATTAATGTATGGTATTAACTTGAAATGATTTTTTATCATATCTCTGAATTTTAATATTGCCAACATTAATTCAGAGATACAATAAAAAATCATTTCATTTTTGATCCAGTTCAAAAATGACATACCAACTGAAATTTTACAGGTTATCAGATTCCACATTTTATTATCATATTAATACTATATATCAATTTATTAAATCTTTCTTGGATAAAAAAATGTCTATTTTTGAGGAACATGGAGCTTTAAGGGGTCTTGATACACTTGCTAGATTTTCTTACATTTTTTACATGGAAGATAACTTTTGTGACTTACTGTTTGCTTTCCTGGGAGCAAATTCTTTTCTTTTATAGACCCTTTTCAGAAGGGAACCATAAACAATTTTGAAAGAGTTACCTCCCTTGAAAGTGTATCAGTTTAAAGGCTCTATATTCCTCAAAAATAGACATTTTTATCATAGAAAGGTTCAATAAATTGATTTATCACATGACCATCAAGTTATTCAGTGAAATAACCCATGTCATAAAAATCATATAACCTCACGTGTAATAACACCTGCAAGGCTCCCCATTGGTTAGCCTAATTACCCTCATTAATATTCGTATTACTCCACTTATTGATAGCAACCAAGATGGTGTCTGTGTTCGCCGATACAACTTTCACTTTTGAAACAGATCCTGCCTTCAATTTTGAGATGATTTTGAGATGAACGATAAATGTCAGACCGATGGAAGGGGAAGACACAACACAATCACAATGTGAATAACATGGCTACCAGAAATATTCATGGTGGTTAAAATTCGATGTTTTCCGGCAGCATATGGATATTTGGAGGCACTTTCAACATCGATGTCGTCAATGAAAAAAAACAAAATCACCTCAAAAAAAGCATTGGATGATAACATGACTCCTACAGTCAATAAATGTGTCAAATAAAAATCCAAACTACAGTTAAAATGTTTTATATTCTTGAAATCTGTCATTTACTTGGGTGTATCAACCACTGTATAAACTGTAATGATCAAGGTCAATGATCTTTAAATACGACAATTGACTTCGGGGGATTTGCCTACTGATTCTCAGTGACATATTGACTCACTGAATGACGTTGAAGGGAATATTTATTTTTGAATTCATTCATTCAATAGAGGATATTCAAATGTTTGGAGTGAATATGACTTTTATTTCATCGAGTGAAGTGAAAAAATGTATATTTCATGAGTGCCGAAGGCACGAATGAAATATACATTTTTTCACTTCACGAGATGAAATAAAAGTCATATTCACGACAAACATTTGAATTTTCTTTTTATTATATACATCACTTTCGATAGAAAAGATGCAAATCTTGTATTTGCAAGGGAAAGTCTGACACGCAGTTTTGTCCCTTGGCGCCATGACGTTCATGTTTTGTTTTGTTTGGTGACGTTAGATATGACGTCAGAAACGCGCATTGGCGTGTAAAAATAAAATAAAAAGAAAATTTACTCTTTTTCAGTGAATACCATAAAAATTTTCATCTCGTGTAATGAAAACATGAATGTAAATAAGAAAAAAGTAGATCCAGATCTTATATTTTTCACTGCTCAGAGGAGTGAAAAGATAAGTTTTATATTTTCACTAGTTAAAATATAAAACTTATATTTCACTAGTGAAAATATGCATTTTATTTCATTAATAATTCTCTATATTTCATTACTTTGTATATAATAAAATGAAATATTTATTAGCTCAAATAAAAATCATAATTAATTCCTACTGTTTAATGAAGTAATAAATGGCATATTTATCTTGTTTCTAGTTATTTTCGGTACTTATCAAATAATACGCAAACTATTTTTTTGTGTAGTACTATTGAATCTTTGGTATTGAGTTGTTCCATTTAGCAATGGAAAACCATTATCTTAATATATTTTGTGCATTTTTTGTCATCGCAAGGGTCATGTGATAAACAGAATCTTACATGAGTGGTCATTTAATATGAAATTTATGAAACTCATTGGGTAATTTCGGTATTTTGCTCGCCAAGGCTCACAAAATACCAAAATTACCCAAACTCATTTCATAAATTTCATATTGAATGACCACTCATGTAAGATCCTCTATATATATGGTATTCAATCTAATTACCACACATACCCCTATAAGCTCACAGTCAAGCAATTCCGTAGTCTTCAGATTACAAACAATGTACTTTTTTGTCTATTTTTAAAGGCATATGTTGTGGGTACCCATTTGAATTGCATCGACTTGTCGATGCAGTTCAAATGAGTACCCACAACATATGCTTTTATAAAGAAAATAGAATAATAAAAAAAAACACAAATATTGTGTAAGCATCATTTGTTAAGTCCTTTACAAACCTTATTTTTTAAGTGTATCATAAATATAGGTAGGTACATATTTTACTACAAGTTTTCCCAGTATTTTTGAAAAACCTAAGTGCACAGTGCGGTAATTAGATCGAATATGGTAGTATTAATACAATCATAAAATATGGCATCTGACAGCCTGTAAAATTTCAGTTAGTCTCGCGTTTTTAAACTGGATGAAAAATGAAATGATTTTTTATCGTATATATCTGAATTAATGTTGCCAACATTAATTCGGAGATACAATAAAAATCATTTCATTTCAAGAACAAGAGACTTACTGAAATTTTACAGGCTGTCAGTTGTTACATTTTATGATTCTATTAATACCATATATCAATTTATTAAACCTTTCTTGGATAATAAAATGTCTATTTTTGAGGAATATGGAGCCTTTAAGTGACAGTTTTTCCATGTTTTTATTTACATGTATTTAATTTTCAGGATCAACATAGCAATAGAGCAGAACTGCCAGGTACCAGAAGATGATATAAGACAGCTTAAACAAGAGCTGGTTCCTGTCTTTGTTGTTTGTCTGCAACAGGATAGGTGAGTGTGAATCCTGCTTCCAATATGGTGGGACTAGTCATAGCTCTAGATAAGGCACTTTTTAAACCATAAATATTGATAATTTTCTAATTTCAATTCTAATAAGTACTCCCAAGATAGCTCAAGATAAGAGGAGGTACCAGGTTAATATTTTTCTTATTTCCCCATTAAAACATACTTTGTGGGTACTTATTAGAAGCGCCTCATAAAGGCACTTCTAATGAGTACCCACATCATATTTTTTGAGGAGAAATAAGAAAAAAATCAATATTTTTTGTTGAAAAACACTTTATCTAGAACTATGCTCCCAACATGCATTTCTTGGAGAAATAAGAAAGGTACTTATCTGAATATTCCTCTTTAGAGGTATGGACTTCAAGACAGCATTTGTCAGAACCTGTTTCAGTCAGTCCAAACAATGTTTGGTTAATTAAAACACAAAGTGTACACATGTAAAGGAAAATTAGATATATTTTACCTACCAGTCTGTTGAAGACAGTGTGTCACATACCAAAAGTAGGTCATTGCAGCCTATTTTTTACCTCTGATCTATTTCAGATGTCAGAGATATGAAGAGAGATTTAATAAAACCAAGTCTCCATTTTTAGCTCACCTGAGCAAAGCTCAGGTTGAGCTATTGTGATCACCCTCTGTGCGTCGTCTGTCGTCGTCCATCGTCCGTCGTCAACAATTAGTTTGTTAACACTCTAGAGGTCACAGTTTTTACCCAGTCTTGATGAAGCTTGCTCAGAATGTTTGCCCCTATGAAATCTAGGTCAAGTTCGAAACTGGTTCACTTGGGATAAAAAACTAGGTCACCAGGTCAAAGGAAAATGTTATTATGATAAATGTCCTAAAATTTTGAACAAAATTAAATAATTTCAGTTGTTGCTGTTCGAAATTTAAGAAATTATGATTTGCTAAAAAATTTACTGTTGGAAATTTTAGGACAGATTCACTTACAGCCAAAATTGACCTGGCTATCGGACGCTTTCGGACACCCGAAACAACAAAAAAGGACCTACACGACGAAAGCGTTTTCTTATTTGCTATGTGTGATTGGTAAACTGAATGTGAAATTGTATGAACTAATAAATAATTACCACGCTGATGTTTGTTTTTAATTCCATCCGATTAATTCTATGTCGAATAATGTTTCTCGAAAAAAAACAATTAATTATCCGATACACTAATTAATCACCAGATACGTTTGTTCCGTACTCCGGGAATGTGCCACTTTCTTAAAATAGGCTGGCTTAGTCCACTGTCTTCTTACGTAACAACCCTTTTCACTTTACCGCACTGAGATACACAAGCTGACCAAAAATACTTCAAAAGGTTACCGCACGTTTGTTCATGTTTGAGCCACTACAGAAACACAAAAGTCCCTTTCCTCAAAGGTGAAGTGTACAGAGTTTAAATGTGAAAAGCGCAGACTGATTAGAACTTCCGCCGTTTTGAAGCGCAGTATTCACACTGCTTGCTGACATAATGCATTCTGTTGGCGATATGCGTAGACCCAGATCAGACGGCCCTGATACATAGACTGTGCGGATGCGCATGTTGATCTTGTCTATGCTGGTCTCTGATGTCATAAGGTCATTTCTGTTGGAAAGGACTCATACATAAACGAACAGTGCAGACAACCAGATCTGAATGCAGCCTGATCAAGATCAAAGATTTCAGCTAAACACCAAACTGAACTACGTATGCGAAACCTGTGAACTGCCATTATCGTTTTTAGCAATATTTCTTTCTTTAAAAAAAAATGTATTGTTGTTTAGAATTCGGTAACGAAATTTATTGCAAGAATCATCTGTCATCAATAATCATCCTTTCATTAGATCCCTGTTCAGGCAAAAATGTCCCTTTATGTATATGTGTAAGTCAGATCAGAATGCGAGACGCAGTCTAGTGCAAGATTGTGTCCACTCAATTCTCTGATTAGGTCATTGGTATAAAACACTTTAATACATGAATCACAGTCTCCAGCAAGTGCACAGACTGATCACATTTGTAACAAATGATTAGGTTCATTTTGGCTTGTAGGGACCTATCATCTCTGTTGGGACCATTACCTGTTCAAATAGGATGCACTGAGCATATCATGACAATCAAGCGGTCAGACAGGAAATATTTTGCTGGAGGTGTTAATCCCCACGACGAAAACGTTTTCGGCGTGCTTAAAAGGAAACCTTTGGCACGCAAAACTTAAATATTAGTGGCAGGTATTATCGAAGGACACAGTGTACGGACGAGCAGGAACGACCCAGATCAGAATGTACAATTTCGCTTGTAGCGCTTTCTTTACTATCGCATGTGCGTTACATTTTGCAGAAATGATCAGATCAACTTTGGCATTCTGGTTTTGCGGTCACACGACTTACCGGAATACTACCGAAATACTGGAATGCCCGTGAAAAATACAGGAATACATGTGAAGACACCAATACTGGCTTTAATTAAGAAACGAATATACTCGGAGGACGACCCTGAAAAGCCCAGAGGCCAATTCCCCTTCCCCCAAATTAGTTTCATTCCCTTGTTCTCTGCGGCGTCTGATCTGGGTCTACGCTGTTTGCATAGGCCTATCTGTTCCAATATTTAGGTTCTTTAAATTTTTAATACGTGCCAGTTTCGTATGCATTTCTGACGAGAAAAGGCTCTAAGTTTGTTTTTCTCCCGAAGAGGTTTCCCGCCACGATTTCACGTGACGTACCGCTACGAGCATGTGGTTTCTTAATGCTGGGCAAGGGAATTGTTGCTTTGTGACTAGTCATTTTCTGGGTATTTTAATAATTATAATGTTCTCAATATATACATAATGTAAAAGAATAACAGTGTTTATATTTATTTATACTCTGGTAAACGCGGAGTAAGGTCCTCACTCTTTAGGTTTTTACTGTTTAAAGGGAGGTAATTGCATATGCCTCGATGATGAATTTTACGAGTCAGACCCAGCATTTTTTTTTTTATGAATCAGGGGCGGATCCAGGATGATTTCTGAAGGGATTCGATTTGATCGAATTTCCATACTTACTCTACGTATTCGGACAGACAGGCCTGAGCAAACAGTGTAGACCCAGATCAGACGCCGCAGAATGCATGTAAAACCTTCACTGAAACGGTGATGTATTTACCAAAAATTTGTAATCACTCCAAGAACTGGAGTTTACATGCCTGTTTGTTACCACAAATGGCAAAATCTGACTGCCCTTCCATCGATGATCTGAGTCTTCACTAGTCGCACGTCTTATTGTCCTAAAAGTGTTTTCCAAATTTCCATGTTCCCCCTAATTAGTTTCATTCCCTCTTTGTCTGCGACATCTGATCTGAGTCTACAGTTTGCATAGGCCTATCTGTCCCAATACTTAGGCTCTATTTTAATACCTGCCAGTTTCACATGCATTTCTGACGAAAAACTGCTCTATAATTTAACGAACAAAAGTGTGAGTTTTCCCTCTAAGCGGTTTCCGCCACAATTTCTCGTGACGTAACCGTTACGAGCACGCGGTTTCTTCATGCGGGAAAAGGGAATGTGACTGTTGCATTTTCTGTTTTTTCACATATATATTTTTTGTAATCTATACTGGAAATGAGACTGTCCCAGAATTGCGTGTCGTCGCCCGGTGGCACATCTGAGCAGTCCCATGAAAATCTACGTAGGTAAAGCAATAAGACATACGTATATATATATATATATATATATATATATATATATATATATATATATATATATATAGTGGTGAGATACACGAAGAAACAGCAAATAGTCAGATCGTACAGTGCGGATCCATAGATAGAAATGGTGATGGAAAGTTTTTTTTGTTTTTTTTTTTGTTTTTTTTTTTCTTGTGAATTTTCAGTCATTATCTCCTGGGTTTGTATAAAATTAAAATACGGTTCCCATGCCATTTCTGTACATAAAATTCGTTATGACACTGCTGTGAGCATTTACGTTTTGCAGTGGCTTTCAACACTACTACTTTAGTTTCCGGTTCCGTAACGAAAAAAAAAAAAAAAAAAACGTTACCGAAATTAGAATGTGCTGATAAAAAATTACTTGAAGAAAGCTGTGTTCGAAATTTTAGAAATCTCCTTTTTGCAAAACCGCCACTGTTCGAGATTTTAGGACATTTCCAGAAATTATTTTGGGCAAAAATACTAGGTGTTCGAAATTTTAGAGGGTTCGAAATTTTAGGACATTTACCGTAACACTCTAGAGGTCACATTTTTCAAGCAGTCATCATGAATCTTGCTCAAAATGTTTGTCTTGATGATTTCTAGGTCAAGTTTGAAACTGGGTCACTTGGGGTCAAAAGCTAGGTCACCAGGCCAAATCAAAAGAAAACCTTGTTAAGACTCCAGGGGTAACATTTTTGAAGTATTCATCATGAATATTGCTTAAAATGTTTGTCTTGATGATTTCTAGGTCAATTTTGAAACTGGGCTTCTTGGGGTCAAAAACTAGGTCACGGGGCCAAATCAAAGGAAAACCATGTTAACACTAACGATCACATTTTTGAAGCAATCAACATGAATCTTGCTCAAAATTTTTGTCTTGATGAGTTCTAGGTCAAGTTTGAAATAGGGTCACTTGGGATCAAAAACTAGGTCACTGGGCCAAATCAAACGAAGACCTTGTTAACACTCTAGCGGTCACATTTTTGAAGCAATCATCATGAATCTTGCTCAAAATGTTTGTCTTGATGATTTCTAGGTCGAATTTGAAACTGGGTATATGCTTTGATATTGTGGAGATCTGCTTTGGGATTGCTAATGGGCAAATTTCGTCTATTTTTGACAGAGTTATCTGCCCGCAATACATCCATATTTTACTTTCAGGAAATAACTTGAGTAAATTCTCAATGGATTTTCACCAAATTTGATATGTGCATTTATATTGTGGAGATCTGCTTTGGGATCGCTCATTGGGAAATTTATCAATTTTTGACAGAGTTATCTGCCTACAACATGATAATGGCTGGGTATTATCATTTCATGTTTTTTTTAATTCATTTTTCTGTGTGCTTTTTGTTTCCAAAGGCAACCATTTAGATTTTTATTTTCATACAAAGAACTTGTTCAGTGCATATCATTATCTCTTGAGCTCTATCACCTGGGCTTATCAGATTTGATGTAAAGCGTGTCTGCTAAATATATCAAAAGTGACCTACATTTTGATCTACTTTTTACTAAAAACCTGTCTGGTGCATATCTTCATTTAAATTTCTTGTTATCTAATGTGTCAGTATTGGATATCCAATCAGTGGCCCCTAACAGTAACAGCTTGCTGCTGATTGATCAATACTGATTTCCAGATGAGTGAAGTGATTTACCTATACCTTGTGGAAAGCACCACTAAGCACCCACAAAGGACTTAAATTTAGTCATATTAATATTTTCATGGAAAAATAAGAAAAATATATTTATTTTGTGTTGATTTTAAAAATAGATATGATTTAAGTATTTATTTAATTTATTTTGAATCTTTCAGTCGTATTGGTTGGAGTTATCTGACAGAAATTCTTGATTTGTTGGAGCCATATAAGGAATATTTTGAGCTGTTTGACATCAAAGCAGAGGTAGGTCAAATATTTTCATTTACAGTATTTCATTGATTGGTCCAGATAAAGTTAGGGATGGAATTAGGGTGTCAGTTAATGGGCCCACATGATAAAGTGATTAAGAGGACTTAATTTCAGATTCATTTTCAGGGGAAGGCAACTCTATCAAAATTGTTTTTGCTCTCTTCTGAAAAGGGGTCTACTAATTAAAAAGGAATGAATTTGTGCATCTTAGAGAGCAGTTGTCCTAAAAATTTGTATACCTTCTTATTACGATCAACGAATTTGCAGTGTGCTAGAAAGGTAATTGTCTTGTGTATGCCACTTTGTAATCCCCCACTGCAGTAAATAATGCTAATGGGACACTTTTGATTTTATTGTTCACTAAGTTTTTTTTATCATCCTGGTAAAACTTAACACATTTTGCGACTTTGGTGAATGATAGTGCTTATCATGCAGAAATAAGTGACCCATGATTGATTGAGAGAAGAATAAAAATGGAATTTAAAACATTTTGGCCACGTTTAAGGGATTTTCTTAAAGTGAATGGAGACACTTGGTAGATTTTCTGCCATTTTTATACCCCACCACACGATAGTGGCAGGTTACATGACAGAGGCAGGGTATTATAGTATCATATTGGTTGTCCATGTGTCTGTCCATCTGTCTGTCCATCCATCTGTCATACATTGATATTGTGGAGATCTTGTTTGGGAATGCTAATGGGCAAATTTCGTCAATTTTTGACAGAGTTATCTGCCCATAACATGTCCATATTTTCATTTTTGAATGATAACTTTAGTAAATATCAATGGATTTTCACCAGACTTGGTATATGAATTGATATTGTGGAGATCTGGTTTGGGATAGCTGATGGCAAATTTAATCAATTTTTGACTGGTTATTTGCCCGCACCATGTCCATAATTTCATTTCCTGACGATAACTTTAGTAAATATCAATGGATTTTCACCAAACTTGGTAAGTGCATAGATACCAATTTTTGACAGTTACCTGTCAGCAGCACATGTTCATTTTAGTTTCTGGACAATAGTTTCAGTAAATCTCAATGGATTTTTACCAAATTTGATATGTGCATTGATATTGCGGAGATCTGGTTTTGGATTGCTCAGTGGCAAAATTCATCAAAAATTGACAGAGTTATCTGCCCGCAACATGATAATGGTGGGGTATTATCATTTAACCTTTTTATTTGACAAGGGAGACAACTCTTGTGACTTCCAGTTTGCTTTCCCATACACCAGTCCCCTTGTGAAAAAGTGTCTACACCAGAAAGAAAGAATTTGCTCCCATGCTCCTTTTAGAGTAGACCCCTTTTCAGAAGGGAGCAAAACCAGTTGTGACAGGGTTGTATCAGTGCTCCATAATAAGTATTTGTTCTTTGTGTAATACAGCTGTAACTTGTACTGAACTGAGTTAAACCCTAGTTTGTGCTTATTTGTTTCAGGTGTTTCATTATTTGGAGAGAATTTTCCAGCATGTTCAAACACATAAAGAGAGATTATTCGACCTTCATATAACAGATGCCATGGCAAAAGTCTTTCCTAAGGTAAACCTTTGAAAAATACTGTATCTAACCCTTATCCTTTACCACTCTCTGGGCTAATTCAGCAGACGACAAATTGACATTTTTCTTATTTTTCCCAGAAAATAGGCTTTGACATTTTATGCATATTATCTCCTAATGAGATAATTTACATGAAATATCAAAGGGGGAAAAAATGTTTCAAAATGTCATCTGAAATTTTTACCCAGTTTGCTAAGCATTAAAGTGTCGTATAAGCTTGTAGCAGATATCAGTCTCTAACCATTGAAAAAAATACAGTATATAAAATAACAAAAATAAATCAGAACATCTCCTGCTGCTGTTGTGATTGGTGCTTTAATCCGTAAAGCGCGGTGAATGATATTTGTCGTTTTGGAGGGGTATGCCAACTCTAAAGCCTGTCATTCTTACTATACACTAGATGCAACCATTCAGAGCAAGTGCAATATTACAGGAGGGGACCTACTTTCATACAAACATACCTCTCTTCATTAGAAAGTCAGGTGTTTTGATTTTACACACGCTAATAAAGACCGAGTATACCACTTTGTCAGTTTTATTACAATTTTCTGGAAAAAATACCCATAACACCTAAATCATTTCCAGTGAGGAAGAAGTAGGAACAACAGTAGAACCTACATATGTCCCCTTTTCTTTCTGAATAGCTCACAGTAAGCGCTGGTCTCTTGTATTTTTTTTTCTTTTTTTTAAAGTGTCTTAAACGGTTCCTGGTTGCCACCTGAATGTCACGTGACTAAAACTCACGTAATAGTTACTTCTCAAGTAAAATGGCCAAATACGATCTACAAAATATGTGTGAAAATGGCATAGAAATCAAGACAAAATCAAGGGAGTAATGGCTTCTTAAATAGGGGTACCCCCTCTAACAGACCTGATTTACGACTTATGTGGCGCTATAAGGGTTAAGTATCTTTTTCTCTAGATATGTCTGAGAAACTGTGGACCAGATCTGAGACACTTTTTAGCAGGATCTACACTGTTTGCCATTCAGTCAGCATTTTTAAATTTAAAATGGGTGTTACCCAAACACAGCCACAGCCCAAGCCACAAAAGGGGGTCATTAGGGTGCAGACTCAAAACATAGCTAAGTTTGGTAATGTCAAAGCTTGTTGGTGGGAACTTTAATAGGTGATGACTTAAATTGACTCAAATAGGTTTCAGCAACATCCAACCCTGATTCTACATGCAGCCCTGACCCAACCCAGCCACCAGTCATGACCCAGTCTTCTTACCCTTGCCACCAAGTTGCAAATCAGTTTACAAGAACTGCAGTAGCACTGCCTTGCATACATACAGAATTACAACACATTAATTTTGCAGATTTGTTCTCAACTGGGATTTGCCTTTGTACATTTCACCTTAATTGCACTTTCGTCCCAGGTTCATGTGAAAAGTATCCATTGGCGGGGGGATTGGCCATGTCCACATGTCTTGTTACAAATAGTAATTAGTTATTAATATTTGAATGGGTTTCTCTTACTATAAATATTTGATGCATTTAATTGTTTGATTTTTTGTTTGCCAAATCACACGGAGGCATCATAGGCTTCAGCAGGAACTATGCTGCCTTCTACAGATGGTGCTTTACTCGTCACCTCAGAGCTCAGTATGTTGAAGCCACTTTTCAGTGCACTGAAATGAGCTCTGCTGAAATGTCAGGCCACAAAGACTTGCGACCAGCTTAAATGCAAAATAGTGAGCATGATGTAAAACCAGTTACTCTCCATTTTTGGCTTCACCAACCCCTTCAGTTCCAGTGTTGATGACAATTAACTGTACTGTTTCTCATCAGGTGTTCCTGCTAAGCCTGAAATAGCAGATGATCTTCCCGGTGCACCCATCATTGGCCAGAAGTCTATGGAAGACTTCATCCAATCATTGACTAGTTGATAAATCTATTGGCTTTTACAGTTGAACCTCAGTGGCTCGAACATCTTTGGGACCATGGAAATTCGTTCGAGACATGGGTAGTTCGAGCCACTGAGGGTTAATCATGGCACCAGTTCAGGAAGCAAATAGTGATAATTTAGGGAAATCTTTTTGATTTTCTACACAATGATTGTATGTTGAGTGTACTCATTAGAATCTGAGTACACACAACATACAATTTCATGATAAAATAAGAAAAAATCATTTAATATTTGTTTTCTTGAGCTATTGGAAGAATTGTGTAGGGACTGAAAAAAAGAGTTCAAATTAACTACGGTAAATAAGCCATCCGTGTTCGAGCCATTGAGGTTGTACTGTATAACCCGATCAAACATAACAAGCTGAAAATGTTTGCAGCCTGTGAGGTCAAGAAGAAATTAACCAGTTCTCAAAACAAAATCAGCCAGATAAGAGCTGAAAGGAATGTCTTTAGTCAGCTTGTTCTTCTTTCCTCCGAACATAACGTTGATCTCGAGTTGACTTTATTGTTCTCTATTTGGACATGTACCATGGTCTCTGGCAACTGCTGATGGCATGCCTACAAAAACAGACAAGTCAAAACTTCTCCATAATTGGGAATCCCACATTGAACCAACAATAGATCGACCGTCAGATGCTGTTTATATCATTGATGGCAGTGCCACTCTACAAAGCTTAATAGCAGTTCCAGACACCTTTGAGGAACTGGCAGATCTGTTTTCAACCAGTTACCAAAGGCCAAGCCTGTAGATTTCATCACTGATACATACATACAGCATTCAGTCAACAATTATGAACGCACACGCAGGGGAATGGTATCAACACATTTATTATCTGGTGGAAGGACTAAGACTTCACATGACTGGAAGAGCTTTATGGGCTTTATGGGCAATGACAAAAACAAGACACAGCTCATAAACTTACTTCTGGATCAGTGGAAGACAGACAAGTATCATCTAGACTTATAGGCCGTAACATATATTATGTTGTCAGTGAAAAGGTGTTCCGTTTTACCTGTGAAGACAAAATGATGGTATCAAATTGTCCAGAAGAAAGTTTATTTTCTTCTCAGGAGGAGGCAGACAATTTGAAATCAGGATAATACATGTAACATGCAATGAGTTGTTAGCTTTGCAAGGCATCTGCTTTATGTTTGCTTTATACACTAACTTCGTCATCTCAAAATTGTTTATACTTGCACTGTATGTTACAGGCGTCACATACTTTATCTTTTAACCATATATGTTATTTGAATGAAAAATCAAAATTATCTATGCTATTATGTTGAACTATTTTCAGGGCAAAGGAGCCACAGGGATTATACAAGTAATCCTTTTTGATTTAATATGTTAGTTGTATTACAGCATTGCATTTATGTATTTTGTATTTGGTTTTGTTCTGGTACAAGAGTTCTTGCTAACAAGAATTGATCAAACTATTTCCATATAGACTTGAATAACATTTGAATTTTGTATGCACAGAAATTAGACTATACAAATTTGTTAAGGTTCTATACAGATTATTATGTTAGGTAAGTGATATTGACTTCCAGGGAGGTAACATGGTTAACATTGTAATTGGATTTTAATGATTTTTTCTGGAAGGCAAATATATTGAAGTGATGGGTAACAGGCTGTTACAGAGTAATGCTGCCATTGCCAGAGGGCTAAGATGTTGCAGGATGTTTGCCAGACATCGAGCTATAAGAAATTTATGCCTGGGGAGGATGTGGGGGGATGAGGGGGGAGTGGGGAGGTAAATGATACCTAGCCAGTGGACTATATGGATTATTTGTTTGCCATATACTTTTATGTCAATTTGCATGTCCATTTCACATGTCACATGACAGTAACTGTTGATGATGCTATTTTTTGACACATACTTTTAAGTCAGTTTCACATGTCTGTTTCACATGTCAAATGACAGTTAATGATGCTATTTTTTGACATTTTTCCCAGAAAACAGACTTTGACATTTCATGCAAAAGGAGACATTTTGCATGAAATGTTAAGGCCTATTTTCTGGTAAAAATAAGAGAAATATTTCAAAATGCTGTCTGCTGAAATTTTTACCCAGCATGCTAAGCATTAGAAATTATTGAATGATTAGTTTCAGTGACCTTTAGATAATGTTCCTGATGCTGTGATTAACTCTTGTCCAGCTAGTGGAGATTTTTTGTCATCTACATCACCTGTGCTAACAGTTTGGGCCCAGATCAGGCCCGACAAAACATCGGGTCTGATCTGGATCCAAACTGCTTGACACTCTGATGGTATTCCTGGAGGAGTTTTTTGAAAAAGTTAATACAGTCAACTCTCGTTATCTCGAACTTCACGGGACCTGATAAAAATGTTCGAGTTATCAGTAGTTCGAGACAACCAAATTGTGACGTCATAGGAATGACGACTGTTCGTCTCTCTGTTCGCCAAAACGTGCTTGAAAGGCACATGTATATGGCAATTTAAATAATTTACGCGTACTTCAGTTTGCATTGTTACTGTTTGTTTTAGGAGATGCAATGTTTCTCTTGGAATAATATCATCAATAAATGTTAATAATAATAAATTTCAAACGTCTCTTAATACTCCTGCAAATTTGGATTTCCATATAAGCTATAAATAAATTACTGGTTTCCGGGTTGTGTTAGCTATACATTATGAACTGGTTTGGATTAGCTCCCTTCGCGTAGACGACTCGATAAAGAGTTGACTGGTTTCCGCTTTCGCATAAAACGCTTACAATGTTGAGCGGCAGCTGTAAACTAGTTTGGATCATCTCCCCTAGCATAAACGAACCATCTCAGCGCGGCAAACTGTAGATCCTGCAGAGAAAGCTCGTTATGAATCGTCTCATTTGGACCTACACTATTCATGCGGGGTATCCGTACCAGTCTACAGGGTCGGAAGTAGTGGTGTACCGATGATCAGGTGGTATCGATTAGCGGTGTGCTGGAAGCTCCCGATTCCGATAATCGATTGAACTTTCTCACAATCGATCATCGGCAAACTGATTGACACTGCATGTTTTCAATTAACCACTTGGGGTAAAACAAACAGTTACCTATTGATGTACTCATATACTTGAGTATTCACGGAAGTGTTTTCACAGTGTATGAGGACATCTGTCACTGATTACACAACTCATTGACCATAAAGATTTGTGACAATAAGCCGCCGCTTTTGATTTACAAAACTACGCAGTAGAAGGCGGGGCAGAGCAAGTTTCTTTTATTGGCTAGTGTATAGTTATGACGTGTCATTCAGATTCACCAAGCCTGCCGACTGGTTCACGGTTGATTTGATGAAACAGACTCATTCTGTACAACAGATGGACGGAAATAATGTGTAAACTGTTAAAGTCAAATGTATTGATAGTTCATGTTCCCTAAAATTAAGCTACCTGGTTCTATGACTCGCACAAATGTCTGTTTTGATGTATTTTTTGCCGCTGAAAATTTCTGAATGGAACAAATTCTTCAAAGTTTATTATTAATTAAAAGTGTCATAAAACTAGTAAAACAGCTTCAGCCCTTCAGACTAGTATATCTGTTTTTTGTTGTTGTTTTTTTTTTTCACCCAGTTTTTTCATTTAAAATCAATAAAGCAACGCTGAAATTTACCGATTGCACACTAGTACCCGACACTGGACTAGTAGTCGGACATTTTCATTTTAATTCTTCCTGAACCATACAGGTGGGTTGAAACTTATACAATGTCTTAAACAGCATTTTAAAGCATCATAGATATGTTTTCTCTCTATGTTAAGTTTTTTTATTATTATTATTTGAATCTGCAAAAAACAACAACAAAAAAAAAAAAACAAAAAAAAAAAACAGTTTAAATTATTAATAACATGCTTAACATAGGCCACCAAATCTCTGAAAAATAGTACTAACAAACGCTTTGTAAATATAGAATTCAGTTGTGCAGTACAGTTGAATGAACTTGTAAACATATGACCATGAACAAGGATTAACAGTGAAACATGCACGCCAAAGCGAATTATTCAGGAACCGATTATAATCGGAAAATCGCATCGGTAGCAGCAACCGATGCCAACCGATGATCGATTATGATTTCCAACCGATGTCCCACCACTAGTCGGAAGGGTTAACATCTGTACCCATGTGTGATTCGTCTATTTGAGGCCGTGCACGACAACTCCTATTAGAAGACTGTGCGACTGTCAAAGACTCGGATCAGCCTGCACGCCCACGAATTTTCCATTATACGCATGAGCCTTATCTGGGCTTACCAAAGAGCACCGCCTGACCAAAGAGTAACAAGCGAAAATTCAGACTTAGCTAGCCTGATCAATACAGGCTGATCTGAGTCGGAACCTGTCCCGCACTGACTTTTCTTGAAGACGCTATATCATTCAGACGGACAGTACTCAATAGTGAAGAGCATATCCAAACAATAAATTAAAGAAACTTCGTTGATTAATCTTCCACAACACTATTCTGAGCCGCTTTTTATCTTACAAATCAATGACACGAGACGGTGTTGAGCGCCGCGTGTCAAACCCGACTCGACACGCACGTGATTTCATAATTACGGATTTTAGACATTGTTTGTGTTGTTTGTAATTACCTGGACAAAGGGAAAAAATAAAATATTGATTGATTTATCAATGGCCTATTATGATTGTCATTAACTGAGAGACCGGCGGCGCCGCATCTTACATTTTTTTCCTTCGTCATGGTCCAAGTTTGAGATACACGGTAGTAAAAACTGTGAAAAATATATTCAGGGACTGAAAATGATGGACGAGATAGCCGAAATATCGACATAAAAGTAGTTCGACATACACGAAGCTGAAATACAATAAATACATAGGGAAAATAATCGGGACTTAGAAATCAGTTCGACATAAGTGATAGGATCGAGATAAGAGGGGTCGAGATAACGAGAGTCAACTGTATATATAAAAAAAAATCCACAGACGACAAAAAAGCATGCAAAATTACCTAGCATGCAGAGTTAAATCTTCAGCTATAAAATGAAAGTGCAGCTGAACAGCAACCCCAGCATACAAGGCACTCTGAGGGTTATAGATACTGTAACTGATTATGTACAGACTCTACAGTCTTATTGTGGAAGCCGGTTTTTATGGCCATATTGGTAGAGTGATTGGCTTTTTCTCGAAGTTAAGCAACGCACATTGTGGTAAGTATGTGGATGGGGTGACCGCGATGCTTGACTTCGTAGAAGACTGGCAAACGCTTCATACTGGCTATTTTCATCTTCTATATCTTTGAATGCTTGTGCATACATTCATCTGTTAGCTTTTCAATCAAAGTTTTGTATTATTTTTAGCTCACCTGAGCTGATGGCTCGGGATGAGCTGTTGTCATCTAATTTTGTCCGCGTCCTTCATCCAACTCTTTGAAGGACTTCTCCTCTGAAGCCTCTGGGCCTATTTTTATCAAGTCTCATTTGTAGCCTCCTTGGATAGGGGAACAAATTTGTTCTAATCATCACAATCCATCGACCAAGATGGCCACCATTCCCATATATTGTTTAAAAAAAATCTTCTTCTCCAGAACCAACAAAGCTTTTAATCTTGGCATATAGGATTGGGGACTCAAAATCTACCAGGTTTATTCATAAGATGATCCTAGATTGACCTGTGACCTTTCTACAACAAGGTCATTTGTGCTTCACTGTACATTTGTATGGTGAAAACATTGAAAAAATCATTCTCTCAACATGTATGAAGGGGGTGGTTGGGTGTGGCGAAGGTGTCACCGGGGCGTCCATCTGAGATTGGCTTACAGTTGGGCAAGGCCTGCTATCCTTGTAGCAGGTAAGGGTAGAGGGGGAACGTTTTTATTATGCCCCCGCCATTTTCAATGTGGGGGGGGGGGGGGCATATAGTATTACCGCTGTCCGTACGTACGTCCGTCCCCTCCCGTCCCGTCCGTCCGTCTGTCCCGTCTGTTCCTCCTGTCTGTCCCGTACGTAACACTTTTGGTTTCCGTGCAATATCTTTTGAAAGGATTGGTGTATTGGATTGAAATTTTATATACAGGTATATAATCATAAAATGTAGGCCAAGTTTGATTTAGGATAATATCCACCAATTTTTTTGGGAGTTATGGCCCTTTTCAACTTTGAAAAATTTTCAACTTTGAAAAATGGTTTCAGTGCGATATCTTTTGAAAGGATTGGTATATTGGATTGAAATTTTGTACACAGGTATATAATCATAAAATGTAGATCAAGTTTGATTTAGAGTAAAATCCGTTTATTATTTTGGGAGTTATGGCCCTTTTTCAACTTTGAAAAATGGTTTCCGTTCCATAACTTTTGAAAAGATGAGTATATTGGATTCATATTTTATACACAAGCATATAATTATAAAATATAGGTCAAGTTTGATTTAGGGTAAAATCCACCTATTATTTCTGGAGTTACGGCCCTTTATCAATGTTGAAAAATAGTTGAAAAATGGTTTCTGTTCGATATCTTTTGAAAAGATTAGTGTATTGGGTTCAAATTTTATACACAGGTATATAATCATAAAATGTAGGTCAAGTATGATTTAGGGTAAAATCCACCAATTATTTTTGGATTTATGGCCCTTTTTCACCTTTGAAAAATGGTTTCCGTTCCATAACATTTGAAGATTAGTGAATTGGATTCATATTTTATACACAAGCATATAATTATAAAATATAGGTCAAGTTTGATTTAGGGTAACATCCACCAGTTATTTTTGGAGTTACGGCCCTTTATCCATGTCGTAAAATAGTTGAAAAATGGTTTCCGTTCGATATCTTTTGAAAGGATTGGTGTATTGAATTGAAATTTTGTACACAGGTATATAATCATAAAATGTAGGTCAAGTTTGATTTAGAGTAAAATCCGTCTATTTTTGAGGGAGTGATGGCACTTTTTCAACTTTGAAAAATGGTTTCCGTTCCATAACTTTTGAAAAGATGAACGTATTGGATTCATATTTTATACACAAGCATATAATTATAAAATATAGGTCAAGTTCGATTTAGGGTAAAATCCACCAATTATTTCTGGAGTTACGGCCCTTTATCAATGTTGAAAAATAGTTGAAAAAAATGGTTTCTGTTCAATATCTTTTGAAAACATTAGTGTATTGGATTCAAATTTTATACACAGTATATAATCATAAAATGTAGGTCAAGTACAATTTAGGGTAAAATCCACCAATTATTTTTGGAGTTATGGCCCTCTTTCACCTTTGAAAAATGGTTTCCGTTCCATAACATTTGAAAAGATTAGTGAATTGGATTCATATTTTATACAGAAGCATATAATTATAAAATGTTGTTCAAGTTTGATTTAGGGTAACATCCACCAATTATTTTTGGAGTTACGGCCCTTTATCCATGTTGTAAAATAGTTGAAAAATGGTTTCAGTTTGATATCTTTTGAAAAGATCAGTGTATTGAATTCAAATTTTATACACAGGTATATAATCATAAAATGTATGTCAAGTTGGATTTAGGGTAAAATCCATCAATTATTTTTGGCGTCATGGCCCTTTTTCAACTTTGAAAAGTGGTTTCCATTCCATAACATTTGAAAAGATTAGTGAATTGGATTCATATTTTATACACAAACATATAATTATAAAATATAGGTCAAGTTTGATTTAGGGTAAAATCCACCAATTATTTTGGAGTTACGGCCCTTTACCAATATTGAAAAATAGTTGAAAAATGGTTTCCGTTTGATATCTTTTGAAAAGATTAGTGTATTGGATTCAAATTTTATACACAGGTATATAATCATAAAATGTATATCAGGTTGGATTTAGGGTAAAATCCACCAATTATTTTTGGAGTTATGGCCCTTCTTCAGCTGTGAAAAATGGTTTCCGTTCCATAACTTTTGAAAAGATTAGTGAATTGGATTCATATTTTATACACAAGCATATAATTATAAAATATAGGTCAATTTTGATTTAGGGTAAAATCCACCAATTATATTTGGAGTTACAGCCCTTTTTCAATGTTGAAAAATAGTTTCAGTTTGATATCTTTTGAAAACATTAGTGTATTGAATTCAAATTTAACACACAGGTATATAATCATAAAATAGAGGTCAAGTTCCAAGTAGGGTAAAATCAACCCATTATTATGGGAGTTATGGCCCTTTTTCACCTTCAAAAGATGTTTTCCTTCTGATATTTTTTTTAGAAAAGATTGATTTGTCCCTTTTTTCAACTTCATTTTTTGCAAAATACCTGCATGTGGTTGAGGATGGCCCTGGGCGGGGGCATCTGTGTCATACTGACACATTTCTAGTTTCTTTTGTTTCTTCACTTTCATTCCTGTTTCTCTCTCTTCCCTTTCCCTCTCTTTCATCTCCTCTGCTAGTTCTTCTATCTTTTTTCTCTCTTTCTCTGGGAGACGACACAAAATGACCCACAAGGGTTGACGTGTTGTTAAGCCCCAACTCAATCAACATGTATGAATGTGGACAAACAAATGTTGTCCCACTATCCCTCACCTGCCCCAAAGGGAGCAAACTCTTTCCTTTTAGAGTAGACCTCTTTTCAGAAAGGAGGCAAACCCATTTTGAAAGAGTTACTTACCCTAAAAGTGTATCAGTTCTCCTAAATTGTTTTCTGTAATTCACAGTATGATTACAAAATAGTAAGTAGAGAATTACATGTTGGAAATGTTTTATAGACTGCTTCCCATGTAATTACATATTATTTATTCATATTTTCTTACATTCAGGGGTACTATTACACTGACAAAAAGAAATGTAATAGATATGATAATTAACAATGTTGGCTTGGTACATGTATAAAAATGTCAACCTGGAATATGGATAGGGTAATTCAGTAAAAAAAGCAAGTTCCTTCAGAACTCATTTTTTACAGCATTACCATGCTCCTTTCTAATTGAGTTTTCATATCAGACAGTTGTTGATTATTCTTTGCATTCTCCTCTTTTCATTTCAGGAAATAACCCAGTTGAAGGAATCTGAGAGCAGACCTCTGAAGAATTATTGTGTAACAATACCAGCAGTCCAGTTATCAAGTGAACCACCAAGCCCAAAGATTAGAAAATTGGTGCCAACACCACCTAACCTAAGAAGCTTACCTGATGGGACAAATCCTTACTCCATGTATATAAATGTAAGTGTCACTTAGAAGTTTTAATTTGTACATGCTGTAATTATACAAATATTTATGATATACATGTATTAATGTTTATAGATGTGTCATGAAACCTCGGCTAATGGTCAGTTCTTGGTAACAGTTACCTCTATATATCACCATAGAGTTCCAATTAAGATTGGTCATTGTTTTTAGCTTGCGTGTACCAAGTTCATGAAAAGCTATTGTAGTCAACCCAGTCATTCTTGTTCTGCATCCGCATTCCCGTTCCCGTCACACTACATTAAAGTTTTATGTTTAAGTTTTTCAAAAGCTCACACTCTTGACAACTGCTTATCAGAAAGCATTCATATTTGGACCATAGGTACCCTAGAGGGTCAGCTAACATTCCATGACATTAGACCCCAGGGTCCATGCCCTGGGGTGGGGCTAGAGGTCTAAATCTATGACAGCTGTAAAAAAGTGTTTTTTTCTACTTTTCTTATGAAAACAACTTAGACAGATATTTGGTTAGACATCGGTCAACCTTGTGACATTGACCTGTAGGTCATGAAGTGAAAGTCAGCATGACCTATTTTTCAGGATCCAGGGATTTTGCCTTATGTCTTCAAGAATTTTCATGGTCAAGTGATTTAGCCTTATATCTTGAAGAATATTTCATGTATAAACGCCATACTTTCTGATTATGAGGCAGTATGATCCAAAGTTTGACCTCAAAATAAATTTAGGTCACAATGACCTACATTTTATAGTCCATTGACTTTGCTATATATCCTGAAGAGTATTTGATATATAAACATTATACTTATGGATTATGAGTCAGTATGACCCAAAGTTTGGCCTCAAAATAAATGTAGGTCACAGTGACCTACATTCCTTGCCCCAGTGATTTTGCCATATCTTGAAGAGTATTTGATGTATAAACATAAAATTTTCTGATTATGATTTAGTAGGACCCAAAGTTTAATCTAAAAACATAGTAAGTCACAGTGACCTATATTTCATGGTTCAGTGATTTTACCTTAAATCTGGAAGAGTATTTCATGTTATACATCATACTTTCTGATTATGAGTCAGTATGATCTGAAGTATGATCTCAAAATAAATGTAGGTCACAATGACTTATATTTCACAGTCAAGTGATTTTTCGTTATACCTTGAAAAATATTTCATGTATAAACAACATACTTTTAGATTAGCCTTTGATATTGGACATTTGATCTCAAAATAAATGTAGGTTACAGTGACCTATATTTCAGGGTCCAGTGACTTTTTCTTATATCTTGAAGAATATTTGGTGTATAAACATCACACCAGTATGGTCCAAAATTTGACATCAAAATAAATGTAGGTCACAGTGACCTACATTTCATGGTCCAGTGACTTTGCTGTATATCTTGATGAGTATTTGATACATAAACATTATACTTATGGATTATGAGTCAGTATGACAAGAAGTTTGACTTTCAAATAAATGTAGGTCACACTGACTTATAGTTCACAGTCCAGTGATTTTGCCTTGTATCTTGAAGAGTTTTTCACATGTAACCACATACTTTCTGATTATGAATCAGTATGACCTGGTTTGACCTTAAAATAAATGTAGGTGACAGTGACCTATATTTCACAGTCCAGTGATTTTTGTCTTTTGATCTTGAAAAGTATTTCATGTATAAACACAATATTTTCAGATTAGCCTTCAGTACCATCCGAAGTTTGACCTAAAAATAAATGTAGGTAACAGTGACCTATATTTCACAGTCCAGTAATTTTGCCTTATATCTTGATGAATATTTGGTAAATAAACATTATACTTTTGGACTGAGTCAGTATGACCTGAAGTTTGACTTCAAAATTGTAGGTCACAGTGACATATTTCATGGTTCAGTGATTTTGCTTTATATCTTGAAGAAAATTTCATATATAGACATCACACTTGCTGATTATGAGTCAGTATGACCCAAAGTTTGAAGTACAGTCAAACCTGCTGCATCGGCCACCTCTTTAAGAGCTCCACCTGCATAAAAGCACAGCCATGAACATGCCCAATCAATTTCTCTGTGACTTTGTTCTCTGTAAGAGCGCAACTTTTAAATGAGTACCATCGTCCAGAAAATAAATTCCCAAAATGCATTAAGGCTGGCACAGTTAATCGGATAATCGATTAATTGATCAATAAAATCCACAAAAATGATTATCATTACAGATTTGCAAATAATCAATCATTTAATTTCTGTGTCTTTTACTTTACCGTATTTACCCTTAGTATTCAGGCACCTCAACTCCTTACCATACTTAATCTAAAACTTTAACAAGTACAACTTACCACTCAATGTTGTGTCTAAAATAGCTAGATGAGTGGCAAACAGTGTAGACCCTGATGAGACGCTGCATTTGCAGCATCTCATCTGCGTCTACACTGTTTGCTCAGCCCTGTCAGATTAAATACATACACTAAAGTACAACATATGGTAGGAGTCATGCTCAGGTTGACAGGTAAAATTATGACCAACTCTTCAGTGATTACTAATCAATTATCAATCGCAATGGCAGGACCGATAATCGATTATCTTTTCAGCTCTGATTAGCCAGCCTTAAAATGCATATTGTCCTCCATATGATGGCCACATATTACCTGTAAAAATTTAAATTGCCCATAATCACTGGCAATTCACTTAAAATTTAATAAAAGCCAATCATGTGTGCGCATAACTGAAATTATAGGTAAATACCATGGGGAAACCCATCTGTTGTCAACACACCCTCGGTAACTCTTGTTGTGTCTCGCATAATCTTGTGTGTAAAGTTAAGGTTTTCTTTCTTTCTTTGAGATTTTACGTATTCTGGGGAAAGAATTTTTACATTGATAAGTAATTTAGTGATCTCTGTCAATCAAAACTAATTTAGCAATGGTAGTTCATAATGGGACATGGAAAGACCACAAACTGAACATTGGGATGAACTTCATGCGGAATGAAACTTATTTTTATTTATTTATTTTTTTTATTGATAAAATGCTCTTTTAACTTAGAATCAGAGTGGTCTTATGCAATGTAAGTGGTTTTCAGTACAATGCCTTCCTTTTGTGCACAAATATTGACCGAGATTATGCAGCTTCCTGAATTTTAACTGATATTGTCAGAGCAATTCACCCCCTTAATGTTTGGCCTTGATTTTTTTGTTTTCATTAAAAAAAGGAAAAAAAAAACAACAACAAAAAAACAACAAAACAGAAATGTACTAAAATTGAAAGGTGCATTCATTTTTCTTTCAGCTGACATGTGTACCAAGCCCATATTTTCTTATCATTAATTAATGTCCTAGTTACCCGCCAATTCAGATAGGTGTGTTGACCTAGTTTCCTTCCATGGTGGCAATTTTGTCTTAACCTTGATGAGACAGCCACCTATATATAACAGCCAGTTCTGGTCCACTCCCAAAGGTGCAGGTATGACATTGACTCTTGAATTCTTGTTTTATTTTATTGGCAGAATGTGATTCAGGCAAGCTATGCTGTCCTGCAACAGCTCTTATTTTAAAACAAAATAGCAATATTTTTCTTATTTCTCCATGAAAAAATGTTGTGGGTACTTATTAGAAGTGCCTCAGTCAATGGGCACACCTAATATGTACCCACAGCATATGTTTTCAGGGAAAAATAAGAAAAATATGTACAGTCAAACCTGTCTTAAGCAGCCACCCATGGGAAGTTTAAAATGTGGCTGCTGAAGGCAGGTGGCTGCTTAATACAGTTCAAATATATAAGTCTATGAATTTCCGGGCAACTTTCCTCTGGCTGCTTAATACAGGTTGGCTGCTTAATAGAGGTGACCACTAACACAGGTTTGACTGTACCTGATAACTTGACAATTTCCAAACCTTGAGATTTTTGATTAGCTGATAATAATGAAAAAAAAAAAAAAAAAAAATAATAATACTTAACTCAGAATTACTGTAGATGACTAGTTTTATGCCAAGATGTTAGACATTGTCCTTAACAGTCATAAAAAGATCAAGTTAAACCAGTTACTGAAAGAAAACCCTCAGAATGCACAGACACTGTTCATGTCTTTCATTCAGAGCTACTGCCTTTAGTTCTTGGCTTTTAATCTAAAATTCAGACTCTAGCAATAGACAAATGAGACCCAGCCTCATTGCAACCCTACTGAAGAGAACTTGATTTTTGTTGCAGGACCATTTTTATTAAAGTCGCAAGGTTAATAGCAAATAAAATGCATTGGGGCCGGCCTCGGTGGCTCAGTTGGATGCGCCGTCCGACTGGAGACCAGGAGGTCGCGGGTTCAACCCCCGCCGTGGTCGGCAACATTCTTTCGTGAAGATTGATCATGAAATATTTTCTATGGTCATTCTCTCTCTTCCGCTGATTCAAGAAGGGCAGTTGTCATTTTCTGGCGAGAGAATGTGCACAATACTGGTTAACCGCTTAGAGGACTAAGCCTGCCCAGTAAACTTGTGGCTAGTTAAACTGACCGCGCTTGACATGACCTCCATTTGGTTGACTTGGCCCTAAAAACCTCAACACAAACAAACAAATAAAATGCATTGAAGTGATTTATTTGAAATGACATAGTTCTGTTTTTAGTTTTTAGAGAGGTTCGGTCATAAAATATCTGGACTTTGTGCTCTTTCTCAAAAAACATTAAATATTTTTAAAAAATTCTTTTTACTCTTTTGCAAAGTATTCTGCACATATATATAGACTTTTGCCATTTTCTTGGGAGGTTTTGTATTCCATCTGCAAAGCATGAAGTTGGCCTGCTGCTGAGGTACCAATTTACAACTGAACTTATGGTTAAAACGCCTCAAATGTTCTTTTGCTATGGTCACCTTGGATGCATTTTGGTCTTCTGTCAGCTGTTTCAGGCATCCACCTAGCATTTACCTTGCTCATACCTAGTTTTTTTGAGTATAATCTGATGTGCTGATGCTTTACTGATGCTAAACTGATTAGTTACCTCCTGCAATGTCACTGTGCATCTTTGTGGACAAAAACCTCAAACATTCACCACCAGTGTAGGGGTTACTGCCTCAGTGGCTAGGCGTGTCCCTTATGCCTGTCCTGCCCTCCCTAAACTGTAAATAAACCCATAAAAGGTTGAATTTGATATTCAGGTTTTAGAAAAACTTCTCTGCAACCTTTGAAAAATGTGACAAGATTCTTTGCCCTCTAAAAGCAAGAATTTTATTACAGATCTCTGTTCCCCCAGCTTAGAGTCTATGGTAGCCCAAACACCTAACTTGTTTAAATGCTCAAAACTTCGTGTATACACACTTTTCATTGAAAATAAACTGATCACTTTATAGGCGATAAAATGTAGTTTTTGCTCATGTATAATATGTGTTGGTAGCAGCTGCATGTGGAAAGACAGGAGCATGAAAAGTCCGGATATTTTCTGACCGCCCCTCGTATGGAGTTATTAATTGTCAGTCTTGATTGCTTTTAGACTGAAGAACAGATGCAGAAGGTAAAACCATTGACCTTTGGTGACCTCAGAAAGTCCATAGCAAATGTGGCTGTTGACATGGCAACAAGTAAGTAATGTCACTACATTAACCCTTAAACTGCTGATCACAACAATTGTCGTCTGCTTTGTCACCTGCTTGTGATTTTAAAGTCATTTCTGCAAATAGTGTGGACCCAGATCAGACTGCTCCTTTAGGAGCAGTCTGATCTGGGTCCACACTGTTTGCCTGTATGCAAAAATAGGTTTGAAAAGTTTGCAAGAATATTCTGCAGACGACAAACAGACGACATTTTCAGATGCAGGTTTTCTTGGCGTTTTAAGGGTTAAGCATAAATGAATATAAATATGCATACTGCCATTGGTGACCTGAAAATTCCATTTCACTATTGGGCTACTCACTATTCTGTATATGGCTGCTGTTACCTAAATACTACGACTGGTTGCTGTAGCTATTGATGCATCACAATGAAGCAGTAGTGCCGTGAATGAATCTGGTCCCCGTGAAATTACCCTAAATAATTGGATACCTCAATTCCTTGCCATTCTTCATTTAATATTTTAACAAGTTAGTTTGTATCTCCGGATAAGGCAATTTTTTCAGCTGAAAAGTACTGGTATTTTTCTTTTTTCTCCACAAAAACATATCTAATGGCTGCTCATAGAGGCCTCAGTGGGGCATTTCTAATGAGTACCTACAGCATACGGTAAATGTCCTAAAATTTCGAACACTCAAAAATTTCGAACACCTAATATTTTTGCCCAAAATAATTTCTGGAAATGTCCTAAAATCTCGAACAGTAGCAGTTTTGCAAAAAGGGGATTTCTAAAATTTCGAACACAGCTTTCTTCAAGTATTTTTTTATCGGCACATTCTAATTTCGGTAACGGTTTTTTTTTTGTTTTTTTTTTTTTTTCCGTTACCGAATCGGCAAATGAGATAGTAGTATTGAAAGCCATCGCAAAACTTTAAAACACACAGCAATGTCATAACCAGTTTTATGTACACAAATGGGGTCACCTGACTTACCGAAATACCGGAATATCCGTGAAAAATACAGCATCAAAGCGCCTATTCATGTTTCTACATATAAGTCCTGCAGAACCTATTAACCCCTAGGTAGATTCTCATGGGTCTGCTAAGATATGCCTCCGTGCGACGACACGCAATTCTGGGACATTCTCATTTCAAGAATAGATTGCAAAAGTATGTGTGAAAATATCCAGAAAATGAAACAGTCAAATTCCAAACCGCACGCTCGTAACGGTAACGTCACAGAAGTCGTGGCAGAAACCTCTTAGAGAGAAAAACGCACTTACGTTCAGCGTTAAATTATGGAGCATATTTTTTGTCAGAAATGCATATGAAACTGACTCAGATCAGACGCCGCAGAGAAAGGGGGAAACTAGTTAGTGGAACATGGAAATTTGGGAAACACTTTTAGGACAATAAGACATGGGAGCAGTGAAGAATCAGATCATCTTCTTATGCAAAGGTGGTCAGATTTTGCCGTTGTGGTGACAAACAGGCATGAAAACATCAATTCTTGGAGAGATTACAAATCTTTGGTTAAATACATCACCGTTTCAGTTTAGGTTTAAATTGCGTTCTGCGGTGTCTGATCTGGGTCTACACTGTTTACTAGAGTTGTCTGTCCGAATACAGTAAATACAGAAATTCGGTCAAAGCGAATCCCTTCAGAAACCATCCTAGTTTTGCCCGATTCATAAAAAAATGCTGTGTTGACTCGTAAAATCCATTCTCAAGTCATATGCAATTAGCTCCCTTTAAACAGTAAAACCTAAAGAGAGAGGGCCTTACCCCGCATTTACCAGGGTATAAATAAATATTAGTACTGTTATTCTTTTTACATTATCTATATATTGAGAACATTATAATTATTAAAATACCCAGAAAATGCAACTGTTACAAAGCAACATTTCCCTTGCCACGCATGAAGAAACCACGTGCTTGTAGCGTTAACGTCACGTGAAATCGTGGCGGAAATCATTTCGGAAGAAAAACAAACTTACTTTATAGGGCCTTTTCTTGTCAGAAATGCACACGAAACTGGCACGAATTAACAATTTAAAGAATCTAAATATTGGGACAGACAGGCCTATGCAAACAGTGTAGACCCAGATCAGATGCCGCAGAGAACAAGGGAATGAAACTAATTTGATGGAAAGGGATCATGAAAATTTGGAAAACACTTTTTGGACATTAAGACATGTGCGACCTGTGAATACTCAGATCAGCCTTCGAATCAGTCTTCGCTGTTCGCATGAGCTTGTTTGGCCTCTGAACTTTTCAAGATCGGCCTCCGAGTATATGCGTTTCTTAATTAAAGCCAGTATTGGATTCTTCAGTAGGTGTCTTTGACAGGTATTCCTGTATTTTTCACGGGTCAGGTATTTCGGTAGTATTCCGATATTTCGGTAAGTCGTGTGACCGATAAATGGCATGGGAACCGTATTTCAATTTTATACAGCGACAGTCACGTGGATGCCCGCGTGTTTAGAGTTAGATTATGCGCAGGCGATCTAGAACTGTTGTTACCACGTGGCAGACATGATATAACTATTCCAGTTGAAAAACGAAGGCCAGGATAAATCTATGGATCCGCGCTCGTGTATATCACTACTTCGTAATGTCATAGTTGATGTATCATTTCTGCAAAGCGTGGCGCAAATGCGTTTATAAGAATGCGCTACACGCGAAATTGTAAATTAGCATGTGCATCCGCACACTCTGATCTGGGTCGTTCCTGCTCGTCCGTACACTGTTTCCTTCGATAAGATCTGCCGCTAATATTTAAATTTAGCGTGCCAAAGGTTTCAATAATCACACCAAAAACGTTTTCGTTGTGGGGATTAACGCCTCCAGCAAAATCCGCGTGATTGTCATGATGCGCTCAGTGCATCCAATTTGCACAGGTAATGGTCCCAACAGTGACGATAGGTCCCTGCAAGCCAAAATGAACCTAATCTTTTGTTACAAATGTGATTGGTCTGTGCATAAGCTGGAGACTGAGATTCATGTATTGCAGTGTTTTATACCAATGACCTAATCAGCGAATTGAGTGGACACCGTTCTGCTCTAGACCGCGGTAGTCTCGCACACTAATCTGACATACACAAATGCACAAAGGTCCATTTTCGCCTGAATAGGGAACTAATGCAAGGATTAGCATTGATGACAGATTATTCTTGCAAAGCGTTTCGTTTCGGTGTAGAAGATAATCTGTTCTACCTCCGAATTCTAAACGACAGTACATTTTTTTTTAAAGAAAGAAATATTGCTAAAACGATTATAGCAGTTTACTAGTTTGGCATATGTAGTTCAGTTTAGTGCAGAGCTAAAATCTTTGATCTTGATCAGGCTGCATTTAACACAAGCTGATCTAGATGACCGCACTGTTCGTTTATGCATGAGTCTTTTCCAAGAGAAACGACCCTCTGGCATCTGAGACCAGCATAGACAGGATCAACATGCGCATCCGCAGTGTATGTATCGGGGCGGTCAAATCTGGGTCTATGCATATCGCCAACAGACTGCAATATGTCAGCAAGAAGTGTGAATACTGTGCTTCAAAACGGCGGAAATTCTAATCAGTCTGCGCTTTTCACGTTAAAACTACGTACACTTCACCTTTGAGGAAAGGGACTTTTGTGTTTCTGTAGTGGCTCAAACATGAACAAACGTGCGGTACCCTTTTGAAGAATTTTTTTGGTCAGCTTGTGTATCTCATTGCGGTAAAGTGAAGAGGGCTGTTACGTAAGAAGACAGTGGACTAAGCTGACTTACCTTAAAGAAAGTGGCTCATTCCCGGAGTGCCGAACAAACGTATCTGGCGGTTAATAAGTGTACCGGATAATTAATTGTTTTATTATGAGGAACATTTATTCGACATACAATTAATCGGATGGAATTAAAAACAAACATCAGTGTGGTAATTATTTATTAGTTCATACAATTTCACTATCACTTTACCAATCACGCAAAAATAAGAAAACTTCTTTCGTCGTATAGGTCCCTTTTTGTCGTTTCGGGAGTCTGAATGCGTCCGATAGCCAGGTCAATTTTGGCTGTAGGTGAATCTGTCCTAAAATTTCGAACAGCAAAATTTTTAGCAAATCATAATTTCTAAAATGTCGAACAGCGAGAACTGAAATTATTTAATTTTGTTCGAAATTTTAGGACATTTACCGTAAGTCTATATAGAGAAGAAAAATAAAGTGTCTAAAATGTGACAGAATTGCAGTGTATATTGACCTGGGATGAGTGGATTTAGGTTTACACTGTTTGCTCAGTCATGTCTATCCCAAATATGGTAGATTGTGTAGCCCTGTAGTATTTAATCTTTGTCAGTCGTAGTAGTTTTTTTTTTTGTTTTTTTTTTACTTTTTTGCATCTATTTTTCTTTTGATGTCCTAGTTGGATTATGTTTGGAGCATTTATATCCATCATTGGTTTTATACTCCACCATATGATGATATTCATGTGATCTTTGCAATTTCTGACCCTACTGTTTCCCCTTTTTATACTCGGCCACATGATAGTAGTGGGATATTATGGTTTCATGTTGGTCATCCGTGTGTCCTTCCATCTGTCTGTCATCCCTCTGTCTGTATTTTCATTTCCTGATAATAAAGAGTGAATGTCAGTAGATTTTTACCAAACTTGGTATGTGCATGGTTATTGTGGCGATCTTGTTTGGGATTGCTAATGGGCAAATTTGGTCAATTTTTGACAGAGTTATCTGCCTGTGACACAGCTGATTTTCTGTTTCCGCACGACAACTTGTGTAAATGTCAATGGATTTTCACCAAACTTGGTATGTGCATTGATATTGTAGAGCTCTACTTTGGGATTGCTGAAAGACAAATTTCTTCAATTTTTGAAAGGGTTATCAGCCCGTGACATGTCAGTATTTTGGTTTCAGGACGATCACTTGAGTAAATATCAATGGATTTTCACCAAACTTGGTATGTGCATTACTTTGTGGAGATCTGGTTTTGAATTGCTAATGGGCAAATTTCATCAATTTTTGACAGAATTATCTGCCTGCAACACATGCATATTTTTCATTTCAGGACAATAACTTATGTAAACCTCAACAGATTTTCACCCAACTTGATTTGTGCATTGATATTGTGGAGATCTGGTTTGGGATTGCTTTTGGGTACATTTCATCCATTTTTGACAGAGTTATCTTTCCATGACACGATGGCAGGGTATTATTGTTCCACATTTTTATTTACTATATAAAGTAGTGAATTAATGGTGGAAGTGGAATGGGGTGGGGGTGGTGCCTGAATTCTAAATAAATGAAACATTTCTATTTTGGATTTTCTATAAAAACTCAGAAATAATTTTGGGAACTGTTTTGTTTATAAATCTGTCCAATGAAAAAGGATAGACCTAACTTTGTGCAAGTACATTGGAGGAGTTCAGAAGTTGAAAGCTTAAACTTTAGCCTGCTAACTATAATTAAAATAGACATACAAACATATTTTTCTTTTTTTTTTCACAGAGACAAATTGAAGGAAATGTCAAGTCTTATTTTTTGTAAAAAAAAAAAAAAAAAAAAAAAAAAAAAACAAGAAAAAAACCACAACAGTTTCATCTAATGATTTAGCCTACAGAGTTCTAAAGGTCAACATGTATATGAGATGGAACAATGTAATTCTGCGAAGTTTTATGTTTTTTTGCTGGATGTCTATATGTGTAAAATTAACTTATCACTGCTGTGTTACTGTACTTTTTTACTTTTTCTTCAGGAGAGTCAATTTGGAGTCGTCCCTATGGTCCTGTTGCTCAGGCCTTAAATACTGAAATACCAGAACCAGAAGTGGTAAGTGGGATTTTATTGCAAACTTCAAACAAAGAAAAGATAAAAAAAAAAAAAGAAGAAAAAAAAAACGTAATATAAAGAATAAATAAAAAAAACAATATTGAAACCCGTCAAAAGTTTCCCTGCGGATATAACTCTAAATAAGATGCTGTTTTAACCAAAAAGTTTTGATATTTTTCTTATTTCTACATGAAAACCATATTGTAGGTACTCATTTGAGCACTAAGGTATTATTCTCAGAATTTGGCTATAGCAGAACCCACCGAAATTTCCTCTACTGAGTTTAAAGCCATTGAATTTAGTAGTAACTCTTCCACTTCATGTTTTTTATATACAAAAGCAGTCAGATATTGTTAGAATAAAAGCTGCTTATTGTCATTATGGCTCCCCATAAAGTGACTTTTTTTATCCTTATACAGCCATCCCATCCATCCTTTCATTTACTTAAGTCAGACGATCTGGGTCATATTAATCCTAGTCCTGCTTAACCCGGATATACCCTGCTTTTGCAAATAGTGTAGATCCAGATCAATTGGCTTCTGAAGAAGCCAGCTGATCTGGATCTGCACTGTTTGTCATTAAGAATGTGAATTTGTATCAACAACCTGGATCTAGTAATCTGATTGGCTGACAATAAGAAGTGGGCGTGGCATCTTAAATTATTCAGCATGACAAGGGTTAAGGAAATTGATACATCGCCGGGCAGCTCTCTGCCTGTCTTCTGAAAAGGGCTGTACTCTACTCTAAAAGGAAAGAAGCATGTGATGGCTGAGTGGGTAGCACTTCCGACTTTGGATCACAAGGAACCAGGTTTGAATCCCACTGGAGGCAGAATTCAGCTCACAATGGTACCACTGTTCACTATATAGAGCCTTTTGATTATCACCCCTAACGTCATCTCAGAATGACTTAGATAATGTTGAAACATATGTAAATCACCAAATCATCATCATCATCATCTAAAAGGAAAGAATTTACCACCCTTTCCTGCTAGAGTAGATCCTTTCTCAGAAAAAGGAAGCAAATTCTTCCCTTTGAATGATTAATCTACCTCTGTGTCATGCGTATATTATGCAAAAAAAATTTGGCATGACGCAAAACAATTCCCAAGGACCATAGTACTGATGTAATAGTTTTTTGGTTGGGGCAATCAAAAAAGTCATTTGATTTTTGTTTACAAAGTTTTGTGTATACACGTTTGATTCAGCAACTCCTGCTGCCAGCTGGCAAAATCCGTAATGCATCTATAAATAGATTGACAGCCCGATCGATAAGCTCGTTTATGTCTGCAGTATGTCTATCAGTAGACTCATATATATATCTGTAACAGTAAAACTCTTTTATGCGGAAGCAACCAAAAACCAACCAGATCTCTGTACGGAATCAAATCTTTCCTACATGATGTCATGTATAATTGTTGCAGTTGACAAGTAAATCCTGTAGAGTGCTGGGTACAGGGTAGTGACAAAATATTTAAAATGCCTACGATAAAAGCCAAATTCGGAGAGAGGTAATTTACAATCAAACATATTTTTGTTTCCAACTGGATTTGTTGAGTTGAGAAACTTCATGCTCTGTAAACAAGTACAAGCTTTTGATAAAATAAAGGTCTACCATCACAGCGAGTCTGACCTCTACAGACCTGTTACGATTATGCAGAAGCCATTCTAACTTTGACATGATATAAATCTTGGTTCTAGATTGTCTAATTCAGCCATGAAAATGTAAATTCAGAGGTAAGAATAATTTTTTTTTTCTGTCAGGCAAGGAAAAGTGTGGAGCTATGAATGCTGGACCCTTGTCCAATATAAGTCATAGCTACCATTTCCCAGCGCTTTTCCTCTCTATTGCCCCTCCTGTCAATAGTCTTAATATGGAAGTTGGAAACTACCTAGGCTAGGGGATACTATGCCAAATTAAAAGAAATCAAAACAGCCCCACCCCTCCCTTGACCCTCCCCCCCCTCCTCACCGCCACACACACACACACATGCCCCACTGCCATGGACAACATGCTTATAAAATATGCATGTTCCTAGAAAACGAGTTTTCCTTATAATGCAAAAAAAGAAAGAAATAAAAAGACAATTTAAAGCAAAAATACCTTAAAGCAGGGCCTAGAATACAGGAAATTGCATGTTTGTTTGTTTTTTTTGTTTTTTCAAATTTTATTGAAAAAAAAAAAAGAAAAAAAGAAATGGAGTTTAAGGTTTCAGAATTAAATCTATTATAAATTTTACCTGACATGTATGATAAAAGCACATTGTTAGGGGTTTAGGATAATAAGTACGGTAATTGTTTTGTGTGCCCCAAAATTTGGGATTTAAATCATTTTCACAAGTTCCCATTTTCTGGAAAGTCCAGATCAGGCTCCTGCAAAAAGAAACAGTTTGATTAGAGATCTGTCATTTGTACTGCATCTAAAAATATTAGACACCATGTTGTATGATAAAATTGCATTGTTCAGTTTATTAGGATAGACAGCCTTTAGGATAAGTACAACATGTATCCAAAAATTTGGGATTTTCATACCAATGTCTGTATAAGTTCAGATAATCTTGACTCACTAATTTCAAATTTGACTCATTGTTTTGAAATGAGCGAGTCAGTTTGACTCAGCCAGGCCAAAAGGTAGATTAATCACTGCCCCTTTAAAACTGACAGGAAGTCCCAAAAGTTTCCTCCCTTGTAAAATGGTGGAATTAGCACACCTTAAGTCCAGACAGATCTGTTGAACAAGTTCTCTCAATTTGTTTTACTGTTATTTTATGAGCAGGAAAAGATTTCACCAGAGAAAGAAGAGCCAGGTTTTAAGTTGACACCTAGAATTGGTATTTCTAACTTCACAGCAGCAGAGAGAAAGTTTAAGAAAACACCAAGAATTGAGGTAATTTCTGATTTGTTACATGATATCTAGCGTGACTACCACTGTGAATATTAAGCCGGCCTCGGTGGCTCAGTTGGATGCGCATCCGACTGAAGACCAGGAGGTTGCGGGTTCAATCCCCGCCGAGATCGGCAACATTCTTTTGTAGAAATTGATCGTGAAATATTTTCTACGGTCATTCTCTTCCTTCCGCTGATTCAAGAAGGGTAGTTATCAGTTTCTTGCAAAAGAATGTGCACAATACTGGTTAACCGCTTAGAGGACTAAGCCTGCCCAGTAAACATGTGGTTAGGTAAATTGACAGCGCTCGACATGACCCCATAGGGTTGACTGGGCCGTAAAACCTCAACACAAACTGTGAATATTGAAGACTTACAGCTCAAATATCAGTCTGATGATTCTTCTGGAGAGCAAGGACTTTGATCATACTAACAGAATAGTTATGGTAAAAATACAAGTGAAGATACCCAGGAAATGCCACAATCATGAATTCCCGAGAGACCAAAAGAGGAAGAGATGCGGTATAAACAATGATGAAACAAATGTGGCATATGAAACCACCAACACGCAAGCAAAAAAGAATGGCCTATAAATTCACTCATAGACCCTGATCATGTGCCATTGCTCCTGATAAGAGGAGTAGCCAGATAAATACCTGTTCTTGTTTCTCCTTGAAAACATTATGTGTACCCATTAGAGGTACCTCAGTGAGGTTCTTCTTATGTATACCCACAACAGATGTTTTCATGGAGAAAAAGGAAAAATGTCAACATATTTGGTTATAAAAATCACCTTAACTGAAGCTATGATATGCTATTCATATATGCCACAAGGCATAATGGACTAAATCAGCTGTGACAAGCAAGACTTAGGTGTAAAGTGGCCCTGGCCAACTGTGAAATGGATATGATGTCTGGTGTCTATGCAGGAGTGCTACTAGTAACTTCAGGCAGACTTTATCATTCATCTCAGTTCATGAAAAATTGTGTTGATGTGACTGTACTATTGACTGCATTTGGCATGACTATTGTTAACTCATCCCTTCTATCAAACCTGTCTCCATGGTTTCTTGTGCACTGAAGCCTCATTATAACACATTCCATCATAACACTATTTTGTTTATAATAAGACACTATTTTGAAAGTTAAAGTCACTATTATTATTTTTCAGAGAAAATAAGGTTTGGCGTTTCATTTGAATCATCTGCCCAAGCTAGCAGATGATTCACCACATATCAAGTGTTATTTTCACTAAAAAATAATTATCAAAAAAATTAGACTTTTGTCTGCTACAAGTTTGCTTGGTTCTTTAAGGGTTAAAAACAACAAGTTTTTTTTCTGAATACTCCCTTCAGCTGCAGCTATATATTATTTAACCCTTGTCATGCTGAATAAATTAAGATGCCACGACTCCTTCTAATTTTCAGCCAATCAGATTGCTTCATCTGGATTTTTGCTATAATTTCACATACTTAATGGCAAACAATGTGGATCCAGATCAGTTGGCTTCTTCAGGAGCCAACTGATCTGGATCTACACGGTTTGCAAAGGCAGGTTATATCCAGGTCCAGCAGGTTTATATCCAGGTCTTATTGTAAATGTTTCCATGATTCCAGATAAGAATAAGAGGGGTATCCAGAGAAGTATTTTTCTTATTTTTCCATGAAAACGTATTTTGTGGGTACTTATTAGAAGAAGCACCTCAACAAGATGCTTCACTGCTTCTAATGTCTACACACAACATATGTTTTCCTGGAGAAATAAGAAAAAATATGAACATTCTGGTGAAAAAAACCCACCTTATCTGGAGTTATGCCAATTCACTTATAATGTTGTTTGCTTATGCAATATTCCTATTTGTCTTCTCAGGAGGAAGCTGTGCCCAGTATGACTGGTCGAGATGCTGTGAGATATTTTGTAGAATGTCACCATACTGGACAGATAAAGTCACTATTCTTCAACTATGCTCCTAACAGACACTTCAGACCATACGATCTAGTGTGTGTGCATAAGAACAAGGTAACCAAATATGTTTGCAAATCTTCTGTCAGGGGTTCTAACTATCTTGCAAGGAAAAATGAGATAAAGAAAAAAAGAAAAGTGAGAGAAGTTAGAAAAAAGAAATTTAAGGTCGTGGAAAAGTTGGGGAAGTTCAAAATTTTAGAAAATTTGAGGTCCCAGTTTTGATTCCCACTAGATGCCACATTCAACCCATGACTTCATTGCACAGGGCCTTTCACAAATAATGTTAAAAAGAGACTAAAACACCAAACAATCCTTATCCTTCTAAAATTGTTTTTATTTAAACAAGAAAGCATTATTTTACAAGTTTGTCACTATACAATCAGTGCTAATTTGACCCTGTAACTGACACCCCCCTCATTAAAAAACAATTTTCATTTCTTTATCATTTTATCAGTTGATTACTCATTGCTCTGTTAGTGATAGGGTTGAAAATATGTATGTGGGACAAAATCCACAAAGCTTCTAGTTTTACAAAATAATAGATTTTGCTTTTATCACTTTACTTTTCTTTTTATTTTACTTTTTATTAGCTCACCTGAGCTCTGCTTAGGATGAGCTATTGCAAGCACTTTTCATCCGTCGTCCGTCCATCCGATGTCCGTCCCTGCGTCCGTCCGTCTGTGCGTCCGTCTGTTAACGTTTTCAAACAACTTCTTCTCTGAAGCCGCTGAGCCAATTTTGCTCAAATTTCATATGGAGCCTTCTTAGGGTGGGGGGACAAAAAATTGCTAAAATGGTCGCGGTCTGTTGACCAAGGTGGCCGCCACGCCCATATATGGTAAAAACCTTTAAAAATCTTCTCCTCCAGAACCGAGAATGCTTTGGGGCTGAACCTTTGCAGGAATCATTGGGGACGGGAGGTCTACCAAAATTGCTAAAAGAATTGTCATACATTGACGTTTGACCTTTTTACGGCAAGGTCAAGTTTGCTTCCCTATGCATTTGTATGGGAAAAACCTTTAAAAATCTTCTTCTCCAAAACCGAGCATGCCTTATGGCTGAATCTTTGCATATATCTTCGGGAACAGGAGGGCTACCACAATTGCTAAAATAATGGTCATACATTGACATTTGACCTTTTTACGGTAAGGTCAATTTTGCTTCCTTATGCATTTGTATGGGAAAAATGTTCAGAATTTCAAACAACTTCTCCTCTGGAGCCTCTGGGCCAATTTTGCTCAAATTTCATATGGAGCTTGACCAAGATGGCCACCATGCCCATATATGGTAAAAACCTTTTAAAAATCTTCTTCTCTAGGACCGAGGATGCTTTGGGGCTGAATGTTTGCATAAATCATTGGGGACAGGGGGTCTACCAAAGTTACTAAAATAATGGTCATATATTGACATTTGACCTTTTACGGCAAGGTCAAGTTTGCTTCCTTATGCATTTGTATGGGGAAAAAACATTTAAAAATCTTATTCTCCAAAACCGAGGATGGCTTGTGGCTGAATCTTTGCATATATCATCTGGAACGGGCAGTCTACCAAAGTTGATAAAATAATTGTCATACATTGACATTTAACCTGTTTACGGCGAGGTCAAGTTTGCTTCTGTATGCATTTGTATGGGCCCCGTACATTTGTATGGAAAAAATGTTGATAATTTCAAATGGCTTTTCCTCTGAAGCCTCCGGGCCAGTGTTGCTCAAATTTCATGCGGAGCCTCCATGGGCAGGAGAATGAAAGATTGCTAAAATGGATATGGTCCATTGATCAAAATGGCTGCCATGCCCATATATGGTAAAAACCTTTAAAAATCTTCTTCTCCATAACCAAATAAGCCTTGGGTCCAAATCTGTGCACAAATTACGGGGGACAGGAGATCTACCAAAATTGCTAAAATAATGGTTCTATGTTGACATTTGACCTTTTTACCTCCAAGGTCTAATTTGCTTCCCTATTTGTATGGGCCATATAGTAATTTTTATTGAAAGTATCGAAGTGACTTGTAGATCAACAGTAGTTAAAATTGTTCTGATTGGAAATCTAAGATGGCCATCATCTGGTTTATATTTATAATATTTCCTTGTCACTGTGCTGTTTACATGTATAAAATCATGATTCTTCAGAAACCACTTAGCCAATTTTCACCAAATTTCACATTGATCCTTCTGTTGAAATGTGATTGATAGTTTATTCAAATGATCATGCTCCATTGACTGTCAGGCCCATATATTCTTCTTCAAAACTAAGAACTGCTCAAATGATGATATTTTCATTAGTTGCAATGATAGGATTGGAAAAATGTTGCATAACATCTGCATGTCTGCAGTGGCTATGTCACTCAGGTGAGTGAACCGTGGCCATGGGCCTCTTGTTTATTTTACTTTTGATTATACACTAACTTACAAATGCATTCCAGTAGGCTTGGATGTTTGTGTTAAATGGTACGAATTACATTGTGGAAGAAACCAGGGTGTTTAGAGAATACCACCAATCTTGGATGGATGACCAGTACCATGCCTTTTACCAGCACTGTGAATTGAACTTGGCCTGCAGTGGTTACAAATGAAAGACACACCTCTGAACTATCCAGGTCCCATGTTGTTGAACTGAGACACTTCTAATCAGTACTCACAACATACGTTTTGATGGAGATAAAATATTGACTTGGATACCTTGCTTATCCATACATTTCAGGTGAATCCAGAACATTTTGTTTTCTCCACATTTGGTGTGTTGCATGTGCTTCCTAATGCCCCTAATCAGAGCATGGATCTTGGGGAGTGGCAAAGGGAGGCAGTGCTGTGGACAGCTGTATCAAGTATTCCCTTCTTCAAGAACTACCTCATCAAGAAAATGTTTGACAGGTAATATATTTCTCAGATTGAACAAAAATGGATGAATGACTATGTTTTATGATATTGAAAGACATAAGCATGAAAATAGAAAAAGTAGGTTGAATTTAACCCTAGTCCTGCTGAACCCGGATATGTCCTGCCTTTGTGAACAGTGTAGATCCAGATCAGTTGGCTTCTGAAGAAGGCAACTATCTGGATCTGCACTGTTTGCCGTTCAGTATTTGAATTTGTATCAGCAAGCTGGATCAAGTAAACTGATTGGCTGAAAATTAGAAGTGGGCATGGCATCTTAATTTATTCAGCATGACAAGGGTTAAGACTGATCAGGAAGTGGTTTTGTATCACAGGCAACCATGTTGGACATAACAGACTTGTTGCGATTCATTTTAAGGGGACTGGATACAATTGGTAGATTTTCTGTCATCTTTTCAGAGAGAGGCAGCATTATATTTGTTCTTCCGCAACTTTTTCAGAAGGGAGCAAAAACAACTTTGATAGAGTTGCCTTCCCCTGGAAATCTATCAGTTCCCCATAATGATGTAGATAACTTTGATAGAGTTGCCTTCCCCTGAAAATCTATCATTTCCCCATAATGATGTAGGCAACTTTGATAGAGTTGCCTTCCCCTGAAAATCTATCATTTCCCCATAATGATGTAGGCAACTGATAGTTGCCTTCCCCTGAAAGTCTATCAGTTCCCAATAATGATGTAGGCAACTTTGATAGAGTTGCCTTCCTCTGAAAATCTATCATTTCCCCATAATGATGTGGGCCACTTTGATAGAGTTGCCTTCCCCTGAAAATCTATCAGTTCCTCATAATGTTGTAGATAACTTTGATAGAGTTGCCTTCCCCTGAAAATCTATCAGTTCCCCATAATGATGTAGGCAACTTTGATAGAACTGCCTTCACCTGAAAATCTATCTTTTCCCCATAATGATGTAGACAACTTTGATAGAGTTGCCTTCACCTGAAAATCTATCAGTTCCTCATATTGATGTAGACAACTTTGATAGAGTTGCCTTCACCTGAAAATCTATCATTTCCCCATATTGATGTAGGCAACTTTGATAGAGTTGCCGTCACCTGATTTCCCCATAATGATGTAGGCAACTTTGATAGTTGCCTTACCCTGAAAATCTATCATTTCCCCATAATGATGTAGGCAACTTTGATAGAATTGCCTTCCTGAAAATCTATCAGTTCCTGATAATGATGTAGGCAACTTTGATAGAATTACCCCTGAAAATCTATCAGTTCCCCATAATGATGTAGGCAACTTTGATAGAGTTGCCTTCACCTGAAAATCTGTCAGTTCCTGATAATGATATAAGCAACTTTGTTAGAACTACCTTCCCCTGAAAATCTTATCAGTTCCCCATAATGATGTAGGCAACTTTAATGGAGTTGCCTTCACCTGAAAATCTGTCAGTTCCTGATAATGATATAAGCAACTTTGTTAGAACTACCTTCCCCTGAAAATCTATCAGTTCCCCATAATGATGTAGGCAACTTTGATAGAATTGCCTTCCCCTGAAAATCTTTTTCCCCATAATAATGTAGGCAACTTTGATAGAGTTGCTGTCACGTGAAAATCTATCAGTTCCTGATAATGATGTAGGCAGCTTTGATAGAGTTGCCTTCCCTTGAAAATCTGTCATTTTCCCATAATGATGTGGGCAACTTTGATAAGTTTGATAACTTTGATAGAGTTGCCTTCCTCTGAAAATCTGTCATTTTCCCATAATGTTGTAGATGTTGTAGTTTTTACAGCAGATTTGTGGAAAGTGATTCTTTAGTAAATAAGTCATTGCCCATTATCAAAGATCTACCAATGAAAATGAAAGCAAAAATTGTCACAGTTACCCTAACTGATGTGGGGTCCATTATATGCATAGTAGGAAGTCCTTTTCATGAATTTATTAGCAATATCCAAAGCTCTATATAAGAGTGGGTATCAGATAAACATTTTTCTTATTTCTTTATGAAAATATATGTTGTGGTAGTCATTAGATTCACCTTGATGAGGTTCTAATGAGTACCCCTACAACTTGTTTTTTTGGAGAAATAAGAAATATTTTATAGATACCCTCTCTTCTCTGGTGCTATGTGTATACAGTCTGATCAGAAAAAATATTAATACTTTTTGGTTAAAAAAGGTGTCTTATCAAGAGCTATGAGTTAGAGACCGTGAAGAAGTTTCTTAGGACCTGACAGCAGAATTTTCACATTTTTGCTTCCATTGGCTTTAATTAGCTGTTAAACAATTTCAGGTGGCGTTCTAACAAATTATACCTGGACTATCTACGACGAAGTCAAGAACTGTCAACTACATTACTACCAGCAGTTCCAGCCTTTGGTGCAGCCCTGTTACAGGTCATGCGGTGAGAACGCAACTTGATTTTAATGTTTCAAAGTTTCGCAGATATCCTAAGTATTCAAATATCTTCTCACCGTAGAAGTGTCTGGGTGGGCAAGTGGACATCGCTTCCAATGGGTCCGAATCCTGCTGCAGGCTGAATTCTGCACTTGACTGTACGGTGCTTCATTGCACAGAGCCTTTCATTATCACACTTCCTGCCTCTATATAACTTAGATAATGTTGAAAGGGATGTAAAACACTAAATCATCACCATCTCCTTACCATACTTGTCCTAAAGTTTGAACAAATCCATTTGCTGCCTGTTGATGTTTTTAAAATGCTAGATGAGTGGCAAACAGTGTAGACCCTGATCAGATACCACAATCTGTGGCATCTGATCTGGTTTACACTGTTTGCTCAGGCATATCTATCCAAATACAAAGAGTAAATAATGTAATTTGTTATGTTATTGCTTCATTATTTCATCCTCATAAGCTGGTAGTTCTTTTTCAAACTTAATAAAAGGCTAAGGCCTTCAAGGCATATATAAATATTAGAGGCTAAGATCAACTTGTGCAATAGTATATATGTAGCGTAAGTTTACATTTTCTTGGCTATCCACCAGAGCTCTAGATAAGAGAAACATCCAGATAAATATTATCCTTATTTTCTCCATATAGACATGCTCCGGGTTCTCACTAGAAGCTCAAACACAAGGTATATTTTCATGAAGAAATAAGAATAGTACCAATGCTTTTCTATTGAAAAAAGCATATCTAGAGCTGTGAACTGTCTACATTGTATAAAATAAATGAACAGTGTTTTAATTGTGCCCATTTTCTATCATCACAGATATTCTTAAGCTAAATACCCGAATATTTTTTACTTCTACAGACTAATTAGCAGTTTAGCCATTTAATCGACAGTATGCTACATGTTAAGGTAACAAGATATACATTCAGGAGGGAAGCCATACATGCCATAAGCTATGGACTAAAATCTGTGAGATAAGGCAAACTTTTAAGGGAGATTTGACAAAATTCTGTGAGATTTTCATAAACATCACTTTGGAGCTCCCGTAATATAGTCTAAAGTATTTTTTTTTTTTTTTTTTTCATGTAAGAAAGTTGTGAAAACCACAATAGTGTGTGATTTATCCTTATTTCTTCATAAAAGCTGTTGTAAAATAGGCTGAAAATTCTGTGAGATTTGAATTTTTTATGAGAATTGCCTTCCAGATGGGCCAAATTCTGTGAGATTTTATCTCACAGTGTGAGGTATAGCATGTATGGGAAGCAACTTAGTCAAAGTTGTTTTTGTCTCTTTTTTAACATGAGTATTTATTTAAATTGCCTCATTGATGCAATGAATGTGAATGTTTTTTTGTTTTTTGTTGTTGTTTTTTTTTTTTTGTGGGAAAGTAAGAAAAATATAATATCAGCACTTTCTTTGTGTGTGTTTTTGTTTGTTTTGTGTTTGTGTGTTTTTTTTTTGGTAAAAAAAAATCTTAACTGGAGGAATGCCAAAGATATGTTTTCTCTTGGCATGAGGTACACAGGAATCTCTTTATAAGCCAGTTCATTATAAAATGGTTTTGGATATAGGTCATTTTATAGGTGGACACAAAAGTGTTGCATCCAAATAAAATGTAAAGGTTTTATAGAAAAATGACCATCTATATACTCTATACGTTTGTGTTTGGCTATAACATGAAAAATGTATTGATTATGTAGAAAAATGACGATTTATGATTATTTTTCTATATAATGTATATGTTTTTATTTGGATAAAACATGGTTGTTTAGCTACGGTTTTTGCTTTGGATTTCAGCAAGTGTTATAAAAAGGTTATGGTGTACCTTTTTCTGTTACCCATATTTCTTTCTTTATTTAAGGCTGTTGAAAGAGTTAATCACAGTGAACTTCTTGCCTTTTGAAACTGAGTAAGTATCAGTATGAAATCCAGATAATTACCCTAAATATTTGTATACAGTAGCCCTTTACCATATATTCACTAATATAAACATAGCTCCAGTTAAGGCACTTTGTACAACCATAAAGTATTGATATTTATTTCTCCATGAAAATATGTTGGGTAGTCGTTAGAAGCACCACAGAGGTGCTTCTAATGAGAACCCACAACATACATTTTTATGGAGAAATGAGATAAATGTTTACATAAACCCCCCATCTTATCTAGAGCTGTGATTGAAATTTGAACAAGTTCAGTTGACTACTTGATGATGTAGCAGAAAACATGACTGAATGGCAAACAGTGTTGACCCTGATCGAATTCTGCTGATCAGTTTGATCTGGGTCTACACTTTTTGGTCCAGGTGTATATTTCTAAGGGTGGATCCAGGATTTTTTAAGGTGCTGAGGTGGATTTGATCTGATAAGGTTATCCTGAACATGACAAGTTTGTCCCAAATTTCTCATGAAAATGAAATAATAGGTTTGACTGACTGCCTCACCCCATCACAACCCCCTACCCTCTCTCCCAAATCCCCTCTGGATCCACCCCTGATTTAGGTAAATATGATAGAGTAATTGTCCTAAAATTTTGTTCACCAAAGTGTCTGACAAAATTGCATATGCAAATTGTGTAGATCCAGATCAGACTGCTCCTGAAGGGAGCAGTCTGATCTGGGTCTCACTGTTTGCCATTCCACTAAGTATTTTAAGAAACAACTGCACTAAATAAAAAATTAGGCAAACAAAGGATGGCATAAAGTGTTCAAAATTTTAGGACATTTATCAGCTGAGGACTATAAATCAGCTGAGGATAATCTTGTATTAAGGGGACTGGATACACCAGATAGATTTCAACACCTTTTTTTTTTTTTTTACAGTGAGACACTATAATGACTTTTTGTTTGCTTTCCTGCACCAAACCCCTTCTGATAACATGGGTAAACTCTAACAGGAAAAAAAAAGTCGGACACAGTTGCCTCCAGCCTGAAAGCGTGTCCATTTCCCTTAAATTCAAAACCAAGATACCCATGTTGTCCGATCAGTTTATTCACTGTTGGAATGAACAGTAAGATTTTAATTGTTAAAGCACTATGTGAAATTGTAAAGCATACAGAATGTTTTTAAGTGTAGACCTAAGTCAAATGCCACTTGTTCAGCAACTTTTAGACACATTAACAGTAGAACAATGGATTTGTACAAATTTTAGGACAAGTATGATAAGGAGTTAAGGTGTCTGAAAACACAGTATGTCCAATCCTATGACTGATGTATATTTAATATATGTTGTCATGAAATTTTGAATGATTTGAATATATCAGAGAAACAAATTCTTTTCAGCTGTAGTGATCATCCTTTGACAAGGAACAGCTTAGAGTTGTGGTGATTAGTAGGACTGTCAGTCTGGTTAGCTCTGCGGGTAGAGCATCTGTGTAGTCGGGGTGTCCCTGGTTCAAGTCTTGCATCTGGGAAACTTTTTCCTACTTAATTCATTCAAATGGCAATGAGGTAGTGAACCAGGTGATTGTCAGGAAATGCTGGAAACCAGTAGTATGTTCAGTCAATCCCTAGCATTTGAAAGTTAGTAGGGGAAGGAGCATGTTGATTGGCAGGACTGTCAGCCCGGTTAGCTCAGTTGGTAGAGCCCCTGACTTGCAAGCAGGATTACACAGGTTTGATTCCTGCATCTGATTTACTTTTTCCTCTATCATTTTTGCTTTAGAACGCTCTCTTATGATGTACCCAGTTACATTAAAGGGACTTGATAAATTTTCTGGCATTTTGTACAAGGGAGACAAGTTTTGGACTTCCTGTTTGCTCTCCTGTACAGCATTCCCTTCTGAAAAAGGGTCTACTCTAAGTTGCTGCCTTGGAAGCAAATTCTTTCTTTTTAGTTTAGCAGAAGGGGGCAAAAACAATTTTAACGTGTATCCATGCACCTTAAGCAAATAGTTCAGGCACTGATGTAGTTTAATTCAGATGCAGCATTTTAACCCTTGTCATGCTGAATAAATTAAGATGCCACACCCACTTCTAATTGTCAGCCAATCAGATTACTTGATCTAGGTTGTTGATACAAATTTACATACTGAATGGCAAATAGTGCAGATCCAGATCAGTTGGCGTCTTCAGAAGCCAACTGATCTGGAGCTACACTGTTTGCAAAGGCAGGACATAGCGGGACCAGCAGGACCAGGGTTAATATCGTTTTGTTGATTTTTGGATCAAGTCAGAGAGAAAGCTGCAAAGCTTAAAACACTTAGTATGCTGGGTAAAATTCCAGCAGATGACATTATGAAATAGTTATCTTATTTTCCCCGGAAAATATTATTTCATGGATTTCCTAGGGAAACAATTTGCATGAAATGTCAAAGCCTATTTTCTGGGAAAAAATAAAAAAAAAACCATCAGTTTGTCATCTGCTGAATTTGCTCATACAGTGGTAAAGGTTAAAATACACAGCCCTCCATCCCGGAGGCTATCCAGAAGAAAATATCAGTTTGCTTTGTCTTGAAGATAAAGGTCAAATAATTAACATGTATTTTACAGTAAAACCTACCAGTTGTCAGATTTTGAAAACAATGTAAACTACAAGAATATCCAAGCAGATAAACTTCTGGAGAAGTTCTTCAGGTAATTTCTGTTTTCATCTTCTTAGATTCATTAATTAACTCTTTCACTGCCATAGGAGATATTATAAATAATAGGCTTTTGCAAACACATACACCTGTGGACACAAAACTGTGCAAACTCTGATGAAGTAACGTTCAATGAATCTGTTTGCTTCATGTTTGTTTGACAGTCAAATGTCATTCAAGGACAATTCTAACAATTTACATTGATTGATCGTATTCATTTTGACAAGTACTTATTCTATTTTAGGTCTGATGTATATTCTTGGCAGTTGAGATGTACTTTAATTGGGTGATGCAGGGCAGGCTCTGCCGTGCAATTAACAACTTCTTATGTTTTGCATTTGTACCTGGCTAGCATTTGACTGACAGGATGTTAGGATATGTGTCATATCAAAATGAAATGAAGCCCATCAAAGTTTGTACAGTTTTGTGTCCACAGGTGTAGATTCAGATGAGATGACTCATAATGAGCCATCTCATCAGGATCTATGCTGTTTGACATTCAGTCTTTCAGCTTTACATATAAACTTCTTTCCAATGGATAGTTTGTTAAAAAAACAAAGCAGACGACAAATGTAGTCTGAAATTTGGCGCTGAAAGAGTTAATGCTGCTACAGTATATTGCAATAATACAGCAGCTACAGTGTAACCTCCCTATAACAGCCAACCTTGACAAGTCACAAACTGGCTGCTATAGGGAGATGGCTGTTGTAGAGAGGTTAAATATACAGTAAAGCAACAGATTGGTATATCTGAAAAGTGGCGGCTATTACAAGGAGGTGACTATTGTAAAGAGGTGACCATTCGTGGAGGATCCACTGTGTTTCATTTACATGTACCACTTCATTACAGAGGTGTAAAATTCCTTCAAAACGTACTCGCCCTTATGGTCTAAGTTTTTCATTTAGATGCTAAAAATGATGAAAAAGTGAAGAAAGTTCTGAAATTACCTGCCTTAAAATTTACTTGCAAATGCAAGCCGGTGAGTGGAATTTTACACCCCTGCATTAATGGTGTTGATAATGGCAGCACACAGAGCTCGGGATAAGGCATGTTTTAGGCAGAAAGTATTGATAGTTTTCTTATTTCTTCACTAAATAATGATGTTGTGGGAACTCACCAAGGTGCTTCATTTGAGTGCCCATCATATACATAATATTGTATATGAACTATGAAGGACTCTGCTGATATGTCATGTATTTCAGGTCAGCTGATTGAGTATTAATGAGAATACAAATCCATTCAATTTAATCCAAATCCATTCCATTTAATGAAAGCAATGTTTTAAAAAGATATTTACTCCCAGCACAGCAAACAGTGTTTGTGGGGTGAGGAGGGGTGTATACTGTTTTTGATGGGGTAGGGAAGTGGGGGTCTCTAATAAGCTTTACTTATCGAAATTGCTTGTTACAGTCGAACCTCAATAGCTCGAACACCAATAGCTCGTTAACCATGGCTAATTCCAACTTGATTTTGAGTCCCTACGAAATTCTTCTGATAGCTCAAGAAAATGTATATTTAGGGAAATTTTCTTATTTAGGGAAATTTTCTTATTATGTATGTTGTGTGAACTTGTTAGAATTGCCTCATTGGGGTGATTCTAATGAGTAAACTCAACATACCATTATTGTGTAGAAGATTGAAAAGATTTCCCTAAATTATCGCCATTTGCTTCCTTTCCTGGCGCCATGATTAACCCTCAGTGGCTCAAACTACCCATATCTAGAACAAATTCCACCGTCCCAAAGAGGTTTTGGCCATTGAAGTTTGATTGTATTATAGCTGTTTCTGACATTATTTAAATGATTTCAGAGAACTCTAGATGAGTATCAAGATGAATATTTTTCCTATTTGTCCATGAAAACATGTTATGGGTACTCATAAGAAGCACCTGGTTGTGGCACTTCAAATGGGTACCCACAGCGTATGTTTTCATGGACAAAAAAGGACAATGTCAGTACTTTTCTCATGCTCAGCAATAATATAGGGTTATTGCACTGATATTGATGAACATTGTCCCGAGTTAGGATATCGAAAGACACGAGCTTGCGAGTGTCTGTAGATATCCTAATGAGGGACAAAACTGTAGCTATATAATAAAAGGTTATTGCACTGATATTGATGAACATTGTCCCGAGTTGGGATATCAAAAGACACAAACTTGTGAGTGTCTGTAAATATCCTAATGAGGGACAATATTTACCAATATCAGTGCAATAACCCTTTTATTATATAGCTATAGTTTTGCTCAATTAAATGCTTTATAGACGAAATTCTGAGAAAATTCTGTGTCTGAAAGCAATTCTAACAATAGTGCGAAATTGATATTACAAAAGCGATATAATTTTTGCACTAGTGCGATTTCATACGTTATATAATGATAACATTCGAAGGCATCTGAATAAGCAGGCAATATCAAGTAAGCATGCCGATATCGTGTGATATCAGCATGCTTGCTCCTCAGATTTTATCGCATATTTTTAATTGTTCAATATTTATAGCCATATAATAAAGAAAAATATCAATACTTTTTGGCTAAACAAGTGTCTTATGTAGAGCTCTGTTTTCAACACTATATTTAATTGTTCAGGTACTGCAAGATGGTTGTAGATGTGACTGCAGACGAATCCTTCAGTAAACTACATTACTGTGAAGAACAAGTGAAGAAAAAGTCATACTTGTAAGTTGGTTTTGATGTTTTATTTGGCCAGTGATCAAGAAATTGTTACTCTGAAGAGGAAGGGATAAAATTAACAGGAAAGAAGTTGCAGTCTCCTTTTTAAGAGTAGACCCCTTTGAGAAGGGATGTGTGTAACAAAAGCAAATTCTTTTCTGCTTGAGTATTCTGCCTTTGGAAAGGAGACAAAATCTTCAAATGAGCAGTCTGATAAGGGTCTAGACTGTTTGCCATTCTGCCAGCACTGTTGGAATGCATCGCATGATAACCAAAACAACTGGTAAGGGATATAGGTGTCTGACTACTTGGGATAATAATGGGAAACAAGTACCAAGATTTTGTTTTAAGTTTGAGATAGTATGGTTGTTGGTCTTTAAATTCAGTATGCACAAAAAATTAATCAAGTACAACCACAGTACAGCAGCCATCCTAAGGAAGAAATAAGATTGACTGTTGTAGGGGAGTGGCTATTGCAGAGAGGTTAAATATATGGTAAAACAGCACTTCGTCATAGCTACAGATAAGAGGGGGTATCCACATAATATTTTTTCTTATTTCTCCATGAAAACATATGTTGTGGGTACTCATTAGAAGTGCCTTGGTGAGGCACTTCTAATGAGTACCCACAACATGTTTTCGTGGAGAAATAAGAAAGATATCAGCATTTTTCGGATGAAAAAAATGCCTTATCTGTTGCTATGACTTTATATAATCAGAAAAGTGGCTGTTATGTGAAGGAAGGTGTTGTTGAGATGTGACCATAAGTAATGTTTTTGTTTTTGTTGCGGATGTGAGTAGTTGCTTTTAAGGTTTTCAAACCCTGGATAATTTAGATTTGTAGTATTTAAAAAGGAAATAAAAGCAAAAAAGTAAACTATGATACACAAGGTATAATTGTGTTCCCCTGTGGCTGGGGACAGATATTTGGTCAGGATCCTGTTGGCATTAGTGTCAGCATGACACTTTCTGGTCTGCATAATATCTCTTGAACCAGTGGGTGGATTTTCTCTGAACCTGCAGACTTATATTACTGGGGCATGCTTAAGAGTATATTAGGTTTTGGTGACTTAAGCCTTATTTTCAAGGTCAGCATAGGATGAAAATAGTTTCAAATTTACTTGGTGCTGGGGTATGTTATTTTTTTTTATTTTTTTTTTATATTTTTTTTTCTCTCTATCAACATGTATTTGTGATCTGGTTTTTGTCAATGAAACTTGAAATGTTTCTTTTAGATACAATGAAAGGTAGGCATTATTGTTTTCCTTACATCTCACCTCACAGTTTGCATTATCATGGTACATGATCTCACAATTTGTACATTTTAGTTGTCACATTTGTCACACTGTACCGCATTGTATTTAACTAACTTTACATTAATTGTTAATTGCTGTTCAGGTGTGGAAAAATTTGAGCTTCCACAGCACGCTTGGGATGCTCAGGTCATTGATGAAGGATATATAACCATTCCTTCACTATAGATCCCTCACTGTATGAGAATCTACAGAAAAAAATCTACCCATATTTCTTCTTTTTTCTGTACTAGTCCTTAGTCATGCCAAATAATTCTTATTACAGTACAATTTTTATTACTATAGTTTTGATATATTGTCACAATATCTCAACGGTACTTGAGTAAACTTTTGTGTTTATTTTGAATTAATGACCATTGTAAGTTTTCCTATCTGATGTTTCAAACATTTGAATCAGTACTCCATAATAATTTAAGTTCCAATATGTTTCACATTTTCTTGTTTTGGCTGGAAGTATCCATATATGCTTTGCCTATCTTAATGCAAAGCAAACTGCATTTTTTATATAAAAGTTTGAACACACCATGCAGAGGGAAAAACAGAAAGTCTGCTATTTTCAAAGAACTGTAAAATTGTAAATTTAATCCTAAATTGGGGAAAATATTAGAGAGACATGTAAAAAACAACAACAACAACAAAAAAGACTGTTTCTTACTTTAATACCACAATTTTTTAGTGATTGATAAATGTATATTCTAAAGTTAAGTTAATTTGAAAGTTAATTTGAACAGTTTTAATTGCAGACATAAATTTTAGTCTGGTGCAGCTGTTCAGAAGAAATGCTAATCTGATAATATTTTCTGTTTTCTGGTGTTTTTACATTTATCAATTTTTGAACAGATAAGCGGGAGAAAAACAGCATGTTAAACAATTAGATAGAATGGTTAAAGAAGATATCATATATATGGATAGCTGACAAACCCTTTCATTAATAAAAGTTTCCATATATTTTACCTCTGAAGTAGCCTAAGCTCAACTGTACTTTGACTTTTCAGCACCAAAGACTCACTGCATATGCAGAAAGTTAAGAAAGAGCAAAGAGAGGAAAATTTGAGACTGGCCAAGAGTGAAACTGGGTAAGTTATCAGATGGGACCTTTTAATAACCAGATTAAATTACATGTAGGTGAGATACAGAGATAATTAGTACTGTGAATTAGGTTTATTTGTGAAAGTTTTTTTCATGCATTCTCACAAGACATCTTCTTTGTGGTATATTGATCATAGTGCAAAATATTGGGGCCATTCAGAAGAATTTTCATGTTTAATGTTTTAACCAACACATATGTTGTGAATACCCTGGAGAAAGTTTATTTTGTTGCAAAAACCAAAAGAAGTATAATCCTAAATCATCACCAAAGTTATAATTCATCTGGCAGTATGCATTCAGAAAGAAATGATAACTTAAAATGTTCATTATGATGAAATCTGTCACACACACGCAGCCCACACAACAGGAATTTGAAAGCAGATTCTTTTCTTTTTGAGTAGACTTTTTTCAGAAGCAGCTTGGTGTGCAGAACAGCAAACAGGAAGTCACAAACATTGTCTCCCTTATAAAAATATTTGCAAATCTTCCAAATGTATTCAGTCCACTTAAACCATTGTAGACTGAATGAGCTCCCCCACACTATATATTGGAAGATTCTAATTTTGATTTTAGGTATGTCAGTCTATGTGATTTAGATATTCTGAGAGAAAAATGGTTGAATTATTTGCAAACAGTGGCGACTGATCAGACAAGCACTGTTTGCCAATTACCCTTTTAGGGGTCTCCAGACTACAATGGGTTAAACCTTATGGAGATATTCACACCGTCTGATCCGAGCTTGCTGACAGAATTATTTGATACTGTAGAATTTATTGACGAACGGTCTTATTGGGACCATTGTTAATTGTAAGAGTCCTTTTCATCTAATACCATATTCAACATAATTACGGCACATACCCCTATAAGTCACACTATCAAACATTTCTGATTACCGCCCTTTATTTCTCTGTAAAAAGTATATTTTATGGGTACTCATTTGAATCACCTTGACTTCTTGAGGCAATTCAAATTAGCACCCATAACATACATTTTTATAAATAAAATCATTAAAAATATCATCCAAACATCAATAAGTACCCCTCTTATGAACTCCTTTGCTAATGTCTTTTATGTATGCCCTTATTAGGTGGATAATTTACTGCACAGTTTCTGTGTGTTTTTAAAAAACCTACACACAGAGTGCTAGGGCTGGGATAATATGGCTAGCATCCCATTTGATACATATTGTGATACAGACAAACCGATACAATATGTATTGTGATACTTTCATATGTTTGATGATACCAAATGAACAGTGTTTGATTACCGTGTGTGAATTTGCAAGAAGTTCACTTTGTGAACTTTTGGCTCATACGAGATGAAAAGTCATACAATCGTTCCACAGTTTAAAAACTATGTTCAGATTTAAAAAAAAAAAAAGATTCTTTAACCGCTTCTTATGCTCAGCTATGCTTTAAAGTTTTTATCACCATTTAACGACTGACAAAATAAAGATTAAGATTTCTGACTATTAAAGGTAATATAGAATAAAAGCATAGAAAATGAAATCACAACACTTTTGTTTTATTTGATTCCAAATTTAAACAACTTTTGAAAAGATATCAACTCTTGCCACCAAGTGCAATAAAAAACACTTCAAAGACATTTCACTAATTTAGAAACCTCATTGCTCTCATTGTGTATGTTGCATCATATATAATAATACCAGTGCTCCAGATAAGGATTTGTGATCATTGGGTAAATATCCACCGCTTTAATTATGAATTGGGTATCAGCATTTTTCAGCTGGGTATCATAGTTCATCATCATAGTTTTCAATTGGGTATTTCAGAATTGTCTATTGGATATCAATCAAATAGTTAACACTTATCCTGCTATGAATGTTGGGACTACTAGGTGCTTCTGGTATTGAGTTTTTTTTTATCTCACCTGAGCGGAAGGCTCAGGATGGGCTATTGTGATCACTCCCCGTCCGTTGTCAGTCCGTCCGTCTGTCCATTCACACATTTGAACGACTGGGCAAAATTTCTTGAAAGTTCATGTGGAGCCTTGTGTTAAAGAGGGATTGAAAATTTGTAAAAATGGTCACGGTCCATAAATCAAGATGGCTGCCATGCCGATATATAGCTCCCACAAACTTATAATGAGAAAAACTTAAAAAATCTTCTACTCTGAAACCATGAGGCCCACAGCTTAAATATTTAGTATGTAGCAATGTTTAGTGGTCCCCTTCATAAATCCTGCCAATCAAGCCCCTGGGGCCCAAACTGGCCACGCCCCGAGGGTCATTTAGCTCCCATAGTCTTATAATGAAAAAAACTTAAAAAATCTTCTTCTCTGAAACCATGAGGCCCACAGCTTACAAATTTAGTATTAAGCAATGTTTAGTGGTCCCCTACATAATTCCTGCCGATCAAGCCCCTGGGGCCCAAAGTGGCCATACCCTGGGGGTTATTAGCTCCCATAGACTTATAATGGGAAAAACTTAAAAAAATCTTCTTCTCTGAAACCATGAGGCCCACAGTTTACATATTTAGTATGTAGCAATGTTTAGTGGTCCCCTACATAAATCCTGCCAATCAAGTCCCTGGGGCCCAAACTGGCCATGCCCTAGGGGTCATTAGCTCCCATAGACTTAAAATGGGAAAAACTTAAAAAATCTTCTTCTCTGAAACCATGAGGCCCAGAACTAATATATTTAGTATGAAGCAATGTTTAGTGGTCCCCTACCTAAATCCTGCCAATCAAGCCCCTGTGGTCCAAACTGGACACGCCCCGGGGGCTCATTAGCTACCATAGACTTATAATGGAAAAAACTTAAAAAAATCTTCTTCTCTGAAACCATGAGGCCCACAGCTTACGTATTTAGTATGTAGCAATGTTTAGTGGTCCCCTACATAAATCCTGCCAATTAAGCCCCTGGGGCCCAAACTGATCACGCCCTGTGGGTCATTAGCTCCCATAGACTTAAAATGAAAAAAACTTAAAAAAATCTTCTTCTCTGAAACCATGAGGCCCGGAGCTTATATATTTAGTATGTAGCAATGTGTAGTGGTTCCCTACATAAATCCTGCCAATCAAGCCCCTGGGGTCCAAATTGGCCATGCCCCAGGGGTCATATATACAGCTATATAGCTAAAGAACCTTCAAAAATCTTCTTCTCTGAAACCATTAGGCTGAGAGCTAATAGATTAAGTATGAAGCGATGTTAAATGGTCTCCTACATAAAAATCCTGCCAATCATGATCCTAGGGTCCAAATTGGCCACATCCGGGGGGTCATTAATTCCCATAGACTTATAATGGGAAAAACTTGAAATTCTTCTTCTCTGAAACCATGAGGCCCACAGCTTATCTATTTAGTATGTAGCAATGTGTAGTGGTCCACTACATAAATCCTGCCAATCAAGCCCCTGGGGTCCAAACTGGCTATGCCCCAGGGGTCATTAGCTCTGATATAATTGGAAAAACTAAAAAAATCTTCTTCTCTGAAACCATGAGGCCCACAGCTTATATATTGAGTATGTAGCAATGTGTAGTAGTCCCCTACATAAATCCTGCCAATCAAGCCCCTGGGCTTCAAACTGGGGTCATATGTATATATAGAGCTATATAGCTAAGGAACCGTGAAAACTCTTCATCTCTGAAACCATGAGGCAGAGAACTAACAAATTAAGTCTGTAGCAGTGTTTAGTGGTCTCCTACATAAATCCTGCCAATCAAGCCCCTTTAGTCCAAACCAGCACCCCAGGGGTCATTAACTCCCATAGACTTATAATGGAAAAAACTTAAAAAAAATCTTCTTCTCTGAAACCATGAGGCCCACAGCTTATATATTTAGTGTGTAGCAATGTTTAATGGTCCCCTACGTAAATCCTGCCAATCAAGCCCCAGGGGTCTAAACTGGCCACACCCCGGGGGTCATTAGCTCCCATAGACTTATAATGGAAAAACTTCTACTCTGAAACTTTGAGGCCCACAGCAAATATATTTAGTGTACAGCAATGTTTAGTGGTCCCCTACATAAATCCTGCTAATCCAGCCCCTGGGCTCCAAACTGGCCACACCCCAGGGAGTCATATGTTTATATAGAGTTATATAGCTAAAGAACATTACAAAATCTTCATCTCTGAAACCATGAGGCCCAGATCTAACAGATTAAGTATGTAGTGATGTTTGGTGGTCTCCTACATAAATCCTGCCAACCATGCCCCTGGGGTCCTTACTGGCCACGCCCCGGGGGTCATTAGCTCCCATAGACTTAAAATGGGAAAAACCTAAAAAGTTTTCTTCTCTAAAGCCATGAGGCCCACAGCTTATATATTTAGTATGTAGCAATGTGTAGTGGTCCCCTACTTAAATACTGCCAATCAAGCCCCTGGGTCCAGACTCAGGGGTCATATGTTTATATAGAACCATGTAGCTAAAGAACCTTCAAAAATCTTCTTCTCTGAAACCATGAGGCCCAGAGCTAACAGATTTAGTATGTAGCAATGTTTGGTGGTCTTCTGCATTGATTATTCCAACCATGCCCCTTGGGTTCAAAGTGGCCACTTCTCACAGGGTCATTAGCTCCCATGGACTTATTATATAGTGGAAAAAAAAATAATTAAAGAATCTTGTTCTCTGAAACTATGAAGCCCACAGCTTAAATATTTAGTGTGTAGCAATGTTTAATGGTTGCCTACATAAATCCTGCAAATGAAGCCCCTAGGGTCCAAATTGGCCATGCCCTGGGGGTCATTTACTCCCACTGACTTATAATGGGAAAAACTTAAAAGATCTTCTCTGAAACCATCAGGCCCACAGCTTATGTGTTTTAGTATGTAGCAATGTTTAGTGGTCCCCTACATAAATCCTACCAATCAAGCCCATAGGGGTTTAAACTGGTTTTACTTATGGCCCTTTAAAAATTTCAGCATTTTAACCATGTAAGCAAGATATCTCAAAAACTGTTTAAGCCATTGCCTTGAAACTTGACAGGCTAATAGGGAATGATGAGTAAATTCTTTCTTAGTGTCTACTGCATAAGTAGATATTAATTTTTAGAAAAAAAAATGTGAATTTACTCATAAAATAGGGGAAAAAATAGGGAGGAAGGCAAAACCAATATTTCTACCCCTGCCTTTGATGGCCTCATTTTTTAAATCATTTATTATGCATTTGAAAAAGATTATTATATTTCACATAAGTATTCATATTTTTACTATAATCTGTGCTAATTTTCAAGTTATTTGGCATATCAGTACCTATTCAAGCAATTTCGTACCAGCACCCCTACTTGTGTTACCCCACCCACCCCTACTTGTGTTTCCGGTTTGTAGCTCCACTATCGGCACCATTTTCCATATTTTGCCACAGAAATTCCATCTACACTGACATGTAAGAGTTATTATTACATATATACTAATTTGTTATGTCCAGAAAATAAACCTATTTCACCAATATTACCATTAAAATCGCCATTTAAGTCTGCACCAAATTGCTATTTCACAGGTCACTGCCATTTTGAATAGGTAGAAAACATACCATCATTTTTTTCGCTTGGAAATACCATTATAATTTTTGTTTTAGCCAATCATGTGATAAAAAATGACTTGATTGATTGTCCTATTAATAACCAGCTTTCATAGGGCTATTGATTTCTTAACAATGCGATGAGACAAATTTAATTTAAATGTTCAAGGTATCAATTCTTCCTCTAACGTATCCATGTGGGTATTGCACATATTCGTACTGCAGTTAATACATGCATTGATGAATCGTGCCAGCCCTACACAGTACAGTAATTAGGTTGAACATGGTAGGTTTTCCTGTGCAGCAACCCAGGTAGATGTTTTGTTCTTTTGCAGACGTCTTGGTAACTTTGTGAAGCTAGTTGACCAGATGATTGTTGAGCATATGTTTTATCTGACAAAGACACAGGTTATTACATTTGTCAACTCTGCTCTCATCATTGGTACAGAGGCACCAAGGGAAGGTTTTTTCAAGGCTAATCTAGTCTTCACTAAACAGGGTAAGTTTTGTATCTGTTACCAGTTGTCTCACTCTCCCAGTCCTTTGTCCTGTTTTATCCTTTGTTCCAATTTTCTTCATTATTTCCTGGCAGAATCATGCATAGCTTCCAATAAGGTAGTATCCAGAAAATCAGTTTTCTTATTTCTCCATGAAAATATATGTTGTGGGTACTCATTAGAAGTGCCTGGATGAGGTGCTTCTAATGAGTACCACAACACATGTTTTTGTGGAGAAATAAGAAAAAATATTTGTACTGTTTGTTTGACTAAAGTGTCTTATCTGGAGCTCTGGAATGCAATTTGGTCTTGATTAGTCATACAAATACTAAGCCACCCTTTGATAGAAATGATCTGTGCCCATGGGAAAGAAAGCAAGACTTTTAAATGATAACATATTTACCCTAGATATTTGGACAGACAGGCAGGTCTGAGCAAACACTGCACTGGACATGACCTCATTGGGTTGACTGGGTCATAATACCTCAGCACAAACAAGACCTGAGCAAACAATGTAGACTCAGATCAGATGCTACAAAATGCAGCATCTTATCAGGGTCAGCTCAATTTGCAATGCATCTGATTGAATACCCCAACTGGAGATCAAAGCCCAGATGCTGGGATTACAAAGAGAGCACACAACTAGGCTAAAAGATCCAGACTTTATTCACTCTCTATACCTGTATAGATATTTACAATGTATTGGCCTTTCTACTATAATATGTAATAAATAGGTGTTACCTATGAAACGAGCTTAAGCATTTTGTGCATTTGTTTTTCTTTTTCTTTTTTTCAGCAGGTATGCAAAGTTGCGGACCAGACAAAGCCTGTTTAAATAGGTCCGAGACAAAGTGCACAACATCGAATATTATGCTTACATCAATTTAACCAGAGTTTCCTAGGAAACATCGCTCTACTATATTTTTTTTTTTTTTTTTTTTTTTTTTTTTTTTTTTTTACATTATTTAAAAAGTGAGGCAAGTGAAAAGAGGTTGATTTGATACTAAATACTACTAATTTCAGAATCCATTAGACTTTAAGAATCCATTAGACTTTCCTTATCACACTCTATCTGAAAGAAAGTCCCTTGTACTGACAGGTGATGATTTGTTTGTGTTAAATGACACATAGCTTGTCTTTTTCAGCATTATTTTTGTCAAGAAAGAACTGATCTTTGAGTTTGAATGACGTTATCAAATAACAGAGCGATATTCATGTTCATTTCCTTTTTTGAGGTCATTTTTTGAATTGTGAAACTGCTTCTGATGAGGTTATGTCACACCTGTAATGATTATTTACATCTTATCAATGATATGAAGTATTGGTTTTGATAACAGGCTGTCAAATTTTTAAATGTTGCAAGATGTTGAAAGTCTAACCAATTCTGAAATGAGTAGTATAGTATAGCTATATTACCCAGTCTGAATCACCTAAAATCTGCCATCAGTGATATCCAGATTTGATGCCTTCAGGTTATAATGGAAGCATGTCCTAAAACATTACTAATTTGACAGGCATTTATAAAATGGCATGCAACCATTGCGTCCGTGTCGATCGGTCTGCCTTGGCTTTTGGGCTTGGGGGTGGGGCGTAGTACTCTCCACGGCGTCGTTATTGCTATCAGTTATGCCATACAATGTATCTCGGTTTCAAGGTATTAACTTTATGGATGCTTATGATGTTTATCAATAACACGAGCTACGACACAATTTGACAAGCAAATCATTGTGCAGCATGTGTGTACAGACGAAAGTCGCCAAAGTACGAATGATCAGCTGATCGCCAGTCAGCTGAAACTCGGACACATCATATTGATGGGTCCGAGGCTGAAATCACAGCATATCCTACCTTTATCATGTCAGCGATAAATTCTTCCCAATGCATAATTCCTGTTATGTGCTGTAGGAATGTAATCCATTTTTTATAGCAAAATGTTGTTTAATGCAAGCAAAATCTCAGATTAAAAATGACGGCTAAAACACAGATCAGTCTTGCCGTCATCTGTGTTAATGACGTAAAAATGTATCCTTCTGTTTCAGTGGCTATACGATTCATTACAGCCAGTGAGATTGCTTGCAGCGGCTGACTGGCTTTCTATGTTTGCAGCGGAGCCTATCTGATCATCATATTTTTCGGAAACCAGGCCAATGGCTCCGGCCTTATTTGCATTGGTTTTCGGGTTCAACATTAAGCCGATACACTCGCTGTAGATATGGGAAACCAGTCACCCACCGCATGCGAACTCTTCTGCATAGTATGTGAGAGACTCACGATGCTTATAGTATGAAGCAGTTCCCTGGTGATGACCTGCTCACTTAAGCTTGTTATTACTAACCACTATTGTCATCTTTCAGATGTGCTAGGGATCTCTCCAAGCAAAGAAAAGTTCACCAGAGTTTTAAACAATACTCTTAAGGGTATCCCATCAGTGCTGTGTGCCAATGCAGTAGCAATGGATGGTTCTGTCATAGAGGCAATGGAATCACAAAGAGATGACACCCAGACTGGTGTTGATGAAACTGAATCATTGGGACCAAAATCTGAGGCAGTCAAATCATCAAGTGAATTAAAGTAAGAAGTTCTATGTACTGCTGAAATCTAGAAATTTTTTTTTATGATTTGTACTACATCATAACAGAAGTTCATTTTGGTCATAGGCAAACTGGGTATGCTGAATATGCCAAATCTAAAATATTAAGAGAGATCTCAAAAAAGGACTTTTCATTTCATTTCAGTCCTCTTAGGAATGCCTTATTTTCTTCTAAGAATTGAAATTCAATTCTTTAAAACATTAAGCAATTTTAATGTCTGTAAGAAGTGCTTCATTAACTTATGTTTTTCATCATCCAGTGCAAGCTGAAAATCTGAATTTCAATTCTTATATTGACATTTTATTTTATTCATCTAATTTTAAGTAGTATTCTACCTAATTGGAAATATCTGTCCTAATACCCATGGTAAGAGTGTGCTTAATGTCAGACTTTGAACAGCCATAAGGCAAAACTTGCATGTTATGTCAAGGAAGTATGCGTGCAATGTCATTATAATGTCAATAAACAAAGAAAGTTATTGGCTGACATTTGCAAGCAATATTCTTTGTCTCTGCCTTATGCCCACTTTGGTGAGAGCATTAGGCATTGTTTTTCATGGAGAAGTGAAACTCATAATAATGTAATGCTTCCTTGAAGGAGACTGCACTAAACATGTAAATATTAAAAACACGACTCAAATATTTTTGTCTAGAGCAGTCTAATTTTTAATAGATAAGCAACCTTGTGGAATAAAAAAAAATCAGTAGAGTCAGAACTCTAGATAATGTTAAGCCTTGTTTTCTCACAAAAACAAAAAAAAAAAAAAAAAAAAAGACATATTTTAGAATGTCCTCTGCTACTGTTGTGACTACTGCTTTAATAGTTAACTTTATTGTATCTAGACATCCTCCTATGGAAAGAAAGAGGAGTATAGCAGCAACAACACTGAGCTCCACGGGGAAGGTTGGTACAAGTAGCCGTACACAGTTGTCTGAGGCTGTGACATCTCAGATGGGTGACACTATGACGGTAGTCTCCATGGCCCAGACAGATGTTCCACTCAGTAAAGCCAAATCAGTGGTAGATGATGATGGTGCAATGGGAGTACCAGATTTGCCAAGACAGCGTAAGTTGTGAAGATTTTTCTGTCTGTCCCTGACACCCATGATAGATTCTTTTTCTTGCATGCCTTTCATTTCTGAAAAAAAGTTTTTGATAATGCAGTCATCTCGACTGTAGATGTCCACCATATTGTGATGACAATACCGTGACGTCATTAAATTCAATGGCGTCAACCTTAATGATGGCGTATGGTAACGTCCTATACAACTAGTGTAAGTCAAACTCGTGAAAATTCTCAATTTTTATCTTTCCCAGGGGACAGATAAGGGTATGAGATAAGATTTACCAGCACTGATGTAATTTGTGGAAATCCTTGTCCGGTATGCAAGAAAATAAAATACACACTGGCAAGTGTGGTAACATCCAGTTTTGAAGTCCATAGATTTTTTAGCCTAAGTCAGTCATCAGTTAAGATTTTCATAGATCCAGATAAGACGCTTTATAAGCTTGAAATAGAAGTGGCCAGGTGGCCAAGAAGTGGTTAGTGCTTCCAACTTTGGATCATGAGGTCCCAGGTTCCAATCCTGCTAGAAGTGGAATTCAGCTCATGACTGTATGGCTCGTCATTGCGTTAGCATCACTTTTCATGATCATCCTTTCATCATTTCAATATGACTTAAATAATGTAGAAAGGGATGTTAAACAGCAAATCATCATTATCAGCAAACCCGAAATACCTTACTCAGCCTAAGTGTTTGGACAGACAGGACTAAGCAAACAGAGTAGACCCAGATCAGATGCGGCAGAATGCCACATTTGATCTGGGTCTACACTGTTTGCCATTCATCCAGGGTTCATTAAACATTATCAACTTGTAGTAAAATTGACCTGTTCAAATTCTAGGTGTAGTATGGTAAGGTGTTAAGGCATTCAGACACTTAGGGTAAGTATAGTACTGATATTTCTTATTTCTCCCTGTCTTTGATACTCATTGGAACTGCCTCATGAAGTAATTTTAATAGGTACAAATAAAATATGAGTTGCAACTTGAGAACATGATCCATTGGATATGTGCACCTAGCAAAGACTTAGACTGTGCTCTCTTTCCATAGACAAGTAGCCAAGGCTTCTTCATGCAGCAGACAGAAAATGCTCTGATACTGTGCTGGCTGATGTTAAGTGTTTGCTGTTTGTCATACAATAAGGTACATTGTAATTCATATGTTTTCTGGGAGAAAAAGTCTGGAATTACCTCTTGTCTGAAGCTATGATTTTTGTGGGTACACTTTCAAAAGAGACAACTCTTGCAAAATTGTTTTTGTCCCCTTCTGAAAATGGGTCTACTCTATATGTTCCTTTATATTATAGAGTAGACCCCTGATCAGAAGTTGCTTGAGTAAAGCAAACAGGAAGTCACAAGAGTTGTTTGCTTTTGGCAGAAATTGGAAGGAAAAAAAATCTGCCTTTTAAACATGGATATTGCTTGATTTTGAAATTTATAGCCTAAAATTATAGGGCTCCTAATTGCTAATCTAGTAAGGTGCTGGCACCAGTATTTTATTATTGGGTCTGGTATTTATAGTAAGTTAGTCAGTTACTAGACCAATATCCTTCACTTTTAAAACTTGAACTGGTTGTTGCATTCATTGTATCATTGCATATGCAACAAATGAGATTACATGGGAAATTTTGAATTTTCTAGCCACTTTTACAAAGGAAGAAGATGACCTTGGTGTTGCAACCCCTGACCTTGTGATAAGAGATGAAGGTCAGGAACTAGTTGTTGAAGGAGAGGGATTCATGGGCCAGTATAAACCTTTGTCCAGAGCTAGTCTTGAGGAAAAATTGGAAAAAGAGTGAGTTTTCTTTATTCCTATCTGCCTGTAATCAAAGAAGAAATTCCTGTCATATACAGTATATTTACCTAAAATATTCAAATAGATAGGCCTAAGCCAACATGGCAGATCCAGATCAAACTACTGGGCCCAGTTGTTCAAACCTAACAAAGTCGTTAGTTAACGTATCATTAAAACTTTGATCAGTAAATATGGCATAATATTATACTCTAATACTTTTGCTGAAAAAATGTGAGTAACTTTTGCATTTGCAAAAGCTACTCACATTTTTCAGCATAATTACCTGTGAAGTAGATATTGTACTTAATAGAACAGTTAACATTTTGACCACTAATGGGATTGTTATGCTAACGATGCCTTGAACAACTAGGCATAGGTCTACATTGTTTTCCAGTCCAGCACAGGGTTTAATACACACCTTATCAGGTAGTCAAATGACTATGTTCATAGTTTACGATAAAACAGGTAGAAAATGAAAGTGTCTGAATATTTAAGGTAAATGCGATAATTTTTTTGCTTCAGATATGGGTCTCGCTACACAGAAAGGAGCCTTAGCAGTCATGTGTCCATGCAGTATGATCAAGGCATAGACTCTGCAGAATCTGTAGATTCACCAGCTGATCTTGCCTTATTTGATCACATTTGCACTAAGGACTTTGTGTTTGACATGGCTCAGTTTTTGTTGTACTGTAGTAACCCTAAGTATTGGGACAGATAGGCCTTGGCCATTGGTGTAGACCCTGATCAGATGCTGCAGAATGCGGTGTCTGATGAGGGTCTACACTGTTTGCCATACATGCAGCAATATTTTAGATACATCACAGGTAGTAGAATGGACTATTTCAAATTTTAGGACAACTATGGCAAGTAGATAAGGTGTCCCAATACTCAGGGTAAATATGGTATTTGAATATTAATGCCTAGCATGTTGTATAGAAACTCAGCAGAGGACATTATGCAAGATTTTTCTTCCTTTTTTTTCCCCCAAAAAATAGCATCTGAAATATCAAGCCCTATTTTCTGGGAAAATTTGGAAAAGTATCATCTAGTTACCATCTGCTGCAATAGCCCAGAGAGTAGTAAAGGTTAACTGTTACCTGTTTTGCACTTAATTAGGGGGAATGAATATGTTTTCAGGGGAGGGAACTCTGTCAAATTGTTTTTGCCTCCTTTCTGAAAAAGGTCTACTCTAAAAGGAAAGAATTGGGAGCAGAATCTTTTGTTTTTTAGAGTAGACCCATTTTAGAAGGAGTTTGATGGGCAGGAAAGCCAGGAAAGCAAACAGGAAGTCACATAAGTTGTTTTTCTTTCTGAAAATGGCAGAAAATCTACCATTCACCTCCAGAAATATTCTAAATCATCCCCAGAATGACCATATTTTTGGAGCTGTGTTAGATTACCGTGCCAGAAACTGTTTTAATATTGGAAGAAAATGTGTTTTAATAGAATATTTTGAATTTGTTTCTTTCAGTTCTGATTTCCAGACCACACTGGGGGCTATGTCAGAAGTATTGAAAGCTGCTCTAGAAGAGATAGATGAATATTGTGATTACAACAAGTGGTTAAATGAAATTAACATTTTCTGTAAGAAATGGACAGACAAATCAGTGAAAGAACTCAAGGGAGAGGCAGCTTTTACCATTGAGGTAAATTACACACAGCCATACCAGGAGGAAAAAAGTCCTGCCCACTATTTGCTATTTGGAGTCTTGAAATTGTTATACAGCTAAGCTTTAATTGAGAGCTTTCGTAAATTATTCATCACAAAATTAGCAATCACTGACAAAAAAAAAAAAAAAAATGGCACTAAAGAGCATGCAGTTTCATTTAATGCTTTTCATTATTTCAAAACAAAAATGGCTTCATGTTTTCTAGGCAGTTAACCCTTTGAAGACTGGAGACACCTAAACGGGTAACTGGCAAACAGTGCAGACCCAGATCAGACACCACAAAATGCAGTGTCTGATCAGGGTCACCACTGTTTGCAAATAGTTCAACCATTTTTCTTTAGGAATATCTGTATCACATAGCTTGACATACCTAAAATTGAAAATGGACTCTTCCAATATATAGTGTGGGAGAGTTTATTTAGTCTTTAATGGATTAAAGAGAATGGTTTGCTTTCAGGTGAGACAACTCTGGCAAACTGTTTTGCCTTCCTTCTGAAAAAGGCATCTACTCCAACAGGAAAGAATTTGCTCCCAAAGGGGGTAAATTCTTTCCTTTTAGAATAGGCCAGTTTCAGAAGGGGCTCGGTGTGCAGCAGAGCAAACAGGAAGTTGCAAAATTTGTCTCCTTTTTGGACGGGTTTTTCAAAAATCTAAAATAGTGATGTCCGGATAGGCGGGCATCAGGCAGTTGGGGCATTGGGGGTTGTCCAACGTTTCGGTTAATCTTTTTGAAAAACCTGTCTATAATGCCGTTAGGCATTTTTCTTGTTTAAAAATAGAAGGAAATCAACTAAGTGTATCCAGTTCCCTTAAAATGACCTCAGAGTGGATGACAAAGGCAATTTGAAATTACTTTAAGAAGGATTGGAACAGTTTGAATCTTGTTTAGGACTACAAACAGACAAATAACATGGGTGTTAGGTAAATTAAGGAAAATGGATACATTTTCAGAGGAGATATGTCTGTCAAATTGTTCTTCCTCCCTTCTAAAAAGGGGACTACTCTAAAAGGAAAGAATTTGCTCCTCTTTTAGAGTAGACCCCTTTCAGAAGGGACTTTCTTTGCAGAAAAGTGAACAGGAAGTCACAGGAGTTATTTCTCTTGTAAAATCTGGCACAAACTCTACTAGCTGTCCAGTCCCCTTAAGTGAGAACTAAGAATAATTACACATGCAAACATTAAAAAAAAAAAATAAAAAAAAAAAATAAAACAGTCTGTGTTTGCCATGTCTTATATTCAAAAGATGTAATTTACCAAAGTTTTGTCATGAATGACTTCCATTAATTGTTGTAACTTCAACTTCCTATTTGCATTTCTGAATAAATAATGTATGTTTAGTAGATACTCTGTCATATGTGAATCTACTACCTTCTTTTTTTTTTTTTCAGCAAAAACTGACAGAGTTACGACAGTGGTCGGAGAAAGTTCGACATTTTGATCACAACTTCTTGACAGAGAATGGACTGTTCTATATTGATTGCTCTCATATCCATGAAAACTTGTTGCCCAAACTGAATGACATTTACTTGGAAATAGTGACATTTGTGGCTGATGAGGCAAAGAATTTGGCCAATAGTTTCTGTACTGAAATGAAGAACATACTTCAGGTAAGATAAGAGGATAAGAGCTTCATCAGGAGAAAAAAGTGCTTTTCTGTAATTACCCTAATTAACCAGAAACATCAGTAACTTACTGTACAGTAAAACCTGTGTAAGAGAGCCACCTTCGAGACTGACTTTAAATAGTGGTTGATGTGGAAAAAGTTGTCTGTCTTATAAAGGTACATGTCATGTAATTTTGCTAGTACCTTTATAAGACAACCACCTTTCCACATCAACCACTAAGGTCAATTTCAAAGGTGGCTGTCTTACACAGGTTTTACTGTATACCATAAATATTAGGACTCTTTCAATCCTTATTATATTTATCCTAAAATTTAAACCAGTCCCTTGGACTACCTGATGAGGTGTCTAAAATTTGTCAGAATGGCAATCAGTGTATACCCTGATCACTGCTTACTGACCTGCCTGTATTTAGGGTAAATAAATTTGAACTGAACTGTGTCTGAAATGTGATAGAATGGCAAACAGTGTGAACTCTAATCAGACTGCTACTTCAGGTTAAAATAAATAGATTCTCAAAGGAATGAGTCATGAGAGTAATGAATACAAAGACAAAAATGAAAATAGCTAATGTGTCAAAGTTTTCTGGGTCCAGATTAGCTTTGTTAAAATCATTTAGGCATCATCAGTAACCCTCTTATAACATTTTCAGAAAATCTGTAAATGGGTTCAGTACTAACAAACCAAACAATCCAAAAATATAAAATACACTACAATAAAGTATTTGGTGACATGGTGTGGCACCTACATCAGCTATAATGATGATATATAGATTCTAAAAGGAATATATCATTGAAAGCAATACACAACTCGCAAAAATGAAAATAGCTAAAGTGTTGAAGTTTTTGTAGGTCAGATCGGCTGGTTTTGGCCATTTCAAAGTTGCCTATGGACACTGTGGTACAGGAGTTCTAGACAAAGTGCTAGTGTTTTATTAGGAGGGAAATATGTTTTTCAAGATTATATGGTTAAACTGGACTTATGGTTGTGTTTCTTTTTGAATTGGCTTTTAATCCTGTTTCATTTTCAAATACCTGGTTAGACAGTAATAGATTTTCATGGTCTGATGAGAATTTTGTTTAATGACTGAGGTATCTAAACTTTGCAGTTGTTTCTTTATTATCTATTTTCACCTTTCAGAACTTGAAAGAGAAACAGAATTCTGTAGATTCTTTTGCCGACTATGCTAAGAACTTTAATATGTACAAGAAGAACACATCATCTTATCAACAGAAAGTGGAATATATCAAATCTCTGTATGAGGTAGGTATTCATGGGCTGTGCCTAGAGAGAAAATGTCTTTGGACAATCAGACAGTGAAGACCCAGATCAGCTTATGCATCATGTGGCAGATGACCTGAATATGTAGAGTTTGCTTGAGCTCAAAAGACAGTATTTTGTTTGTGTCAAGTTGACAGGAGCTTTATGATATGAGCCAGCGCACTGCAAAGCCTACAATAAGACTTGTGTGCATCTGCACAGTCTGATCAGAGTATTTGCTGATAGCATGTGCCTTCTACAGCCACTGGGTGATGCAAAGAGGGATGAAGGAGAACCCTTGCCGTACTGAATGGATATACAGGCTGATCTGAGTCTGCTGGTCACTCAGGTCTTATTGTAGGATTTGTCATACACTGGCTTATATGTCCATAGCTCCAGATGAGTGCAGACATGTGCATTCTGCAAAGATTTGAATCAGCCTGTACATCTTTTCTGTCTGATCAGTCATCCCTGGGCACACTTTAGACATTCAGGAGGTATCTTTAGGTGGAAAGCAAAGACTTTGATTAGAATGTGGGCATAGGGGTTCCCTAACTCATCGGGGGATCAATACAGAAAAACTTATAAATTACGTTATCAACACTATGATAAAACAAAGATGAGGACTCAACTACCAATTGGAGGTCAGAGTGAAAGAAAAACACCAGTAAACAGGTGTGAGCCTGACCACAGACCAGTAAGCTCAGGCACATGCCGTCTAGAAAAGATGTAAGCCATCATTGCCTCTAATGGGCTGACCCAACAGTGTGCAATTAGGAGTTGTTAACCTTGAGAAGGTCTTGGTAAGATGGCACTTCTGGACCATTTCTGTTCATGTATAATAATTCTAGATTAGGAGGATATTTAGATAAATATTCCCTTATTTCTCCATAAACACGTGTGGCCAATAGTACCCATATGGTAACACACCCCTTATTAATATCCCATATGCTAACACACCCCTTTTTAATATCTCTATGGGCTACCATACTAAGAGTTAAAAACTCTCTCATCTACTTCATTTCCCTGATCCCAAATCAGATCCTTGCTTTTTTGCAATGTGATGGCCACGTGAGTTGTCAGGGATTTTCACAGCCTCACCACATCGAAAACATGACATTTCTGTCCATGTGACATACACCAAACTTTTCTGAATCAGGGTCACAAATTGGAATAACTGACCAACTCTTTCTAGCACATCATTATGCCTAATAGTTCTCTACAGTCTGGAATTCTTCTCCTGCCTGAAATATACAAAATAATGCTGTCTTTTTTATGTTACACAGTGTATACCATCTAATCTATACACTTTTTTTTATATTCAGGACTTTTTTCAGGGTAATAAAATAATGTAATGTGAATGGTAGTCTGGTTCCACATGTTTTCATGGAGAAGTAAGAAAAATACAACTCTTTTAGTTGAAAAGCAGTATCTTATCTAGAGTAGGACTATGTGATATGAATGGTAGTCTGGTTCCACATGTTCTCATGGAGAAGTAAGAAAAATACAACTCTTTTAGTTGAAAAGTAGTATCTTATCTAGAGTAGGACTGTGTGTATTTCAGATGATAGTTTTTCTTATGGCATAACATATGTACTGTTTATATTATAGGTTATTAGAATGAGTTACCGACAACTGACTCCAGAGGAAGAAAAGTATGAAGAGAATGTGTGGGCAGCCTGGGAGGCCTTCCTTCTACAGATGCAGGATGCTTCCGAGTTTGTTAACACACAAACACCTCTAATGACACAACTACTGGAGGACACTTACCAGGTATTGTCATCGGTTTTTAAGGGGCTGTTTTATGGAGAATGGATATACTTTCAGGGGAGACAACTTTGGCAAAACTATTCTATCTCCTTTCTAAAACAGGGTCTACTCTAAAAGAAAAGAATATGCTCCCTTGGGAGCAAATTCTTTCCTTTCAGAATAGACCCCTTTCAGGACTATTCTGTGTCCTTCCAGAAATGGGTCTACTATAAAACTCTTCCCTTGGGAGCAAATTCTTGTCTTTTGAAGTAGACCCCTTTCAGGAGGGATTTGGTGTGCTGGAAAGCAAACAGGAAGTCACAATAGTTGTCTTCCTTGTAAAATATGGCAGAAAAACTACAAAGTGTTTAAAGCCCCTTAAAGGCTCCATATTCCTCAAAAATAGAAATTTTATTATCCAGGAAAGGTTTAATAAATTGATATGTGGTATTAATACAGTCATAAAATGTGGCACCTGACAGCCTGTAAAATTTCAGTTAGTCTCTCATTCTTGAAATGATTTTTATTGTATCTCTGAATTAATGTTGCCAACATTAATTCAGAGATACAATAAAAAATCATTTCATTTAAGATTCAGTTCAAAAATCAGAGACTAAATGAAATTTTACAGGCTGTCAGATGCCACAATTTATGATCAAATTAATACCATATATCAATTTATTAAACCTTTCTTGGATAAAAAATGTCTATTTTTGAGTAATATGGAGCCTTTAAACAACAACCACTGTTATGCAGACAGTCTTTCAAAGGCTCAAAACTGGTTGCTTGAAGGAAGTAGTTTTTTATAGAGGTAAACTACATAGTGTTATGAACCAGGCATTACGAGAAAGAAATGAAAGTGAAACCAGCAACAAGCTTTAAAATTATTTACAATATTTTATTTACAATATTTATTAACAAAAAAAAAAAAAAAAAATAAGACAATGTTCAAAACAGAAAAATATAAGTAAACAGTACCTTTCAAGTTTTATTGTCACACAGTCTCTCAGAAATAATCCACAAGAATTTCTAAAACAAATCCTTTGAATAACAGTTTTTGAGCCCACAATTTGAAGTCCTTGAATTCAGAGTTAAATTCCAGCATGAATAAAATATTAAAGTAATCCAGTATAGAATAATTTCCGATGAAAGTATACAAAGATGCAAAATGTTTTCCCCTTATATATTATGAAAGAACATTCTAGAGAAAGAATTTGCTAGAGGCATCAGTCATAGTCTAGTTTTATTCAAGAATATTCTAAATGTTCTATGACATACCGAAAATAGCTCAATCTAGAAAGTAGCATAAATTTTTTGATATTTCTCAGAACTTCTAAATATGCCAGAATGTTCTAGGACTTTACACAATGTTCTACAGGTTTCCATGACCTTCTATAAAGGAAGTTTCTACCAGTTTCAAGAAAATTCATGAACATTCCATTCCTTCCAGAAAGTTCTAAAAGGAATAAAAACAACTTGTTATTGTAAAGATGATTTTCCAGAAAGTTCTATAGAAACCTGCAGTAAACATGAAAATAAAAGAATTAAACATGTTATATTTAACAGTAGAAAAATCTTAAATTGGGATCTTGCATATGTCTAGGTATAAAGAGGGATAGCCAGAAAATGATTTTTTTTCTTGTCTATGTCCACAATATATATATATATATATATATATATATATATATATATATATATATATATATATATATATATATATATATATATATTGGCAGGCACTCACTGGAATGGCTTCACCAGTGTTATTCTATAAGTACTCAGAAACATTTTCATTAAAAAATATCTTGTTAACTATTGAATACATGAACTCATTTTATGTTAATAAAAGCCAAGTTGAACAGAATATATGTTGAGGACTCCACTTCAGCAATGACAGCAGAGCAGTTTTTCATAGCTGATCAGCTGAAGTTGATAGAAGGTTCATGAATACATCAGGATAAAGTGAAGTGTTTAGGGTGGCTGAGTGTCCTACTGCAGATCACGAGGTGTTGGAATCCTGTTGGAGGATCCCTCTGGAGGCAGAATTCAGCTCTTAACTATGGTGCATCATTGTATAGAGGCTTTCATTATCACCCTTCTGTCATTATGGAACTTAACCCTTGTCCTGCTGATCCCTGATATACCCTGTCTTTGCAAACAGTGTAGATTCAGATTAGTTGGCTTCTTCAGAAGCCAACTGATCTGGATCTGCACTGTTTGCCATTAAGTATGTGAATTTATATCAACAATCTGGATCAAGGAATCTGATTAGCTGACAGTTAGACGTGGGCGTGGCATCTTAGTTTCTTCAGCATGACAAGGGTTAAATAATGTTGAAAGGTTTGTAGAACACCAGATCATCATCATCATCATTGTCATTATCATCAGGACATAGCACAAATCTGGAGTTTAGAAGGATTATTGACTGAGAATGGAGACATAACCACTTAGCAGAGGTTTTATTTTAATATGTATGCAGCATACTTTAGACATATTTTTTTTCTTTATTTTTCTTCTTTATTTGAATGTAGAAATAAAAAAATGTGACTTATGTATTGTAATTTGTTCTTTCTCAACTGCTTATTGTTACTGTATGCTGTTTCAAAGTCCATCAGTGCACTTATAAAAATGCAGGGTATGTCATACAGACCATGTTGTAATACTTTGGGACTTTAAAAGTCATTAAACTTAATTTTTATAGGGTGTGAGATGGGTGGGGGAGTGCAGTGGGGATGACATAGGAATTATATTCTAACATAATAAGATGCAAAATGTAAAATTTTTATGCCCCTGCATGCCAAAGGCAGCAATTGGGCATATAGAGTTGATGCCTTGATGTTAAGTCGGTACATGTGTATGTCACATTTGTAACCGGAGTCATAACTTGGGTACCTTAAATGCTAGGAAATTAAAATTTGCTAAGCTACTTACCCAGACCTAAACCTTAATCTCTGTGCTAGAGTTGTCCCTGGATCATACCCTGGGGTGGGACTAGTTGTCTTTTGTTTTATATCTCACTTTTTTTTTTGATTATCATACTTGGTGACAGAAAGATAATAAAATACTTATAGATTTTAAAAATAAACAATTTCTTGTAGCGGGTTTCTAGTGGTAAATCTAGGTCAACTGATGACATGGATGAAGAAGAAAGTATAGTCATGGTAACATTATGTTTTTTATGGTAACATCGTGGTTATTCATGGTAACATTGTGGTAAATTTGGTAACATGTTGATTTTTATGTATAATTGTAATGTCATTTGTTTTGTAGCTTCTTACTGTTTTACAGTAATAACAGAATGCTGAAAGGTTTAAGTGGTTTTATGTAACATGCAAGGTTGACAAATACTATCAAGTGGGCTGTACTGTAAACATAGAAATTTTTATAGGTAGAATAATTTGACTCATTTATGTGTTAGCTATTATGCATAGCTCTAGATGAGTGGGGTATCCAGATACATATTTTCCTTATTTCTCTAAAAACATATGTTCCAGGTACTTGTTAGGAATGCATCACCAAGGCACTTCTGACAAGTATACACAACCTCCAAGGCACTTCTGACAAGTATACACAATATATGTTTTCATGGTGAAATAAGAAAACTATACATACCTTTTGTTATATAGAAAGGAGCATCATATCTGGAGCTGTGGCATAGCTCTTTGTATTCTTGTTTCTGATCTGTGTGGGAAGCAAATGTAAAAATAAATAGCTTGCATATTGTTTCTAGGTTTACAGTATGAGGTGAAAGTGATAATTCCTATGCTTTGCAATGAAAGAAACTTACTTTACCCAACTTATATATGAGCATGAGCATGGTTACTTATGGCATGTAACATCTATCAAACTCTTCTTATTCAAGATCACAAACTGGAATGACCGACCAACTCTTTGTAGCACTTCATGAAGCCAAATAGTTCCCTACAGAATTTTTACTGTCTGGAATTCTTCTCCTCCTGTTGCTTAAAATAAACAGAACAATGTAGTCCTTTTTTTTTTACTTTTGTGCCATTTGTGCTATAGATGGCTACCAGTTTATTGTTTTCTTTGTTTGTTTGTTTTTTTTTGCAAGGGGTTACTGTCATGTCTGTGAGTTGACTACTGAATTCTAGTCATGTTTTGTCAGCTATTATGTAACAAAACAGTTTTTTTTATTTTCTGATTGTTCTATGTTTTAATACCTTATGTGAAATGGTGTCAGTCTTTTAAAGCCAGAGCTTTAAGGTTTGGGACATTGTGATAACATTTGTTGCTCTAATCACTGGTATGTGCTTGTCTTTTTGTTACTGTGACATATGATTGAAACAGGATCCATTTGTATCAGACACCAGTAATTACTGTTGGCTAATTGCCAGATACAGCCAGAAGAGAAAACCTTTTCTTTTTCAAATAAAATGTTAATTCCTAGCTGTGGACAGATTCTTAATGACACAGAAAAGTTTCTAGTGATTTTTTTCTGTCTTTCTTTTACGGAATTTAGTTCTAATCCTTATCTTTAATCATATCATTAATTCTAATTAGCAGTCCTGACTATCAGTGTTAATTGGTAATATTTGAATGATTTACAGTCTTGTTAAAAGAGAAGAGAACAACAGAAATGTAGAAATGGAACAAAGCAAAATCAGAGTCCATATGGCTAGCTGGGATCCCATTTTTAACACTATTCTGCTTAGTTTATATCAGGTATTTGGGGGACTAAAGTCAGCCTAGTAAGTCACCTTGACTAAGCTACATTTAGACATGGTCATATAATGATTCATATAACAGTGGTATTCAAAAGTTATTTTGGGTTAATTTTGCATCAAAATATATGTTATGGTGCTCTTTAGAATTCTCTCATAGAGTCAGTCCTAATGAGAACTATGGCATATTTTTTTTTGCAGAAATATTAGTTATCTAAATTATCATTCTGTCTGGAAATATGGTTCTTTTCAAGTACAAGGGGTGATTGGTCACTTAGAAAAATAAGGATTATATGCTTTTCCTTATTAAAATTTAGTTGCCTCTGTTTGATAAATTCATTAGATAAGATATTAATGATGTTGTTCTTATTTTTCCTGGAAAATAGGGTTTGACATTTCATGTGCAAAGGAAATAGTTTGCACGAAATGTTAAACCTTATTTCAAAATGTCTGTTGAAATTTTAGCCAGCAGACTGAAAGTATTAACTGTGTTAATGGTAACATAACCCACATTTGTTTTTACCATAATAGTTTCTAAAAAAAGCTGTTTATATAAAACTTTATGCTCATTTATACAAACTATTGCACTACTCCTATCATAGGCTTTGCCACTGGCATTGGTGTCAATGTCATCCACACAGATGTTAAGGTTTAACACTTTCATGTTAATTTTTTAAAAGATTGATATATCCTGAATGCCTTAATTGATTGAAAGTGCTGCTTGAGTTAGTGTTAGTGTTAGATAATGGTCCAAAGTTTTATTCAGTGCAAGCCCCATCCCTGTCAATGACCATGCAGTCATGTATATAGGCTGACTTGGAACTTTTTCACATTAAATGAGCGAGTTTTTACAGGATAATACAGCCCAGTGTTTAATGTTTTCCTCTGTACGTTCTTTTCAGAAACTAGAAAAGGAAGCATATGACCTGATGGAAGTTGCCACAACTGGGAAATTCCTTGATCCAGCTCAGAACCCAACACATATACTCATAGCCATGAAGCGGGTAGGTTTTTTGTTTTTCAAAAGCCTTGTAATTGTCGCACATGCATTAGCATAGACTATATAGGCATGAAAGTGTCCATCCATGCATCTGTCTATTCTTTCGTCTGTGTACTTACGTATACTCTTGCATCCACCCTAGAAGAATTCTACAAACTGTAAAACTTTACAGTTTGTTTCACTTCACTGATTGGTTTATCTCCCTGAGCTAAATAAGAATGACAACTCTCACTCTTCTGATGCTTGTTTTCACATTTTTGTATGCAGGTGCGACATAAACGTCAATGAAATTCTTTATATTTATTATACAGTTTTCTGTCTCCTCTAATGCTCTATCATACTTCTTTTTCACAGTTAACTGGGATTTCCCTGCATGACCTCCATGCTCTTTCATATCCTTTGTTTCTTTTTCACAACTTATTTGGATTTTCCCTGCATGACATCCATCAGCCCTTAGTTTTTCTACATCTTTCTAATGCTTTATTTTTCAACTATTCTCCTTTTGAAATTTTCTTTTCTTCTTCTTATTTAGGATTTTAGTTAATGTCTTATATATTTAATAGTCTAACTACTGATACTTTCTGGCCAAACGCTACTTGGGTCATGTTCCAACAAACAAATAAAGGGGAATCGATACACTTTCAAGGGAGACAGCTCTGTCAAAATTGATTTTACTCCCTTATGAAAATGGATCTACTCTTAAAGGAAAGAATTTGCCACTTTTTAGAAGGGTATACAGAAAAGGAAACCTTGTAAATCTTGCTGGAATTCTGCCAATTATATCCATTTTGCTTAATTTATTTATTTTTATTTTTTTTTTTTTTTTTTTCCGTTTAGCTACGTGACAAGTTCTACAGCATACAGAAACAACTCCAGCAAGCGAGTAAGTGGAGAGATGCCATTTGTGGAGAACCGTATGATCTGACCTTCCTAAATGAGATGACTGTGACAATGGATGTCAGACAGGAACTCTGGAAATATGTGGAAGTTTCTACTCATGCCATTAAAGACTGGAAACAGATGTTGTTTAAAAAGGTAAAAGTTTCTATGTTACTGTATTTGGCCTGTGTTAATCAATAAAGCAATTACAGAAGTCAACAAAATTGCAGAAACACTGCTGTCACTCTACTTTTTATACCCCACCAGACAGTAGTTTTTCACGCTGAACTTCTGTGTGTTCAGCTGTACATCTCTCCATCCATATTTCATTTGTATGCAATAAGTTCTGTTCTGTTTCTGGGATTCTGTTGCAATTTTGTATGTGCATTGGTGCTGGAAAGATCTTTTATGAGATTGTTAATGAGCTTATTTTAGTAATTATTTATGAAGTTATGGCTCCTGATATACATAAAAAACTGGTTTCTGTGGCAAACTGTGTTTGTTTGTTTGTTTTTTTTCATCTGATTCAAACAGAATTCATGTGATGGCTTAATAGCCAGTAACTGCAGGTCTGTATGAATGAGTTATGTGATTTTTTTACAGAATCAGCCATGGTTCGTGATAAATGTTATACATTGGTTTCCATGCCATAATTCTATTATTTTTCATCCGTTACAAATGGAATTCATATGGTGGCTTCTTGATGAGTAAACATTACAAAAACAGCATTAGATGTTAAAAAATTGGTTTCCTTGCAGTAACTTGTTTTGTTTTGGATATTTTTATCCAAATCAAAGGAAATTCATATTGTTACTCCCATTGAGTATATTGTTTGCGTAAGGTATCCTGTAGTATGAGCATTGCTTACTAAAATTTCTGTTTCAGACCTAATGGTAGTGATAAGGTATCATATCATGCAGTACATTTATTTTAGATAATTTACTTATGATGTAGGTGTAGAAATTCACAAATTTGATAGTCTAAAGATAAAAGATTAAAATTAAGAAGCTTTATTTATTGTTGTTTATTCAAGTCAACAATTAACATAAGCTCTGTAAAGCTTTTACAAGGACTTGACTATATACACTATATAAAAGCTATTTACATTATTTCCCCAGTAAAAGCTGATTTCCATTTCACAGCTGGGTAGACTGAAGTATCCTGGGGTTGAGTGACTTACTCAAGGTCACAACCAGATTGCCCTGAGGTATGTCATCATGTGAAGTATATGGAATGACATGTGAAAAATCCCAACCATCAACCATGGGAATTGAACCTCCCATCCACATGTCACATGGCTTATCCACCTTTGCCCAGTTGTTCAAAACTACCGATGTCATTAGTTAACATATCTTTAAAACTTTGATCATTAAATACAGCATGTATGCTAATATTTTTGCTGAAAAATGTGAGTAGCTTTTGCATTTGCAAAAGCTACTCACATTTTTTCAGCAAAAATACCTGATATTGTACTTACTAGAAAATTTAACATTTTGACCACTAACGAGCTCGTTAAGCTAACGATGCTTTGAACAACTGGGCCCAGGTTAAGTAATATTTGTGAGTACAGAAATCGTTGCTTGTTTGTAGATGAATATCAGAAAAGCATTAGAGAAGGTGATAGAATGGCAGGCGGCAGCTAGTCAGTTGAAGCCGTATCTCCCTGTACAAGACAAGGTTCTCACAACCTGGTTCCGAACACTACAGGATTTCAAGAAAGATCTTCCTGTGTTACACAAACTAGCTAATGATGCTCTTAAGGTGAGAGATAGCATAGCTCTAGATCAGGCATTTTCAAACGAAAAGTATTGAAATTTTACTTATATCGTGACAAAAACATATTTTGTGGGAACGTTTTCAACTCTGCAGTCTGGCCGTTTCTGTTTGGATAGCTGTCAGATGCTGCAACAGATGACATTCAGAACGGACAGTAAGAATTATACATTGATGTTTTGTAAAAATACTCAGTGACTTTAATATGTTAAGTGCTGTTGTAGCTTATTCACTTAGGTGAATAGATACACCTGGAGATTTTCTGTCATTTTTGAAAAGGGAGACAATTTGTATGATTTCCTGTTTGCTTTCCTTTTACATCAACCCCCTTCTAAAAAGGGGAGCAGCTTCTTTCCTTTTATAGTAGACCCTTGTCAGAAAAAAAGCAAAACATTTTTAATAGTTGCCTTTCCTGAAAGGTATCTATTTGTCTTAAATAAATCTGACATAAAAACAACACAGTATTTATGCAAATGGGCCACAATGTTAGAAATGTTCCTAATGGCATCCCCAGTGAAGACAATGTAGTCATATCAATGTCTTAGTTGTTAGCCTGAAGAAGCCATGCATGTGTGTGTGTGTGTGTGCAGACAAGACTGATCAGACTGCCAATGCACAGAATGATCTGAGTCTTTGCTGGGCATACATGTCATAAATTATGTTTTCTTGTGTTGTTGCTCAACTCAAAATAGCCAAGAGGAGATCAGCCTGCACCGCCACACTTTCTGAGTGGGGTCTTTGCTGTTAACATTCAGGGCTCAGTTGTTCAAAACTAACGATGTGGTTAACATTTCATTAAAACTTTGATCATTAATATGGCATGTACGCTTATATTTTTTCTGAAAAAAATGTAAGTAGCTTTTGCATTTTTTCAGCATAAAATACCTGTGAATTAGATTGTACTTACTAGAACAGTTAACAATTTGACCACTAACCTGCTCGTTAAGCTAACAAAGCTTTGAACAACTAGGCCCTGAAATATTGGACATTTTAGAATCTTTGTGGAAACAGTTATGATACTGATTACATGGCCTGTTTATCCTGTGAGATAAAATCTTACTTAATTTTGCCCTTTGGAGAGCCAGTTCCATGAAATTTTCAGTTCTCATTTATTTTTTTACTTTATTCAGTATTAATTTTAAGAAGTAAACAAAACTACATGAAGTTCTGTCTGTTTGTTTGTTTTTAATAAAAAAACATGAAATAGAATCTTGTTTTTAGATGAGTTCAGATGAGAGTCAGGTTTGAGTGTGACTCTAAACGTCATCAGATCTCACGGATTCCAGTTCAGAACTCATAGATAGCACCTGCAGGATGATCTGAACTCTCCCTGTTTGCATGTGTTCAGCCCCATTGATATAGCTTGTATATTTTACTAGGATAGTCCAAATATTATAATTGTAAACTGAAGGCTCACAGATCTTTGCTCGTTGCTCACAATTCCTTGAATTTGTGTCCTTCTGTATTCTACTAAATTCTGTGATTTGACAGGAACGACATTGGAAAGCAATATTTGTTGGTATGAATGAGACTTACGATCCAAAGCGCGAATTCACAGTTTCTGACCTGTTGACCTATGACCTGGAGGAGCATGCTCAGTTGATACACTCCATCTATCTTGGTGCAGTGGCAGAGTATGATTTAGAGCTGAAGATAGGCCATCTGAAGAAGTTCTGGGAAGAACGAGAGTTCAAACTTGCCAAACATATTCCAGATAGTTTGCTGCAGTCAAAAGGTAAAACCCCTTATATCACAATCATTTAAGTTCCTAACATCTTCTCTGTAGACAAGTTTTAAAATAAATGTAGTTGAGTGCAGGGGAGATGCTGTTGAAAAGTTATTTATGGTGTCACAACCTAAAAACAGACCATCATAAAGATATCATAAAGATACTGTGGGCCATGTCATGTAAAAAGGCATAAACAGACAGTGAAGACCCAGGTCAGCCTACACATCTTCACATTCAGGGACATTACAAAATCATTTAGTACTGTAGAACTTATCAACTGACAGACAAGGCCCTGATAATAGTGTTTGATGATGCAGGATTATCTGAATTTGATAAAAGACCTTATCTCTTGATGTGACTCATGTGTATATTTGAATATTTACATTGTTATTCAAATGGGTCGAGCAAGGTATGCAAACAGTCAGGATTCTGATCTTCTGATCAGTTCATGCTACATGTCTGTTAGCAAAGGCAGAGATAAGCCCCATTCTCATCAAGACCTTTGCTCTTTTTTGTACAGTTCTAATAGTGATCTTATAAGCTGTCAGTAAATGCCCTGATCAGTCTGCAAATTTGTCTTGAAGGCCTCTTTTTCAATGGCATATCTTATTTATTGATTGAGGATTTTCAGCTTATTACTTAGTCAGTGTTTTCAGATAGTATGATAAAGTGAATGGCTACACCACCAAGAGAGGTCACTCTGAACTGAAAGCATTTGCCTCCTTCACAAAAGCTTCTACTCTTATATTTGTTGGGATTAAATTCTAACCTTTAACCCACTGTAAACTGAATAGATTCCCCCCACACTGTATATTGGAAGAGTCCAATTTCAATTTTAGGTAAACCTGGCTATGAGATTTAGATATTCCTGGAGAAAAATGGCTAAACTATTTACAAACAGTGGAAACCCTGATCAGATGCCACATTCTGCAGCATTTGATCCGGGTCTGCACTGTTTGCCAATTACCCTTTTAGGAGTCTCCAGTCTTCAATGGTTTAAAAGTACCCCACTTTGAGAAGGGATTCTTTATCAGGTAATGGAGTGGTCTCTCTTTGAAAAGCAATTTACATACTTCCACTTAAAGTGCTTGACGGTGTATCCTTTCACCTTAATCAATGCTTTCTGTCATAATCACCAATTTAAATAAGTCCAGGCATGGGAAAATGTACAAAATTATAGCGCTAAATAAGGTACTTTTTTCAGCAGAAATTATTGATATTTTTGTTATTTTTCTATGAAAACATTTGCTGCGGGAACGCATTACTTTGGAAAGGCATTGCTAATGAGAACCCACAACATATGCTTTGGTGGATATTTTATCTGGACAACCTGCTTATCTCCAGGTATGAAACTGGCCCCACCCAGACAGCATGTGTAATCTTCACTGCTCAGTACTTCTTAAGTCCAAACAGAAATGACCAGACTACACAGGAACAGTTACTTAGATCTTAAAGATTTGCACCCAAACATAGCTCATGGGTACTCATTGGAATTAACTTACTGAGGTATGTTCAGAGAGTACCATCAAGATTTGTTTTGGTACAAAAATAGCTAAAATATCCCTCTCCACCTCATCAGGAGCTAGCTATGTTGTAGCATTTCCCATGAAATAATATTTTACTTAGTTGTTTGTGTATTTTTCAGGTTTCTGTTTTGTTATTTTATATTCTGAATTTTATGCAACAATTTATATTATAGTTCATGGAACATACAACAATAGTTGGCAATCTCTTTAAAACTAATAGTACTGATAAAAAAAAATGGGAAACAAATATAAACACACAAAAAATCATATGTATGATGAAATGATTGTTTTCCAATGGAAATTGTTGATAGAACTTTGAGCTAATCTTTAATTATCAATTTTTGTGTCAACCATAACAATGAGCCTCTAATTAACTATAAGACCTACAAGCATCAAATATTGCAAACGCTTCCTCCCAAACATGGACTCAGTGTGCTATCAATGTATGACCTTGACTTAACAGTAGCATTTAACTATAAGATCTACAATCATCAAACTGGCATTTCTGCCTGAGTAATATAGACTCAACCATATACAGTATTTCTTTTGCTCTTTAGCAAATCTTTTGCAACAGTAAATTAACATCAGCATTTTATCATATTGTTATCCCAGCTATTCTGATTTTATGTCCATTCATCCATCCATCTGTTTTGCCATTAATAGTTGCATCATCCCAAGTGTTTAGCTCAATTTCTGATTAAGTATAATACCTACAAGTATAAATCATTCATACATTTCCTTCCAAGCAAGGACACGTAACCTATATTTCACGGCCTATTGTATTTTTTTTTCTTTCTTTACATCAGCCATAGTGTTTAGCTCCATTTCTGATTAAAATCAGCAATCATTAAACTAGGTATACACTTTCTCCCAAACATGAACTCAAACAGTATGGTATCATTTTATGACCTTGACCTTAATTAAATAAGGGTCTTGAAAGGAATTCCTGTTTTCATATCATTCACTGGATTACAGTCTGAGTAACATTATCACTATGGTTACTAACTTACTATGTTATCATAAATCAATCATTTATACTAAAGGACCTTATTAACAATTTTAATGTACAGCACCTCTATCAGTGTATCCCAGCAAAACTAGTTTTCCAGTATTGACTACCATATTATACTTAGTATTGGGACACCCTTACAATTCGTAAAAATAACTATTTTTCATGACCCAAAGAATGGGGACATATCAAAAATTGCCAAAATTTTCAGTAATTTTTTGTGCCATATGGATTGGGACAGTGCATTTGGGTGAAAAAAAAATCACACATGCAATTACATCAGTCCTGATGCGTCGTCATTTTAAAAATACCGCAAGTGGTTGTTACGTGACAATCACATGCCTTAAGAGCTGATTTCATTTGCAATCTGAGTGCGACAAAAAAGAAAAAAAAACAACAAAAACTATAAACGAATATAAAATAAAATACAACAGAATTGTTTACCGATAATGCAAAACAGCGTTGAGACAAACCCCAAAACATAAGTGAGACAAAACCCAAAACATCAGTGAGACTAACCCAAAAACACTGTTGAGATGACCCAAAGCACCATTGAGACAAACCCAAATAATAATGACATCGTTATTATTGACTGCAGTATTTTTAGAGCAGGAAGATTGTTATGCACATTCGAGATATCAGTTCTGAGCAAATAACCAACAAGGTGGGGAAGCAGGATGTGATTATTTTTTCCCCTGGACCCTTTCAACATGATAAGAGAGGATTATAGATCAAAACAAAATATGCAGTAGTAATCTCTTTATTCAATAATTAACAATATATTAAGTTTACATGATAGTGGTGCAAATATATACCAAATGGTGAACACAAATGTGACACATTTTCATTTATAATTGGTGCCATTTTCACCTAAGTATTGGGACACCTAAAACATAAATAATTTTCCTGGTCCAAAATATTTGGGACAGCTAGAAATTTATCTATTATTTCCTGTTCCAATACTTAGGTATAGTACAGTATATACCAATAGTGTATGCTAGGGGAGGCTGTTTTTTAGCTTGAAGGTATATGTAATTTAAGGTCAGTCAGCTAATAAGTATTCAGGAAGATTGAAAAAAAGAGGTTCGTCCATCCAGTTGTAATACGAGCAAAATATCAAAAGAAATATAAGCATAGACAAATAGATGGACAGTCTGATGGATGGAAAGATGGATGAACAGATGGAATGATGAAAACTATATACTCCCATCATACAAAGAGAGGGGTTATAAAAACGGAAATCTCATTTTAACTCAGTGACTAAGACTTCTTAAGAAGATGAAAAAAATCATCAATGCAGATTGCTTGGGATTTTAAGAAAAGAAATTCAAATAATAATGATACAGATAATCACCTGAAGTGTCATTTATCTCATTCAGGGGTATCTTTTTATTTTCTTTTCTACGTCTTCAGACTCTAAAAATGAGACATATTTTTTTAGAAGTTCAGTATTATTTACGTTACTTATACAAGCCATTAAACAAGCAAATGCATATATGATAAATTCATGATTTCTGTAATCATAGAGGAGGATGAGAATGATGATGGTGAACCAGGAAATGGTAATAATGATCCCCTAGTATTTCTGCTGCACAGTTTGGCTAATTATATTGTTGGATTGAATGAACAGTTGATAGTATTTACTGTGTGTTTTACCTCATTGCAGTTCCTGCCTGTCCCATTGTTTACATCACCAAGTTCTGCCGTTTCCCCATAGCTTGCACAAATACTTGCCATTCTGCTAACTTTTCATTTTAAACTTTAATGCTTTCTGGGCAAATTCAGCAGACAACAAATTGATAACGTTTTTTTGTTTTTCCCAGCAACTTGAGTTTGACATTTCATGCCACCTTAGGAGACAATTTGCATGAAAATACTAACTCTGTTTCCTGGAAAATAAGAAAAAAAGTACAAAAGTCCTCTGCTGAAACTTTTACCTAGCATGCTAAATATAAACCCTAAGCTAGCAACAGATGGCAATAAGCAGACAGTCATTTCACTAGATGTTTTTACTTATTTTTTGCCTGAAAAGAGGATTTGTATTTCATACAATTTACCTCATAAGAGTTTATTTTAGTGGACTGCTACCTCCCTGTCAGTGGAAAAGAAAAAAGAAAAAAAAAAGAAAAAAAACAAACAATATTACAGTTTTTATGTGCCAGTTGTTGCATATAGCAGGGTAAATGTTAGAATGCTGACATTACTGTGTTTACCCTAAATATTCAGACACCTAACTGATTTGACCTAATTACTGCTCTGGCGCTTAGATTTTTCAAAATTACTAGAACAACTTGCGGTAAAATATATATCCACTTATACTAAGGGAACACTATAAAAAAATCGGCGAAGGACTTATCAAATGATGCTTATGCGATGTTTTTGTGTTTCTTTTTCTGATTTTCTTTATAAAAGCATGTTTTGTGGGTACTCATTTGAATTGCATTGACAAGTCGATGCAATTCAAATGGGTACCAACAACATATGCCTTTATAAAGTAGACAAGAAGTACACTGGCTGTAAATTGAAGACTATGGAATTGCTTAACTGTGCGCTTATTGGGGTATGTGCGGTAATTAGGTCGAATACGGTACTTACTCTACAATTTGAATAAGTCCATTTGACACCTGGCGATGTGCCTAAAATATTGTGATGGAATGTCATACAGTGTACACCTTGATCAAACTGCATATTTAGGGTAAATATGACAATGCATGGTTTTGCTCCTGTTACCATTGTAGATGGGGGATTTTGCATGTTGAAACCCATGACAGATAAATCAACCTGTGTTGATCAGATCCATATCTAGCAAAATGTTGTCTTCAAGACATATGCTGACAGCGAATGCCCATGCAGTCTGTACATCAGTACAGTCTTATCAGCAGGGCCTTTGCGCAAATGTTCACAGAATCATTTGATACTGTCTATTTACAGAATCATTCAATACTGTACAGTGTATCAGCAACTGTCCTGATGAAACTTAAGGATGCACAAGCTGATCAAAGCATTTGCATTTGCTCAAAGACATCTTTTTAGCTTGATATGACTTATTTCCATATAAGCAGAAAATTCTGACATTTTTAGCTCTCCTGAGTTATTGTGATCACAATCCATCCTCTGTCATCCATCCACAGTTTTAAATAAAATCTCTTCTGAAATCACCAGGCCAATTTTCACAAGCCTGCTAATTCTTTTGTTCAAAAAAGATTGAAAGTTTGTTCAACTGGTTTTTAGTCCATAGTCTAAGTTGGCCCCATGCCTATATATGGTACAAAACAGTTAAAATTCTTCTCCAGAACCAAGAAAGCTTTGAGGCTGAATCTTAGCCAGTTTTCATAACACTTCATATAAAGCCTTATGTTGAAGGGAAACTGTTTATTCAACTGGCTACACTGGCTGATTAAGTTTGGCTATGACCATATATGGTAAGAACAGCTTAAAAATCTTCTCCAGAACCAAGAATGTTTTAAATCTTAATCTTAGTATACAGCAAAGGGATTGGATATCTAAGTTTGTTTGACCCTAGGCTGACATTTGATCTTTTACAGTTGAGTCAGATTTGCTGCCCTGTACATTTGTATGGTTAAAAAGTTGAAAAATAAAACATATAAAATTGTTCTGCCAGAACCAAGGAAGCTCTGAGGTTGACTCTTGGCATTGGGAAAATGGTGATCCTTGCTTGACCTTACAGTAAGGTCAGATCTGCCTTCCCATACATTTCTATGTTGTTGTTTTTTTTTCTCAAAATGTATTAAAGATTTATGGAAGAAACTTACAAGTAGCACAACCCCTCAATTACCATCCAAATTTTCTGCCCCAGTGGTTATCTGCCTCTGTCCTCACCCCTCATCCTACCTCCTCTGACATATACTTGTATAAAATCATGTACTCTTCAAATGGCTTCTCAGCTGAAACCTTTGGTTGTTTGTTGCTGTGACAATATTGGAAAAATGTTGCAGTTGCATCTGCAGATCTGCCTTCCCATACATTTCTGTGTTGCTGTTTTTTTTTTCTCAATATGTTATGCAGATATGCAGTGGCTGTTTCAGACAGGTGAGTTGTGGCCCATGGGCCCATTTTTTGTGATTTATTTCTCCATCAAAACTGTCACTTTAGGAGTGTATAAGAACTGTCTTTCCAAATTACTCTTATAAAAACACAACATACAATTTCATGGTGGTAAAAAAAATGAAAAAAAAAAAAAAAAAATTAAAAATGCTCAAAAAACATGGATGAATGCTGAAAAATACATGTATGGATGCTAAAAAATACATGTATATCTGCTCTTATCTTCAGAATGACTACTTATCTGGAAAACTGATCCTATGTATTGGCAATGAATTTTTACCTTTATCACTTTGATGAGAAAAGTTAAGATATCAGGAATGAATTTCATTTCTTATGGTTTGATAAATAAAGCCTTAAAGACAGGAGTGCACTATAAAAAGAGGATTAAGTTCCACAGTGTCATACAAGTGGGCTGGATGGCCTAGTGGTTAGCACACTCGACTTTCAAGCGGGACATCTTGGATTCAAATTCCGCTCGGGTCGAGACAATTTTCAGATCATTAGTATGCCTAGCTCATACTTGATGTGCCCTGGGTTGAGTATAAAGTGGACAGGGCAGCGCTTGGTGACAGACAGCGGCACCAAGTGTGCATGGGTGATCCATGAAAGCAAGGCTGTACAAATATATGTACATAACAATAGCCGCTGCCTCTGTGTGCCTGGGGTGTCTGGTGGCGTTAAAAAAATCCACCTAACAACAACAGTGTCATTCTGTCTCTTGATCTCAAGGAGGTAACATCTCCAGTCAACCAACAGAATTACCACGTGTGGTATTTCTAGTCCACTGATTGGCTAAAATAAATTCACACCTTTACCTGTACAGGTAAAATATTCCCTGTACTGGGAACCAGAACCCCCAGTTTGAAAATCCTGTCTTTAAGGGCTTTAATGTTAAGTTTATGAGCAATTTGCACGCATTTACACATCAATAAAATCCACAAAAATAAAATTCATTTCTAACATTTCTGACTTTTGTCATGTTTTTCATTGAAACATGCATAAAATAGCTTATTTTAGAAATCTGCCCAAAGAAAATAATGCCAAGATTCCTACTCAGTGGATTTATTGAAGTGTAAATACCTTTTTCAATTTACTCTTGACCAGTCAAAACTGTATTTTATGGCTGCAGAAATTGAACCGTTTTTTCAACAGAAAATATATTGTTGTCAAGGTCGGCATAATGAGGTTACGTGCAAATAACCAAGTACAATGTATTATGTAATGTGTGGTCTTATAATTTTTATGACATGATGTTTTCCACTGAATGATAGTGATGTCATATGATAAATTAGTGTTATATGCGTAAAATGATACATATAAAGAAACCATTCTTAAACTCTTAAGTTGTACTTTACAGCTAGAAAATTGCGAGAATTGAAATCTGCTGTGAGAAAGAAAAAGTTAAGAAGAGGTATTATGTCTAGCTGGTTAAAGTGATGTCTTAAAGTCTTAATAATGTTGTTGAAGTGGGCAGAATGTTTAATGTTGTGTATATTTGTCTTGATTTAATACATTGTTTTTGAATATATGGCATTGTAATATTTGTGTCATAAAAAGCATGAAAACTGAGTCTTAATCCTTTGGTAAACATGATTTAAACTGAAATTCAGATGGATGCTCTTTTTATCCTTTTCTTTTTTTTTTTTTTTTTTTTTTTCTGAAAGTAGCCTAATTTGCACATCTGAATTTATTAATTGAGCTGAATTTGCTTTTCAAGAAACTTAGGCTTGACTTTTTATTCAGTTCTCTTTGTTTGTGTGGAGGCTTTACAGCCCAGTCAACCCAATGGGGTCATGTCGAGCGTGGTCAGTTTACTTAACCACACGTTTACTGGGCAGGCTTAGTCCTCTAAGCGGTTAACCAGTATTATGCACGTTCTTTCGTCACAAACTGAAACTGCCCATCTTGAATCAGCGGAAGGGAGAGAATGACCATAGAAAATATTTCATGATCAATCTCCACGAAAGAATGTTGCCGACCTCGGCGTGGGTTGAACCCGCGACCTCATGGTCTCCAGTCGGACGGCGCATTCAACTGAGCCACCGAGGCCGGCTTTATTCAGTTCTACTTCATTTCATTTACTTTGAAGACAATTAAAATTAAAAAAAAAACATTCCATGGACAAATAAGAAGATCTATTTTATAGTGTCATCTTCTGATGTTTAATACTTAGTATGCTGGGTAAAAGTCAGCAGATGAAATTTTGAAATATTTTTCTCATTTTTCTCAGATAATAGGCTGACATTTCATGCAAATTGTCACCTTAGGAGACAATTTGCATGAAATGCCAAAGCCTATTTTCTGGGAAAAATAAGAAAAATATATCATAAATTTGTCATCTGCTGAATCTGCTCAGAGTGAGGGGTGAAGGTTAAGTTTAATTCAGTATGCTGAGGTATCCCACTGCAGCCACAGGGTTAACGGGAGTTCCAGCGAGCTCACCATATCTTGGGCTAAGCAACTGAAAAGCAGGGTCTAGTTCTCATCTGTTATTGCATTTAACCTTCCCTCAGAGATATACATTATTGCTGGGTAAACAGTTTTTCAGCAAGGCTCAAACCAGCAACCTTCAGCACCACTCAGTCAAATGCTCTGGCCACTTGATACGGTGTCTCTCTTAATTGTTTTGTGTGCTAAGACCTAATGCCTATTAATGTGATATTGTGGATTGTTATGTGGTAAAAATTCATTTTAGATGTCTCAGTAAAGACATTGTTGAGCTGGATTGAAGGTGTGTTTTGCATAAAATGGTTCATTGAATGTACAGCTGAACATAGTGCAGAGTTGAGTTTAGGATGCCTTTTGTGTTAAAATGATTCATTATGAGTTTAAAGCAAAATTGAAGACATCTATTTTTTTCAGGTGTGTGTGCGTGTCTTTGTTTTTTGCAGAGCTGAACTAAGGTTATCTTTTTTGTAAAAATGTTTCTGCTATGAGTGAGAGCTGATTTTTATATCTGTTCTTCATTGTTAAAAACATAACATGTGTTGTTACCTAATGCTTTTTTCAAATGTTGAAGAATTCACTTCTTGCTTGAGACTATAAAATGTACTAAAATGTTGCTTTGTGCAAAGGTTCTTTTTTTTCTGCAAATAAATGTAGTGCTTAATGTCTGGCTTCTGAGTTGTAAGACTTTTTTATGCTCAGCTCAATCTAGAAAGAAAATATAAATGTCTGTAATTAAGTGGAATGGAAACACTATCAAAGCAGGCAACTCTGTCAAAATTGTTTTTGCCTTCCTTGTGATAAGGGATCTACTCTAAGAGGAAATACAATCAAACCTCAGTGGCTGAAACAGCCTTGGGACCATGAAAGTTTGTGCGAGATATGGGTTGTTCAAGCCACTGAGGGTTAATGATAGCGGCAGATCAGGAAGCAAATGGTGATAACTTAGAGAAATCTTTTTGATTATCTACACAGTAATCATATATTGAGTGTACTCATTAGAATTGCCTCAATGAGGCAATTCTAATGAGTATACACAACATACATTTTCATGATAAAATAAGAAAATTTCCTTAAGTATTTGATTTTTTGATCTATTGGCAGAATGAGTTGGAATTAGCCATGGTAAACGAGCCATCGATGTCCGAACTATTGAGGTTCGAATGTAATTTGTTCCCCTTGGGTTCAAATTCTTTCCTTTTAGAGTAGACATCTTTTTAGAAAGGAAAGCAAACAAAAAGTCACAGAAACTTCCTTTTATAAAATTTCAGAAAACCTACTAAGTGTATCGAGGCCCCTTAATCATATACACTGATCAGTAGTGGTTTGCAGATTATTTGATTTACTCCATAATTACTCGTTTAAGGCAAATGAGTACAAAATTGATCATTATTTTCCATAGTCGATTAAACTTTCATCTCTCTATATATAATAAGTCTTTTTATACTATGGTAAGGACCCAGAGAAAAGTTGTGTTCACTGCACAACCTGTAATCAAAGCTAATTCAAAATGTATACATTATATAGAAAAATGACCATTTGTGGTCATTTTTCTATATAATTAATACAATTTACCAACAAGCTTCCAGTACTATTATATCCAAAAACCAAGTAATATCAAACAACACTGTAAATATTTCTAGCAGATTTATTGATTGATTTTTAATTGATCATTGGTCACTTGCATAAGCTGATGATCAACCACAAAAATTAAGCCAAGTTCAACCACTACTGATCAGATTATATTAAGAATAGGCATTCGTAAATATGAAAGTATGAACCATAGACCTTAAAGGGAATGACTTGAAGGGAAATAACTGACACGGAAATATTTGTCTCCCTTTTCATGGGGGTATACTCTTCAAGGAAATAATTTTCTCCCAGGGAGCAAATTCTTTCCTTTAAGAGTATCACTCATGTTTGAAAGGTTTCAAATACTAGGGTAGGTGATTTCCTGCATGCCTCCATTTGCAAAATGGGAGAAAAATCTTGCAGGTGTAGCCATTCATTTTAATTTTTTGGACTAAGGTTCATATACAGTGGAACCTCGGTAATTCGAACGCCAATTTTTCGAAACTACCCGATTTTTCGAAGACGACTGATGGTCCGGAATTTTTTCACTATAATTTATTGCAAAAATATCACCGATTTTTCGAATTTCAATTTTTCGAAAAAATCAATTTTTCGAACAGATTCGTCGGTCCCAAGCAAAGAAATTCATATTAAAATCCCCTGCTAAATTCGAAATTCCAAACTGCCAATCAAGGTCACGCATGATGATCATGATTTCTTTGTGCGGCGAGTTCGATTGTTACACTCCCGAGTGATTTCACGGGTTTATTCGCTACAGGTAATTGACACCGGATTAACGGTGAATATTCCGAACAGATTCGTCAGACCCAATCAAAGAAATTCCTTTTAAAATCCCCTGCCAAATTCGAAATTCCAAACTGCCAATCAAGGTCACGCACGACGATCATGATTTCTTTGTGCGGCGAGTTCGATTGTTACACACCCGAGTGACTTCACAGGTTTATTCGCTACAGGTAATTGACACCGGATTAACGGTCACACTATTGAGTGATGATCCTTGATTGAGTAAAGGGTGTCTTTATTTGAGATCGTTAGCAATGATGTCTTATTTGATGTTTTTTTAAGTATGGGTCATTAATGAACTTTAATGATTTTAAAGATCAGTGATTCATGTAACGTGTAAATACGAATGATCTGTAATAGTAAGGTTACAGCAAAAATAACAATTCTGAGACGAATTTCCTGAATATTTATGGACTTTTTTTAAAGTGAAAGTAGGGGCAAAAAGGCGAAACAAAATTGGCTAGAAACGTGGAGTTTGCCCTTTCAGGTCTGCATCAGCCAGTTTTTTTGCAGACTGATACAAAACTACGCTATCTGTCAACGTTTGTCTTTTTTGCACCGATTTTGCAAGGTTAAATATTTCGTCAGTAAATTGGTTCGTTACTTTACATTTAACCTTCATTTTCGTTATTGTAAATAGCTATAAATAAAACTGTAAGTTCATGTTTTCTTTTTTTATTTTCTGGTTCTGTACGTAGGCCTGTCAAGCGATTAGCTCAACCTTCAAGCAACTCATTATTTTTAATGCTTAGGCAGATGTTCCCATTACTTCAACGATATTGAATAAAAAAAATCCAAACATATCCGAAAACTACCGATTTCGGAAATTCGAACTACCGATAATTCGAAGAAATTCCTGCAGTCCCTTGCACTTCGAATTATTGAGGTTTTACTGTACCATATATTGGAACCCTAGGCATTTTTTAAAACCAATACTTTTGGTATATAGTTAGTTATGACAAAAGGTTTTGCAATGAATCATGATGAACGTTTGCAGATTTACTTCTTCTGAGGAAAGGGCAATGCAGAAACTACTTGTGGAAAGATGTCAAAAGCAGAGTAATTTAACAAGTAATAGACACTGCAGATCCAATATATTGGGGTACTAGGGGTCCAAGGTCCGTTATCGCAATATAAATGGATGGCAATATAAGTCCAGACATGTGCCATGCATGTATAATGGCATGTATAACACTCGCTTGTTTTGTCACAGTGGTAATTTGCTGAGACATCTCTGATAAAGGACATTCAAGCTATCAGCCATATTTCCCAATTAAAACCATCTAAGGATAAGAATTGCTCAATGGCAGTATATGCAATGGGGCCTTAACAAGTACTTTTAATCAAAACCAGCTGATATACTACATTTGAAAGCAACAAATACTCGAGTTGACAATTTAGGATGCCACACGATAGTGACGGGGTATTATGTTTTCACACTGGACGTCACTGTGTCTGTCCAATTGTCAGTTGTACATCCGTCCGTCCAGGTTTCGTTTCTGGATGATAACTTGAGTAATCATCAGTGGACTTGGTATGTGCATTGATATTGTGGAGATCTGGTTTGGGATTGCTTATGGGCAAAATTGTCAAATTTTGACTGTTATCTGCCTGAGACCCACCCATATTTTCGTTTCTGGACAATAACTTGAGTAAAGGTCAAATGGATTTTAACCAAACTTGGGACATGCATTGATGTTAAGGAGATCTGGTTTGGGATTGCTAATGGGCAAATTTCATCAATTTTGGAAAGAGTTATCTGCCCCCGACATGATAATTGCAGGGTATTATCATTTAACATTTTTATTTTTTTTGTTGTTGTTTTCTTTTAAACGTATAATTTGCTTGAGAAGTGTAAAATATGTGGTCTAAGAACTGGGTGTTAGATACAGATAAATCATAAGGCTAGTGTCTTGTAAGTATGTATTGGTCCTGAAAAAGACCATTTTCACTCGTTGTGGTTACAAGAGTAGTAGAATTTATGTTCACTTCAGCCTTTTCATGCTGAATAAATTAAGATGCCATGCCCATTTCTAATTGTCAGCCAATCAGATTACTTAATGCAGATTGTTGATATAAATTCACATACTGAATGACAAACAGTGCAGATCCAGATCAGTTGGTTTCTTCATAAGCAGCTGATCTGGATCTGCACTGTTTGCAAAGGCAGGGTATATCAGGGACCAGCAGGATCAGGGTTAACAAAAATGTTGGTATTCTGAAATCCAGAAAAAGATTATCACATTTTGTTAAAAATTCTATTCTATTATAGAGCCCAAGAAGGATGTAAGTCCTCGCCGTCGAACCAAACTTGAGAAATACAGACAAGAGAAGGCTGCAGCAGCTAATATTGGAACATTCCAGGGACTGAATGTGGCTGATGATGATTACTTTATACTGATTGAAGTAGAAGAATTAAAATACCAACTTGAAGTAAGTAGCAGCTTTTAAAAAATATTGGCCACAGACATCTACACATATATATATAACAGTCAGTGAGTGGTTCATTTTCTTTGCCTCATAGTATTGTAACATGTCATACAAATATGTTTGGAAATCAATGACTTTTGGAAATTACCCATGCAAATTCTTTTCTTTTAGAATACCGTAGACCCCTTTTCAGAAGGGAGCCAAAACAATTTTAAAAGAGTTGCCACCTTTCAGAGGGTATCCATTTATCTTAATATTCAGAAACCTTAGCTCCTTACCATACATGTCTTAAAATTTGAGCTAGTCCATTACTTGATGAGGTGTCTAAAATGTGACAAATGCTCAAACTTCTCCTGACTTTGATCAGGATCTGTGCGGTTTGCTTCGGCAAGCTTGTGCGAATTCTTAGGGTAGTATATATGGTAGTTCTGCAGAGTACAGAAATTTTTTTAATTGAGGTGAAAGGAAAATATTCATCTGTGAAAACCTTCAAATTGGGCCCAGTGTACTATCACTTTGGTTTTCTTTATTTTTAGGACAGCAGAATCAGTATTAGGGGGATGATGCAGTCACCATTCCTAGGCGACATGAGTGCCGAGGTGATGACATGGAGCAGTTCTTTACAGCAAGTAGAGGAAATTACAGACCTTTGGTACACTTGTCAGAAGAAGGTAAGATAATTATCTAAGCTATATAGGATTCTAACAGGAATGACCCTTGAGAGCAAAGAACATACTTACACACAAAAAGAAGAAAATAGCTGAAATTTCTGTTTTCTGGACCAGGCTGGCTTGTTTCTCAATAAAAATATTGATAATAGCCTTTGAATTTTTTTCCACAAAAACACATATTGAGGTACTCAGTAAAAGTGCCTCAATGAGACACATCTGATGAACACCGGCGGCATATATTTTCATCAATAAATAAGAAGAATGTTTATCTGACCACCCCTCTTATTGAGATCTATTCATAATTCCAAGTAAGAGGGTTCTCCAATAAATATTATTCTGGGCTCAGTTGTTCAAAGCGTTGTTAGCTTAACAAGCTCGTTAAGGGTCGTTTCGTTAACTATTCTAGCAGATTCAATACACAATATTCTGATAACTTTTGCTGAAAAAATGTGAGTAGCTTTTGCTCTGCAAAAGCTACTCACATTTTTTCAGCAAAATATTTCAGCATATTTGCATATCACTTGATGTAAATTTAAACGAATCGTTAACTAACGACATCCTTAGTTTTGAACAACTGGGCCCTGATCGCTCCATGTAAACATATGTTGTGGGTACTCATAAGAAGCACCTCAGGGTCTCATCAGAAACACCTCAGAGTCTCAATACCCACAACACATGTTTTTGGAGAATTAAGAAAAATAGCAGGACTTTTAGGTTGAAAAAAGTGCCTTATCTGAAGCTATGTATGATCTAAGGCTTATAGCAAGCTGTGAACAGCTACTGTCCAGATCAGTGTACAGTTGCATAGTCTGTTTAGGAACTTTAATTTTTGTCCATAGATTCTACTATGTTTGGGCTTCTATTAAGCAAAAAATCTGATGTTCCGTGTGATTTCAGAAGACAATAAAGATTTTAAATTTTACAGTTTGTGAACTGAGAAATAGACTAGACGAACATCTTGATTAGGTGATAAAAATTAATTTTTTGGAATTACCCCTAAAGTCATGAACTAATAACACAAAAATATTTATGAATAACTTTAAAATGCCCATAATTTTTTTTTCGAGCTTTTTTTTCTTTCATGCAACTCTGAAAAAAAAACAGTTTTGTACAGACAAAAACAATACAAAAATATTTTCATTCAAATTTTTCCATAATAGAAAGACCTTAAAAAATATATATAAAATAGGTGTATCCAATGTAGATTATCTTTTTCTCTTTTTCAGTGGATGTATCTGCTCAGAGTTTTTGAGTGGCCAGAACTTTACAAAAGATTCCAAAGCCAAGCTCCCAAGTTTGAAAGTGCACACACCAAGTTTAAGGTAATTGTATAGATTTTACAAGGTTCACAGAAAACTTGCAGTCCTGATTAAGTTTTGCTTATATTGGAAAACCCTTTTCACTTTTCAGACAAAAGTGATAAAACAGGACTTTTTATGAGGACTGTTTGGTGATCATTCTGGAATGATTTTTCTTATTTCTCCAGGAAAACACAGATCATGGGTACTTATTAGAAACCTTCTGGGAGTCACTTCTAATGAGTACTGACAACATCATTTTTTATGTACAACTGGAGAAAACTGACAGAATTGTCATCTGTTCTTCTCAGTAACTAGTCCTCTGTGTAAAAATAAAATCTGTATGTAATTATGTTTTTAGTAGAGTTTTTGATAAGCTGGATTGTAAAAAGAGAGAACAATAAATAATCTCAAGATATAGAATAATAACTACATTATTGTAGTTATTTGGACAAACAGGCTTGTAAAGCAAACAGTGGAGACCAAGGTCAGACACCACAGAATTGTGCATGTTGTCTGACCTTGGCCTCAACTGTTTGCTTAGTGTGGTGTCTAATCAGGATCTACACTGTTTGTAACTCAACCAATTGTTTTGAAACACAACACACTTTGCTACTTGTGCCATTAGTGCCATTAGTTTTGATGCACATTGACAGATAGTAAAAGAAGTTTTGGACATGTACGGTAAGGAATATATATTTACCATACTTGTCCTAAATATTTAGGATAGATATATACCTTTTCAGACATTTAGGGTAATACATGCCTTTTCTTTTGCCATAGCATTTTACAAAGGAGAAAACATACTTTCTGACATGTGCACCCAGTGAAGACTCAAATCAGCCTGCCTATCCAGGCAGTTTGATCATTGTCCACATCAAGAAACTGCATTCTTAGCTGTCCTATCTATGCTCAGTGAAGATTCTGATCAGACTACATGAATGCACTGGCTGATCTGACTTCGCTGGGCACACATATCTGAAGGTATGTTTTCTGACACTGTGGCTCCAATCTCTTACAGGACTGGATGAGAGTGGTATCTAACGATTCCAAGGTGTTGACTGTGATCAACAGGAGAAGGGGAGAGAAGGGTTACAGATTACTACAGGGAGATAACTTGAGGTCCTTGTTCTTGCAGCTTATTCAAACACAAGTGAGTTTAGAACATAATTACTAGTGAAAGTTACATGTGCTCATTGAATTTCATGTGAGTTTATGTAAATGAAAGGAAAATTTATAGCAAGCAGTGTTCAGAATGGTTTTGTCCCTGTGATTACAATTTGTTTTTATGATAAATAGAAGAACAAGAGCTGTTATGTCATGTGCAGAAATTCTGACATTGTGTATGCCTGTAATACCTATTTTTTTAAGGATACGCTTGGTAGATTTTCTTCAATTTTTGACAAGGGGGATAAATTTTGTGACTTCCTGTATGCTTTCCTGTACAGTAATCCCCTTCTGAAAGGGGTCTACTCTAAAAGAAAGGAATTTGCTCCCAAGGGGAGCAAATTCTTTCCTTTTAGAGTAGACCTCATTTCAGAAGGAAGAAAAAACACTTTTGACAGATTTATCTTCCTTGAAGGTGTATCAGTTCCATTTAATAACGAGAATTAGCATTGTTTTGTCCATAAAAGCATGTCACGATATGAGCCCAGAATAGTCAGACAGACAGACTTGAAGATTCAGTGCAGACATAAAGGATAAGTTTGATTGGGGTCTGCACTGTTTGCCATTTTCTCACAACATTTTAGACACATCACTAGGTGTTACAGTAGACTTGTTCTAAATTTATAAGTATAGTAAGGAGAGAAGACACCCAAATACATAGGGTAAATAATACCTATAGTCTAATTCAGAGCCATTATTTGCACAAACTATAGGTCCTGTAGCTGTCTTTAAAAGATCATTGTTTTCTGTATTTATTTCTTTATTATTATGCTAATCAACTAAGTGGTAAATTTGTTACTGAGAACCACATACATTTTACCCAAGAATTGAACAACATTATTATTTTTATCAGTCAATTTCTTGTTTTTATATTGCTTATACTCATGATAGACGTACCTGGAGATCTAGTGTGAGATCTGCCATGCGTGCAGCAAGCCAGCTATCTGGAAGGGGGCCCACTGATGTGGATGTTGCCCCTGTACCTGCACGTTAATCAAAAATCCGATTATGATATATTATACTGTATTTGCTGTTTTTCTAGGAAGAAATTTTAAAGCACTTATCCTCCTTGATGGAGAGCTGCCGGACAGAGTTCACACGATTGTACTTCCTTTCTGATGAAGAGCTGGTTGAAATGATGGGAGTATCCCGAAACCCTCAAGCTCTGGTGCCATTTGCTAAGAAGTGTTTCCCCGGAATTCAATCCCTGGCCTTTGCACTGCCACCTGGGACAGCTAGTCTGAACACCCACTTAGACTTTGCTCTACATGGTAAGTGATACTGAGAAAGAACGAAGGCATACCCTAAATTGCCCTGAATATTGACGCACCTCATTATACTTGTCCCAAAAACTGCTGGATGAGTGGCTAACAGTGTAGACCTTGATCAGACCTGACTTAGGTTTTTCACAGTTGGTTTACTTAGGCCCAAAATCAGTCCTGTAAAATACCATATTTATTGTAAATATTTGGACATGTAACTCCTTACCATACTTGTCCTAATATGTAAACAGGTCCATTTGCATCACATGTTTATGTGTCTAAAAGCTGCTTGAACAGTGAAGACCCTGACAAGACACCACATTCTGTGACATCTGGTCCTGTTGGCCTAGGACTGTCTGTCTGAATACTTAGGGTAAATACCAAAATTTCAAATATGCTCAATCTAAAAAGTTTGTATAGGTATTACATGTGCTGTTCTTCTTTCATAGTCAAGTTAAGTTTTTGCAATATATTTCTCTAGTAGTGGTGGTAAGATTTTACCATTTTGGTCACTTTTTTTGCAATATATTTCTCTAGTAGTGGTGGTAAGATTTTACCATTTTGGTCACTTTTTGGCAGGTTTGATCAAGTTTTGAATCATAGCCTTTCAACAAAATATTTATATCACATGTAGATTTAGCCATAATAAATCTTTATATGTTCGAAAAGTTTTGTAAGGGGACTGTGACCTATGTTAAAAACTACTTTCTTGTCTAAAGTTTGCCTTTAAGCATCAAAAACAGTAAAAATTGGACAAAATTAAACTAGAAAGTTATTGACCAAGCGTCCATTTTCATTTGACGTCACAATTTTTAGCCATTCTAGCACTCAGGTGAGCACTCACTTTGATGAACACACCTATGAATTGAAGGACCATTAGGCTATATATTGACTCTCAGCCATACAGCTTCTATAAGAAAAGTGCAGCATTATTCTAGCCTGTTACCAGCTATTGAATAGTTTAGCATAATTCTAGCCTATTACCAGCCATTGAATAGTTCAGCATAATTCTAGCCTATTACCAGCTGTTGAATAGTTCTGCATAATTCTAGCCTATTGCTAGCTATTGAATAGTTCAGCACAGCTCTAGCCTGTTACCAGCTATTGAATAGTTTAGCATAATTCGAGCCTATTACCAGCTATTGAATAAGTCTGCATAATTTTAGCCTGTTACCAGCTGTTGACTAGTTCTGCATAATTCTAGTCTATTGCCAGCTATTGAATAGTTCTGCATAATTCTAGCCTCTTGCCAGCTATTGAGTAGTTCAGCATAATTCTAGCCTGTTACCAGCTATGGAATAGTTTAGCATAATTCTAACCTATTGCCAGCTATTGAATAGTTCAGCATAATTCTAGCCTGTTACCAGCTATTGAATAGTTTAGCATAATTCTAGCCTATTGCCAGCTATTGAATAGTTCAGCATAATTCTAGCCTATTACCAGCTATTGAATAGTTTAGCATAATACTAGCCTGTTGCCAGCTATTGAATAGTTTAGCATAATTCTAGCCTATTGCCAGCTATTGAATAGTTCAGCATAATTCTAGCCTGTTACCAGCTATTGAATAGTTTAGCATAATTCTAGCCTATTACCAGCTATTGAATAGTTCAGCATAATTCTAGCCTATTACCAGCTATTGAATAGTTCAGCATAATTCTATCCTTTAACCAGCTATTGACTAGTTCAGCAAAATTCTATCCTGTTACCAGCTATTGAATAGTTTAGCATAATTCTAGCCTATTGCCAGTTTTGAATAGTTCAGCATAATTCTAGCCTGTTACTAGCTATTGAATAGTTCAGCATAATTCTATCCTTTAACCAGCTATTGAATAGTTCAGCATAATTCTAGCCTGTGACCAATTATTGAATAGTTCAGCATAATTCTATCCTGTTACCAGCTAACCAGGCTACTGTGTCTTTAACTTCTCACAGTCCGTATGGCCAAACCTTTGACTGCCCTTGTGATGATCATTGCAGACAGTTACTTCTTTTAGAATAAAATACATCTATAAACCAGTAGCAACCACTGTAGATGGTTGGGTGATGTTGAGAAATGCAAGCACTTTGGAACCTCACTCCAGATCACTTTGGCCCAAGGTCATTTCGATATGCAAAGAGAAGGCTGTCTGTGGGTATAACCATACACCAAATAAGTACTGACATTGCAGCAGCACAGCGTTAACTCCTTTTTATAGCCCGCTACACGATAGTGGCAGTCATATAATGGTTTCACATTTGTGTCAGTCTTTCTGTCCATCCGGCCACCTATCTGCCCATGACATGATGGTTACGGGGTATTATCATTTCACGTTTTATTTAGTCTTGAGGTGGTTAACAATGAAAAAAGCTGATAAGTTCCAAATACATTCCAGTGTCTTGGTGTGCCTGGTGCTGTGAAGCATTTTCCTTGTGAGTTCTGGACAATTGAAGGTTCGATACTGGGATTTAGGATAAACAGTATGGTGCCAGTTTTTAGTTACCAAAAGTTAAGAATAATAACTTCTTCCAATCACAATGGTGGTTGCTTTAGACACCCAAATGTCACAGGTGATTTATGCGTTGCCAGATTGTGCTGTGTACACAGTTTTAAATTCCACATTTGAAATAGCCTCCCAAATTTAATTTCCTGCCATCCAATAAACCCGTAACCCAGAAAGTTAAAAAAAAAAAAAAAAAAAAGAAAAAAAAAAAAAAAGAAAACAGGGCACACAGGAAATTAAGAACCCAGCACTTGAATAAAAAAAAAAATTGGTTGCCACCCACCTCCAATATGTTTAATGGGGAAATTGCCCTTATGCAACATTGCAGGCTGTAGATTTCTGCTGTATTTCAAATTGTATCCTCATTAATACTTTCATTATCTGTGACTTCAAGATGGATTCCTTCATAAGTCAGGTAATGCAGTTTTATTGCAGTTTAGTTCAGAATTCTGGATGTTATATTATTGAAAAACAAGGTTTGACATTTCATTAGAGTTGTCTCTTGAATATGATTTTAATACAATACCAAACCCTATTTTCTGTTGCAGTTTTGTTTAGGTTTAGACTCTGTCTTATTATTGAAAGGCACTCATAATTTTCCCAGTTAACAGAGATTGACATTTCATTAGAACTGTCTCTGTCTCTGAGATTATTCTAATACAATACCAACCCCTGTCGCCTAGGAAAATTATTGAAAGATCCCTTGTTTGTTTTTAGCTGGCTAAAGGTTGAAATTTACCTTATATGGGTAGCATCAATCAAAAAAGACGTCTTTGAGCATGTGTGGAGCATAGATGGACAGCAGAAGTCCTGATCAGAATGTGCTTCTACAAAGTCTGCTGAGGCCCTTTGCTGTCTAGTCTCTGAATTGCTGGATGCTGTAGAATAAATTAGTGAATGGAAAAGACCCTGATGATTCTGTGCAGAAGTTGCAGAATCTGCAGTTTGACCATATACATGGTACAACCCATATTATTTTCATGTCATGGCTCATTTTAACTCTTTGCATGCTGGGTAGTTTTGCATGCTTTTTTGTCGTCTGTAGATTTTATATTTAAAATTAACTTTTTCTAAAAAAATAATTCAGGACTACCATCAGAGTGTCAAACAGTTTGGATCCAGATCAGGCCCCATGTTTTGTCGGGCCTGATCTGGGTCCAAACTGTTTGCAAAGTTATCAACAGACAACAAAAGTTTGCCACTAGTGGGGAAAGAGTTAAAGGGAAAAGCAGCATTGGCAAAGAATGTACTTGAGATGAAAGATTTTGAAAAACATGCATTTTGATGCAAATTTTGCTTTTCCCTATAAATTAGTTGAACAGTTTTACTCTTCAACAGGCAGAAATTAGCACACAGCATTTCAAAATACATGTATATTGTTCTAGTGGTTTGTGATTGTAGCATTTCATTCATAAGAGATAAATTGAGATAGAAATAAAATGTTAAGCAATTTTTCTCCATGGTGGGATGGGAGAGTTGTGAGGTGGGAATGGAAGAAAATACTTTATACAGTTGACTCTCTTTATCTCAACCTCACTTATCTCGAATAACCACTTATCTCGAAGTGAAAATCTTGTCCCTGCTTAAACATGAAAATCGAACAACAGGTAAAAAAATACACTGTATTGTGGAAAAGAGGAGAAATTGTTCCTAAGGAGCAATTTCTCCTCTTTTCCACAATATTTTCAATATATCTTTAATTTTAAGAGTCCAATTACATATATATTTGTTAAATGTGGTTGTTCAAATTATTTTTTCCTCACTTCTGCATATCTGATATGTTGAGGTAAGAATATCTCGAAGTATTTCAGAGAGTCCCTTGGAATACGAGGTAACGAGAGTCGACTGTATTCTGTATACTAATTGTCACCTGTAGTTGAGGTCATATATATAGCTCAAGATAAGGCAGTACTTCAATTATTTCCTTGTGTCTGCGCCATAACATGTCATCTTCAAACAGTTGATGTCTTTCCTTGATTTTTTTTTTTTTTTTTTGTGAAAAGTTCCAGTCTGAATTTCAGTGAGTTTTAGCAGTCAGCTCAACTCCTTACCATACTTGTCATAAAAGTTATCAGTCTATTTAAATACCTATTGACATGTCTGAAAAATTATTGGATGAGTGGCAAACAGTGTTGATCCTGATCGGATCTGCATTCTGCTGTATCTGATCTGGGTCTGCACTGTCTGCTCAAGCCTGTCTGCCTGAATACTTTGGGTAAGTATGGTATATAAACAATCAAATATGATGGCTTTCTAAATGATTGTGCCACAAACAAGGAGTTCCATTTTGCTATCAAACATTTTGCTTTATGATGCTGAAACATCAATAAACATGAAATGACAAAACATCCTATCATTTCTCTAGAAATGAATAAATTATAGGTGGCAAGTTAGAACTTTTGCCTAGTATATGTTATTATAAAGTACCCACCAGGTTTGTTAGCTCACTGGAGCACAAAGTGCTCAGTGAGCTATTGTAATCAGTCAATGTCCGTCATCCGTTGTGAGACATCCATGGTCCATTGTGCGGTATGAACTATTTGCTTAAAAAGACTACTTCTTCTACACCTCTGGGCCAGTTGACTTAAAACTTAAAAGGAAAGTATTGCAATGAGTTGTAGATCGAAAATAGCTAAAACCGTTCCGATTGGAAATCCAAGATGGCGGCCATGACTGCCATCTTGAAAATCTGTTTTGCGCTTCTTCTCCTGAACCAAAAGGCCAATTGACTAACTTGGAAGAAAGTATCGGGGGACTTGTAGATAAAAAAATAGCTAAAATTGTTCTGATAGAAAATCCAAGATGTCGGCCATCTTGAAAATCTATTATGCTCTTCTTCTCCTGAACTGAAAGGCCAATTGATGTGAAACTTGGTAGGAAGTATTGGGGTGACTTGTAGGTCAGAAATAGCTAAAGTCATTCCAATCGGAAATCCAAGATGGCCACCATGGCTGCCATCTTGAAAATCTATTTTGCTCTTCATGTCCTGAAAGTAAAGGCCAGTTGATCGAAACTTAATAGGATTTATGAGGGTGACTTGTAGATCTATGAGTAGCTAAAATCATTCAAATTGAAAATCCAAGAAAGCCACCATGGCAGCCATCTTAAAAATCTATTTTGCCCTCCATATCCTAAACTGAAGGGCCAGTTGACTTGACATTTGGTAGGAAGTATCAGAGTGACTTGCAGATAAAAAATAGCTAAAATCATTCTGATTGGAAATCCAAGATGGCCCCCAAGGCCGCCATCTTTAAAATCTGTTTTGAACTTCATCTCCTGAGCCAAAATACCAATTGCCTCGATTTTTGGTTGGAAGTATATGGGTGACTTGTAGATCGAAAATAGCTAAAACTGTTCTGGTTAGAATTCCAAGATTGCTACCACAGTCGCCATCTTAAAAATCTATTTAAAATTTTTTCTCATATACGGAAAGGCCAATTGACTCGAAACTTGATAGGAAGTATCAGGGTGACTAGTAGAATAAAATAGCTAAAATTGCTCCGATCAGAAATCTAGGATGGTCACCCTAGCCCCCATGTTGAAAATCTATTTTGAACTTTTTCTCCTGAACTAAATGTCCAACTGACTCGAAACTTCATTGGAAACATTGAGGTGACTTGTAAATCAAAAAATAGCTAAAATAGTTCTGATTGGAAATCCTAGATGGTCATCATCTTGAAAATCTATATTAAACTTCTTCTTTTGAACCAAAATGCCAGTAGACTTGAAACTTGTGTGGTAATCAGGTGAGCGATAAAAGACTATCTTAGTCCTTTTGCTTTTGTAAAGAAATAAAAAATAAAATAAAATTTTTTATCTGTATACCTTCTTATGGACAGTCCTCTTTCTTATCTAGCATGCTGGGTAAACATTTCAGCTTAGGGTATTTTGAACTATTTCTTTTTCTAGATTATAGGGTTTGACATTTTAAGCAAATTTTATCCTATTTTGCATGAAATGTCAAACCCTGTTTTACAGGAACAAAAATAAGAAAAGTGTCATCAATTTATTGTTTGCTGAATTGGCACAAGAGTGCATAATGCTCTGCATGCTTGTTAAAAAATTCAGCAGACATTTAGAAATTTTTTTTTCCCCAGAAAGTAGGCTTCAACATTTCATACAAATTGTCTCACAATTTGCATGAAATGTCAAAAGCTATTTGACAATATCTTTCTTATTCAACAGGATTTTTCTTATTTTTCCAAGAAAATAAGCTTTGACATTTCATGCATAAGGAGAAATTTTGCTTGAAATGTCATAACCTATTTTCTAGTAAAATTAAGAAAATTATTTTAAAATTATATCTGCTGAAATTTTTACCCAGCATGTTAAGTGTTAAGATTAATTTGCTCAGATTAAATAGTAACACATTGACATTGTTGTTTTGTTTTAGCTGATAAGTTACAAGTGATTGCTATGAGAGGGCTGTATGGTGAAGAAGTACCCTTCTTTGCTCACCTGGAGGCCCAGAGCAAGTCGACTCGCTGGCTGAAGTTACTTGAAGGAATTATGAAGAATACCATGGCAACCATACTGCAAGCCTGTGTACAGGCTAAAATGGAAGATAGTGAGTCAGATGTTTTTTATGCCCCCGCCATGAAGTGGAGGAAGGCATATAGGTTTACCCTCCATCATACATATGTATGTGTGTCTGTCCATGTATCCGTCTGTCCATCAGTTACACTTTATAGTACTGTTTGTGTCTCCACAAGTCCTCCTACAGTTTTCAAGGTAATGGTTTGAAACTTGCACCATAGTAAAGACATAGACTGAGCATGTACATAAAGGTTACAAAACTGTGATCAAATTATTATTGGTAGAGTTACATGCCCTTGATTTACTTAGAAAATTTGTCTTATACACATAGCAGAGTAGGGTTCATGTGCATAAAGGTCACAGAACTCTGATCAAATTTTAATTGCTAGAGTTACATACCCTGGATTTACACAGAAATTTTGCCATAAACACATGGCATAGTAGGGTTTGTGTCTGTGTTACTTCTACAGTTTTCAAGATAATGATTTGAGACTTGTACCAAATGGCATGTGCATAAAAATCACAAAACTCTGATAAAATTTTTATTGCTAGAGTTACATACCCTTGATTTATTTAGCAATTTTGCAATAATTCTTTTGCTTTTTGTTCAGAATAATAAATCTGCATAGCCAAGGGGCATTCATCCCCTTTAGAGATCATCTAGTTGTTGTTTTTCCCCCATAATAGTTCTCTATATCTGGAGCTGTGTAATGTTATATGCTGTTTTTCTGCAGTAGAGTTAAAGAATGTGTTAACATATCTATGCAATTACTTCTATGCAATGACATTTTCACTATTTCAGAATTGAAAAATGAGGAAAACTTTGTTATATCACACAAAAAGGCAGATTGAATACATTGTAATAAGAAAAAAAAACAAAGCGAATTAAGTATTGATACAGATAGGCCTTTGCAAACAGTGTAGACCTAGATCATATGCCACAGAATGTGGCATCTGATCAGGGTCTACAATGTTTACCATACATCTAGCAATATTTTAGACACATCAGCGAGTTGTAGAATGGATTATTTCAAATTTTAGGACAAGTATGGTAAAGAGTTACGTGTCCCAATACTTAGGGAGAATACAGTTAGCCTTTAAAAAACAGAAACAGTGATAAAAAAGGACCTGACATATGCCAGTTTTCACTGTACCAAGTTACCATTACTCTACATAAAATGAGACCTTTGCTCACTGGCACTCACAAAAGATGCCTGCTTTATGCATCTGCATCATGGCTGCTGATAAATTAGACCTGAGTTTAGTTCATCATTCAGGGATTTTTCTAGGATGGTTTTGGGGCCGAAATCTGGACCCATTTCCAATGCCAGTGGACCTGCTTTTAACCCAATTTGTGTGTTTTTTTTTTTCCCCAAAACATGACTCAGAATTCCCAGAGAAGGCATCAAAAATATATTGAAAATTAATTAAGCATGGTTTAATCTATACTTTCTTTAATATAAATAAGAAGTTAAAGTAACAATTAAGTCAAATTTCCGAACCAGGTCCCAAAAGAAATGCCAAAACAATCGAGTCTGTATTGCTGATGACATTCGTTTCAAAAATAGAATTGGAAACCCCACGAGTTGATTGTTGATACTATGACACTGGCGGTAACCAGAAACGGTGTTGGGTGTTATCAGTTTGATAAAATGTGCTATCGGTAATATTATTTGCCACAAAATTCAAAGACCTGAATCTGAATATCAACAGTAGTACATTCATTTATCAGATCTTTTCATCAAGAAGTTCAGATTAACAAATAATATCTATATATTTTTTGCAAAAGTTGACATTTCTGTCTCCACCATAAGACTACGGACTGCAAACCTTTTGACTGTTATCAGTTGCCAACTTAAGCTATGGTACCACACAATGTCAACCCATGGGGTTTCTGATTTTATTCTGAAATGAACATCATCAGAACAACCAGAGCCATTTATTCTGCTCCTTAAGCACTTGCTGCTGTACTTTTTCTGTGTGAGTTTTCTTTCAAGATGACTTTGACAATTTAAAATGTGATCCATGTATGACCAACATAGTCATTTACAGTGGCCAGTTAAAATGAATTATTTTACAGCATTTTACAGTAGCTTTAAGAAAATTTATATTCATTTTTGTTGTTTTTATGGTAAAAGTTAAAGAAATTTTAGTGGCTGACCTTCTTTTTAACCATCCAGTGCACAGCTGTTAAGTAATTAGGAGATTTAATTCAAGAGGGTGACCAGTGACTTTGGTCATTTTTCCCAATTTCAGACTTTGATTGATAAAAAATTCCCAATCAAAAAGGACCCTGGACCCGTTTCAAAAATGGCTGAAAAATCCCTGTCATTGATCTGAGGCAGGGTGAAAGTCCCACAAATTCAGAGGCAATGTCTTGACATGACTGCAGTATTATTTACTGGGATTTTAAACCTCACCTCAGCTCCAAAAATTGTAGAGATGATGCTTTTTTCAACCAAAAATGTTTTCAGTTTTATACTTCACTACAGGATAGTGCAGCATATTATGAATGTACATGTGGTTGTCCATTTGTCCGTCCATCCGTCAGCAGTATTTTTGTTTCCAGATGATAACTTGAATACCGTATTTACCATACGTATTTGAACAGACCGGCCTGAGCAAACAGCGGCGTCTCATCTGGGTGTACACTGTTTGCCACTCATCCAGCAATTTTTAGACACAACATCAGGTAGTGAATTGTACTGGTTCAAATGTTAGAATATATATGGTAAGGAGTTGAGGAGTCCGAATACTTATGGTAAATACGGTAACTGTCAATGAATTTTCACCAAACATGGTATGTGCATTGATATTGTGGAGATCTGGTTTGGGATTGCTAATGGGCAAATTTCATCGATTTTTGACAGATTTATCTGCCTGCCACACGATAATGGCAGAGTATTATCATTTCACATTTTTATTTTTATTTCTTAGGGGAAACACATACTGTCATAGAGACAGATAAGAGGAATATCCAAGTAAATATTTTTTTATTTCTCCTCAAAAATATATGTTGTGGGTGCTTATTAGAAATGCCTCTGTGAAACATTAATGATGAGGAGCCACTACATATGTTTGGGGGTAAAGTAAGAAAAAATATCAGTATTTCATGTTTAAAAAAGCTACTAGTGCTATGTGGTTCTCATTTAAGTTGCCTCTCTGAGGCTGCTCCAGTGAGAATCTACAAGATGTTTTTTGTTGTTGTTTTTTTCGTTTTTTTTTTTCCATTTGTTTTTCTTCATGAAGAACTAGGAAAAATAACAGGACTTTTTGATTTAAAAAAAAAAGATTATAGTATAAATATAGATCTCAAGATATATTTATGTCAATAGTCTGAAAATGACTCTGTAACTTTTAGGTTCAAAGCAGGCAATCCATCTGCTTGATGAGCTAAAAGCTTTATACAACTCTAAGTCCAGTTCAGAAGAGGATACATCATTGGAAATCAAGCACACCTTCCGACACTGGTTGTTGAGGTTTCCGGTGCAGTGTGTCTATGTGTCTGAGGGAATCATCTGGGCTAGAAGTATGACCAGACTCTTAGATAAACCAGATGTTGATTCAGAGGATCTCAAGTATTTCAGGTAAAATCAACCACTTCTGAAGAGTTAGAGGACATCTGCTCCTTTCTGAAAAGGGGTCTACTCTAAAAGGGAAGAATTTTCTCCCAGGGATAGTAGACCCCTTTCAGAAGTGGACTGGCTTGCAGAAAAGCAAACAGAAGGTCACAAAAAGTTGCCTCCCTTTGGTAGAAAATTACCAAGTGTATATAGTCTCCCACACATTTTCACCAAAGGTGTACCATATGTACCCTTAATATTTGGACACCTTTACTTCTTTCTGTACTTATCCTAAAATTTGGACAAGTTTATTATATCACTTGTTTGTATGTCTAAAATGGCTGGATAAATGGCAGTCAGTTTAGATCTTGATCATATGCTGCATTTTCCATCGTTTGCTCAGGTTTGCCTGTCTGAATATTTCGGGTTAATAGGTACTTAAAGTTCATTGATACTTATCCATTCTCTAGAGTAGTAACATAACCTCACATTGCATTCCAAACAGGCTCTTTTGCATGGAATGTAGCTTTAGAAAAAGAAAATTCTTAAGCAAATTAATTTCTTTCTTAAATGTTTAGCATGCTTGGTAAAATGTTCAGCAGTTGACAAAATGATTTTTGTTATTTTTCCCAGAAAACAGAATTTGAAATTCCATGCAAATTGTCTCTAGTGGAAAGTAGTAAATGTTAAGCATGGCTGTCACTTTGTCAAAGCTTTGCTAATCATTTTACTTTGTTGAAGCATTGAATCAGTAGAAGAATATTATTTCCCTAATGTTTTAAGCCTTGCAGACTAAAACAGATACCATTGTAAACATTGTAGAACGAGATATCTGAACAAGCTGTCTCATCTGGACTGTTTGCCATTCTATTAATTTTATTGGCTGACACCCTAATGGATATGTCCAATTCAATAATAGAAGAGTTCACTTCAGAACTTAGGGATGAAAGGGTTAAATTATTGTTGACCATTTTCATGAACTGGTTTTATGACCTTTAATATTTACCCTTCTACAGGGTAAATTAGCACTTCATAATACTTTGCTCAAGAAAAATCATTGGCTGTTATTTTCATGACTAGAGAAGGCCTGGACTGGACTACGTTCTGGGCTATAACTGTTTTCTTATAGCAGAGTTCTTCCCACATCAGTTTAAAATTTTGCATGCCTATATAAGAAAAAATTGACAATGAACAAATAAGTAGTATTGGATTGTTTGCTCAGAAAATAGGGCTTGACATTTTATTCAGATATCTCCTTTGAGAATTATTTTTTGGTCTATTTTTGAAAAAAAAAAAAAAAAGCTTTTTCCAGGAAAATCTGATCAATGATTCATTTTAAAATATCTGCTTATATTTCATATCAGTAATTTTTGTTTTAATGATTTCAGAATGAATGGTGCTGCGAAGCTGGATCAGTATTTGGAGTTACTTAAGGAAGTATTCAAACTGCCTTTACCTCTCGATGTTCGAAACCGACTTCACATTCTTCTTTCTACACTCGTCAATCAGAACATTGAACAGAGACAAGTCCTTGATGGTATTGCTGTTTTTTTTTTACAGATTTCAGGAATCAATGAGCCACTTCAAATAGCGAATGACCTATGACTTGTGACATATGTGACCAACCCAGACTAAGATCAGCCTGTTCATTTGCACAATCTGATTAATGGCTACCTTGGTCACTAACATGATTTATTATATACCTATTAGTGATACAGTATTCAAAGATTTAAGTTTCTAACCTGAAACAGTTGAGTCTCGATTTTTCCAGATTCATATCACCCTCTCTCAAATGAAGCTTGCTTTCTTGAATGTCATGATATGCCTGTAACATTCCTAGCTTACATTATTTATTTATTTATTTATTTTTTTTTTTTTCTTTCTTTCTTTATTTTATTTTTTTTATTTATTTATTTTTTTTGGGGGAAAATGAAAAAACAATAATAATAATAAGAATATCACCTGCTGCTTAAATGAATAATTCTCAGGGTATATAAAAACTAATCTCAGGGTATATAAAAACTAATCTAAGACTGTGCTGTTTACTTATGTCAAAAGGTCAGTTTTTAGTATGAGGGGCTTAAATGTAATTTTGAAATAAACAGCTTAGTTGCCTGACCCTGAAAGAAGCCTTAGGGCAGACATGAACAGTGAAGCACTAGGTAAGCATTCACTTTTGCATTGTCTTACCAGAGTCTTTATTTGTTTGTTATAAAGATTCTATTATGTTCAGACAAACATCATGCCAAGCAAAAAGAGTTGTTTTATGAGATGCATCTTAGTACTACATAAGAGAGCTACCCTGATGTTTTTATCATATATTTTTACATATGCAATAGAAACACAAGTCCTCAGGATGATATGGATGTCTTGGGTTGAAATTGGGTACGATATGAAAATTGACAAGTAATAATGCAGGGGCATCTGTGTACTTTGGACACATATTTAGTTTTCCTTTCCTCATGAGAAAGCCTTTAACTTTTGCTATCCACAAAGCTGCCTGCTAAGACTGATCAGGCTGAATGCATAGGCAGATCCTAGTTTTTGCTGGAAGCAAATCATAAAATAACATTTTCTCATGCTGCAGCTTACATTGTGGCTAATAAAACATCTTTTTCGTAGTGATATTGTCTTATTTCTACTTCCAAAAGTTACACACTCAAAACAGCAGACAGAATTCTCAATATTTTTTTTTTTCTTTCAGATAAGGATTTCAGATGACCAGGTAGACAATTCAGATAAAATATAAAATCTTATTTTCTCAAAAGACCTATTTTCTCTCTTATTTTCTCTAATAGTATTTACTATATATTTGTGTCCTATTTCTTTATAGCTATGTTATCAGAGCAGATTGTTAGTGAGAAATCTTTTGAATGGCTGAAGATGATGCGTTACCACATGGACATCAGGAATGTGTTACGAGCCAAAACTGAACCACTTGATGGTGCTGTTCCTCCTGTACAGCCAGAGTTTCCTGAAATAAAGAGGAAAACAAGTCGAGCAGCTAGAAGGCAGTCGCAAATATCCTTATTGAAGGGACGAATGGCAGCTATTGGTAAGTATAAAAAAAAACAAAAAAAAAAACAACTAGAAAACTAGTGTTTATTTTTTTTTTTATTTAAAATTTAACTGTGGTTTTTAAGGGGACTTGATACACTTTCAGAGGAGATAATTCTGTCAAAATCATTTTATCTCCCTTCTGAAAAGAGGTCTGCTCTATAAGGCTCCTCTTGGAAGCAAAAACTTTCTTTTAAGAGCAGATTCCTTTTCAGAAGTGTCTTTGTGTGCAGGACAGCAAACAGGAAGTCACAAATTTATCTCCCTTGTAGAATGGCAGAAAAACTATCAAGTGTATTAGTTCTCCTTAAATGCCTTTTTTTACTGAAAGCAGTATTAAGTAACAATTTATGATGAAAAAAAAAAAATGTTAGAAATTTGATAGCTGTTTCTGATGGACATAATCCTTATTTTCTCACAAAGCATTCATAATTCTTTTCAGTGATTCTTCAGCTGAGTCTATCTAGTAATATTCCTATTTTTTTTCTGATGAACACAATACCTTTTATGTGTAGCTGGTATTGTCATTGAACCTATTAATTGCTGTGTTTACCCTAGGGACAGGGACAGACAGGCCTGAGAAAAAACAGAATAGAACAAAAAGTGCCATCTGTCAGATCAGGTCTGCTGCAATCTGCAATGTATTATCTTTATCTGTGTTTTTATCAGACCTGTCTGTCTAAATACTTGGGGTTAAATGGTACACCACAACCTCTTTATAACATTATTGTCCAGAGCATAAACTGTGTTAGTTAAACAACCGTGTTATATCCAGACAAAAATGTATAGATTATATTGAAAAATGACCATTTATGGTCATTTTCAATATAATCTATACATTTTTGGGATCCATTTTTGAACCATGTTATATCCAAAACCGTGTTATAACAAACCATGTTATAAAGAGGTTGAAGTGTATTTTGATTGACTTTGTTACAGAAGAACCACCAAAGCCAATAATAAGAACAAAGACAAGTGTATCTAATGACTATCAGTTCAGCCCCTGTGCTATACAGCAGCTTGGAAATACATTCATGTATAACTATGAGTACCTGGGCCCCGGAGAAAGGTTGGTCCTCACACCCCTTACTCAGAGGGCTTTCTTGTCACTCACCCAGGCTATGAAGAACTTCCACTGTGGAACTCTGATAGGACCAGCAGGAAGGGGGAAATCTGAAACTATCAAAGATCTTGCAAAGGTATAGTGTTCACTTTCTTTCTGATAATGTTTTTACCAATTAGACAGTGACCATTTTATTTCTTCAGCATTATTGTTTATTTTTTGGCTGATTTTTTTTTATTTTTTGGCTGATTGAGGCTGCAATGACAATACGTCTTTCAGAGTAAACTATTTTGTTAAGTACCTATTCCATTTGGCCAAGTTAACCTCTAATAATGCTTTTTGTAATTTTAGTGATCATGATTGAATTACATCATAGCATTTGATTATAAGAGGAATATTCAGACAAATATATCTTGTATTTCTGCAGAAAATATATATTATGTGTACTCATTAGAAGTACAAAGGAGCTTAGTACCCACAACATATGCCTTCATGGAGAAATAAGAAAACATAGTAATTTTGGTTGGAAAAAAAAAAATCTAGGGCTGTGTTACATTAAAAGAAAGTCTGACCTCTGATCGACATGACAATTACTAAAATGTCCAATGATGAAAATGACAGGTGACCAAAACTGAAGTTGATCAAACAGTTGTGAGATAAATGACCAAAAATATGTACTGCTTGTGACAAGAGACTGAAAATATTTTCAGTGGTGAGCTTCATCGAGCTACAGGCTAAAATGAGATTTTAACCTTTACAGAATGAGATTGTCATCTGCTGCTGCTGTGACCATCACTTCAATTATTAAAATAATCACTTCAAGTGTTAAAATAATAATCACTTCAAGTGTTAAAATAATCACTTTAAGCGTTAAAATAATCACTCTAAGAGTTAAAGTAATCACTTCAAGAGTTAAAATAATTACTTCAAGTGTTAAAATAATTCAAGTGTTAAAATTATCACTTCAAGTGTTAAAATAATCACTTCAAGTGTTAGAGTAATGGAACACTTCATCCATTTGTCATCTGCTGAATGTAGTCTGCAGCAAGTTGAAGGTAACATGTATTGTTTTGATATTTTTAATTAGCACGGAAATATTAAGTTTTATAATTTGACGGTAACATGCAAGCAAAGATATTTATAGCTGAGACTAGTTATGCATGCATGATCATAAGCTGCATATTGAACAGTCTACCGTCACTTTTCAAGATTTTTAAATATGAGTGGGTATCAGGTAAACATTTTTCTTATTTCTCCATTAGGCACTTCTAATGAGTATGCACAACATGTTTTTGTGGAGAAATAAGAAAAATATTTACCTGATACCCACTCTTATCTAGACCTATGTTAATGTATAATTCCCTGAAGAGATCTCTTCAAAATGGCAGAATCTTTCAGGTATAACTATTCACCATAGAGATTGCTTAATACATGTGATCTTTAGAAGGTTTCACTGTACTCAAAGACATTTTGCTTGATGTTTCTAATTTTTCTACAGATATTTGGCCAGAATGTATTTACTGTGAACTGTAATGAAGAACTAACACTGCCCATGATGACACAGTATATGATGGGGATGGTTCAGTCAGGCTGCTGGGCACTGTTTGACGACACTGACCGCCTCACTAAAGGTTAGATTTATCCTTAACCCTTGTCCTTCTGAACCCGTATACACCCTTCCTTTGCAAACAGTGTAGATCCAGATCAGTTGGCTTCTGAAGAAGCCAGCTAATCTGGATCTGCACTGTTTGTAATTCAGTGTGTAAATTTATATCTACAGTCTGGATTAAGTAATCTGATTGGCTAAAAATTAGAAATGGGCATGGCATGCTGATTGGCTAACAGTTAGAAATGGGTGTGGCATATCAATTTATTCAGCATCACAAGAGTTAATTGGTATGTAAAATGGAAAAAAATAGTCAGTATAGTTGCCTTCTTATAGAATCATTGGCTACCTTATAACTTTTTGACAACCAGGGCTTTGTCAGACTGAGCTGTTTCACTGGCTGAGCTGGGCCTTCATAGTTTGTACATGGCAAAGTGGTTCTTTTCCTAGATTTCATAGCAAAATACCATGGCTCTTTATATAGTCATTATAGCCATTGTACATGATAGAGGACTAAATTTCTAATTACCCATTTCTAATTTTTAGCCAATCAGAGGACTAAAACTTTCTAAAATTGGTACTAGTTGCTCTTTCTCTTGACTTTCAGCCTCAGGATGAAGAGCTAGGACTGGTTGTGACTGATGAGTGTAGCGTTTAGATAATATCAGATGTAAAACAATGTTGCTGTTCCTACTGTACCAATACCATTTTCTCTTAAAGTTTAGAAATTTTGACGTAAAAAACCCTGTCCATTTTGGGGGAAATAAGAACTTGTCGGGGATAATAAAGTTGGAAAACATATTAGATATTTACTACCAGTAATGTTGTTTTATGTGTGAGTAAATTTTGTGTTCATACAAAGCTCCAAAGAAGAGGGGTATTCAGATAAATATTTTTCTCATTTCTCCAGGAAAACATATGTTGTGGGTACTCATTGGAAGTGCATCATCAACATGTTTTCTTGGAGAAGTAAGGAAAATATCAATATTGTTTGGTTGAAAGAAGTTCTCTTATCTGGAGCTGTGTGTTATAAACATTTATTACATTTTCAGCAGTGATTTACTGAGATTTCTCAGTGAATTATAATCGATAATTCACTGAGGTGAATTATTTCAAGACGGTTAAAATAAGAACAAAGAATATGTTGAAATAACCTTTATCAACTCTTCCTGAGTGTTTTAACAAAGTAATAACTATTCACAGTGTTTAACATACACATAAAATAATTTGTGGCGTAAAGGTTGCAGATCAGTGGTTGGAAATTCGAAGAGATGCAATCAATAAGGAGATGCTTTCTCATCTTTTTATCCCACTGGTTTTTACATAGAAACCACCGCAAAGCAACACGGTGTATACACATGATGCTTGCTAAACAACATGGTACATACACATGCTGTTCTATTAAACAGCACACCGCAAAGTATCACGGTACAGACACATGATACCCGCCAAAACAAAACTCCGCAAAGCATTCCGGTATGTACACAGAATGCCCGCTAAATCATATACACCACCGCTGAGTAAATGGTACATACACATCTACCAGCAAACTGTTGGATGAGAAAGCAGCTCCCAAATATATAACAAGATTTCAGTCAGAATCACATCCCTTCGGAATTTTCCGCCACCCCCAATCAGCAACAGCTAGATTGCATACTAGACTGGAATGTTCCTGCCCATGAGTTATCCAAATAATCCACAGATTTAAAAACAGCTTAGTCTTTCTGATATTGCAATTTATACTTAACACTCATGTATCTGATGATACACTGTAGAACATTAAAGCAGCATAACTGTCTTTCACCAAAATATAACACCATTACTTAATCCACCAGGCAGGAGAATGAAAGGACATGGATGACTGTTCTTTCTGAAATTATAAAAGAAACTGGGCGGCAGTATCCTACCACAAAATAATGACAAACATTGACATAATTATTTATTTTAACCATCTGAAATAATACATAGAGCTACTGTTCTTTAGCTGCAATACTAAATGGTTATTAGTGAATTAAGAATAAAAATTGGGAGGGAGGGCGGGAAAACTTTTTCCTTGCTGCAGCAATCAGCTGTCGTCAGAAAGAGGCTGTTGCACTGGGACCCAGCTGTGCAAAACACTTTCAGTATGTCTACATATAAGCCTGGAACCAATCCTTTACAGTGCTCAAAGGACATGTGTACTGAAATGACCTTACAAGTTGGTACAGTAATCAAAGTACTGAAACAACCCAAATTACCAAAAATGCGAACTGGACTTACTATTTTAATGCTGAAATAAATGGAGCCTATTGTAGATCAATATGCTGTATTATTTCAAGACGTTAAAATAAGAACAAAGAATATGTTGAAATAACCTTTATCAACTCTTCCTGAGTGTTTTAACAAAGTAATAACTATTCACAGTGTTTAACATACACATAAAATAATTTGTGGCGTAAAGGTTGCAGATCAGTGGTTGGAAATTCGAAGAGATGCAATCAATAAGGAGATGCTTTCTCATCTTTTTATCCCACTGGTTTTTACATAGAAACCACCGCAAAGCAACACGGTGTATACACATGATGCTTGCTAAACAACATGGTACATACACATGCTGTTCTATTAAACAGCACACCGCAAAGTATCACGGTACAGACACATGATACCCGCCAAAACAAAACTCCGCAAAGCATTCCGGTATGTACACAGAATGCCCGCTAAATCATATACACCACCGCTGAGTAAATGGTACATACACATCTACCAGCAAACTGTTGGATGAGAAAGCAGCTCCCAAATATATAACAAGATTTCAGTCAGAATCACATCCCTTCGGAATTTTCCGCCACACAAACCAATAATTTGGTTTGCCCCAAAATTCCACCGCAAACAAAACTGGTGTTCACAACTGATCCTGCAGAGCCTCCCGAATATCTAACATTAAAGTATCAACCAATATCAGATAGATGTACGCCATCTGGTTTATATAAGCCCGGTGTGTCAGATGTAATTTCTGGATGATCAATAAAGACCCCCCTACCATTGTATTTTATAAAGCGACGAATCACTCTATTAATGAATTTTCGTTTGGATTCCATTTTGTCTGGAACCTGTGTTCCTGACCATACAATACGAGGCAACATAGCAGAAACGAAAATGGCACTGCTAGTGAATGTTTGAACTAGATTACTTAAGTCATCCTTCATATTATGGATCAAGACCACCCCTTTCTGATAAGCTAAGTCATTGGAACCAACATGAACCACTATTGCCTTTGGAGCAGCATTATGGAGAGCAGCATACTGAATCTTTGGTAGAAGCTGTTGCCATTTCATGCCGCCCTGACCCATCCACTTGACTTTCTGAACCTTGGAAGCGCCAACCGTACTTTCAAGCTGCCTGGTTCTGGCTCGGGCTGCTAATCTATTTATGTAGGAGTCCCCTACCAACCATACATCTGGAAATCAAAATTTATGATGCAAATTATCAATAGGGCTAAGGAGCAATGAGCAAGTCCGCTTTATAGTCTTATGTACTTGAGAAATGAATTGGACTGCCATCTGCCCATTTTCTTGATAGTCTCATACGATACGCCTTTGCTGGCTAACCACGAAGCGGCCCCAATACGGAAGGAATGCGTTCTGAAATGTGTTGTTGGTAGATTCAGAGCAGTTATAGCTTTATTTAAAACTGCCCCAAATTGATATCTTGTAAGAGGTTGCCCATTAATATGACAAAAAAGATATACTGATTTGTGAGGTCTAATTTTGAGAAACGCTTCCATGGCCAATAATGGACATTCTGTAGATTCAATAGCTGGAATGTCAATTATATATGGTTTTCCTGTTTGATTGCATTTGGCCTTACGCTGGCGGATTTGTAAAATATTTTGCCCAGCTTTGGTGGTACATAATACATCAGATACTTGCAATGGTTGATCAGATTGCTGTGACGATGTAAATACCAACTCACTAACACGGAACAAACCAAAAAATGCCAAACTGTAAGCTGCTCTAAATAAAAGTGTTTCATACTCAGAAATGCAGATATTCCCCAAAATTTTACAAATAGCAACCAGAGTATTATACATAATTGGCATACGGTTATCAGGATTGGCTCTAAGACGCTTGTAGCCTTCAAGCATTTTTGAAATGGCAAAAGTGGAAGTGTTATCAAAATTATGGTTAATTTTATGTTGAAAGCTAATAGCAGATATGTGCATGGCAGCTGTTGATGGGGCATAACCATTGTGGAAAAGATAAGTAATATAAGCATGAATATGAGTTTCAGGTACTGGCCACTGCAAAGGGAGAGCATAATTAGATCTAAAAGTTGAAAAGTTTGCCAATGCAGTAGCATATGCATGACGGGTATTAACTGACAAACTTGCAGTCACAAGCTGGTGGGCTCCTGATTGAAGACCCTCCAAAGATGGTCTGGAACAGGCTCTGGCTCTGGTTCGGCCTCTGGGGCCAACTGTCGAAAGCGATTCATCTGCAAACGAGATAAACTGTCCGTCACGGCATTCCGAGAAGTTGATAAATGTTCCGCTTTGAGAACAACATTCAGCTGCAAACATTTTAATGTAATGATTCTGACCAAGACCATGACATACTCTGCCTTTGACGTTTGCGAATTCAAGATATGAACAACTGCCTGATTGTCACATTTGAATAGAATCTTTTTGTTGCTGAGATGCTGACCCCAGATTTCAAGAGCAACAAAAATGGGGAACAATTCAAGTACTGTAATGTCATCAGTAATACCGCGGTGAAACCATTCAGCAGGCCACAGACCATATGTCCATTTTCCCTGAAAATAAGCTCCAAAGCCTTTACCATAACTTGCTGAACTGTCCGTAAACAAACATAAGTCAGCATTTGACAGCCAAAACCTGTCATGAAAGACAGAGACACCATTAAACGATTTGAAAAATGTCAGCCATGTTTGCAAATCTAACCTCATTGCCTTGGAAATCCGAATATGATGATAAGGCTTTGTAATACCCCTTGTAGCATTTATCAGCCGGCGGCAAAATGGACGACCAGGAACGATAGCCCGGCACATGAAATTCAGTGAGCCAAGAAGAGACTGCATAACCTCCAGTGTAATACTGGACTTATGTAATATTTCTTCAATAAGACTTTGTAGTTTCATAATTTTGTCCTTTGGAATTCGTACCTCCATAAGAATTGAATCAAGTTCAAATCCCAAGAAAATGATGATTGTTTGAGGCCCTTCTGTCTTTTCATCTGCAACAGGCACGCCCATTTTTCCACAAGTCTTGAAAAAGGAAGTCATAATTTCTTGACAGTCAGTTGTGCCAGCTTCACCCCCAAACAAAAAATCATCCAAGTAATGTTCAAGTTCACCCACTGTGCATGATTCTCTTACAGCATAATGTAAGAAAGTGGCAAATTTCTCCCATAATGCACATGAATATGAAAGTCCAAAAGGTAAGCAACGGTCAAAGAAGTATTGACCATCAAACATAAAACCTAACAGGGGAAAATCATCTGGGGAGATAATCATTAGGCGAAATGCATTTTTTATATCAGCCTTGCCTAGCAGAGCACCTTTTCCCAATTTCTGAATCATTTTAACAGCTTGATCAAATCTAGTATATTGGACACTGCAAAATTCAGGGTCAATATAGTCATTGATTGAATCCCCCTCTGGATATGATAGATGGTGTATTAAACGATATTCACCTGGCTGTTTTTTGGGTACCAAACCCAGAGGAGAAACCCTAAAATCAGTGAAAGGTACAGTTTGAAAAGGGCCAGCAACTCTTCCTGCTTCCAATTCTTTCGTGATTTTTTGCCTGACAATATCAGGGGCTTTATTTGCTGAAGGTAAATTTTTTGATATGACCAATTTTCGAGGACCTTCAAAGTTAATGTGAAAGCCATTTTTAAACCCATTTTTCAACTCTTCCGCTGTTTGTCTGTCTGGATATTCTTGCAATTCCTTCTCAAAGGCAGATAAATCTACAGGAGTGGAGCCGAGCTCAAATTTATTTCCGTTTGAATGGACCACGAAAGGAGGACCTTTGAGTGTGATCTATTTCAGTGTTCTTATTTGCAGTGAATGCATTCTGTTGTAAATTTTGACTGTGTCTGGGACATTGGTTTTCAGAATGGTCCCCCTTACATGCCAAACAAACATGAGAAAATCTACAATTTTTGAAATAGCATTTGCCTTTGTTATAATCAAAACATACGCCAAGTGCAAGACGAGACTGATTTGAGTGGCCAGCAAAGCTAGGCTTAGATTGAAAGGTAGTTGTTTCTAGCTTGTTTGTGTTTGTCATTAATTTAAGCCACAAATCTGAATAAATTTTATTCCACGGCTCCTGTTTTAAAGCTTGCCTTGTCCTAAATTCAGCATCATATTCTCGCCATGCAAAATTTTGACACCTGCTTTCAGCCTCTCTGATGGTGCTCAGGTACTGAATTAATTCAAAAACTTTATCCTGATACTTTTTCAAATATATAGTCATGAATATTAAAAAAGCATCTGTCCACTCCCTGATATTGGTTATTTCTTTTAATACTTTAGGGCGTGTTTGAATTTGGCCACGTTTATTTATAAATAAATTACCAGATTCCTCCCCACGCCTTTTTTGATTTTTCTTTAACAGAGAAGCCAAATTTATATATTCATTTTTCCATATCTTAATACAAATATCTTGCGGAACATGCATCGCAATATCATCATCAGCACAACGTACATCCGGCATCTGAAAGTCAGACTGAGTGTTTTGTGCAATTGTTTGTGCTAGAGGGGTCCCCTGAACCCCCAAAGCACTAGTCCAAGTATTTAACATACTGGACCCTGTAGCATTAATCTCAGGTGAGTATGACACTTGGTTACCTGACTGTTGAACCCCGCCATCACCACATAACCTTACAATTTCTGGTGTTCCTGTTGCCCCCGGTTGATGGCATGGCTCATTTGCTGCTGTTTGTTGCTGATTTTGTTTTGCTTGGCCCCTAGCCTGACCCTTCCTAGCCCTCTTTCTAGGTGGCATGATTATGGAGGCACCAAGATAATCTCAAAATTGGGCTTGAAATGTTCAAAAAGTTGAAAAATTTGCCAAAAAACTGGACTGAAAACTTTTTCCTTGCTGCAGCAATCAGCTGTCGTCAGAAAGAGGCTGTTGCACTGGGACCCAGCTGTGCAAAACACTTTCAGTATGTCTACATATAAGCCTGGAACCAATCCTTTACAGTGCTCAAAGGACATGTGTACTGAAATGACCTTACAAGTTGGTACAGTAATCAAAGTACTGAAACAACCCAAATTACCAAAAATGCGAACTGGACTTACTATTTTTTGATGCTGAAATAAATGGAGCCTATTGTAGATCAATATGCTGTATTATAATCGATAAGTCACTGAGTGAATTATTTCATTTTGAACGTTTTGACATCATAATTGCTAGGCGAGGTTGCTGACTTTGGTGGTAACAACAATAACAATGGTTGACGTTTTGCGGAAAATTTGATCAGACTGCAATTTTCACTTCCATTTGGCGTTTTTGAGGAAAAACCTGCAACGCAAATATAAAGTATGATTTTCTTAATAATCCAGTTCAACTTTTGTGACATTGTTGTGTCTGTATTTCAAGCACAGGATGATTTTTGCATTAAAGTGAAAACAAGATGGTAATTGATTTTCAAACTAAACCACGCCTCCTGAAATTCATGCACTGACTGGAACTATTTTGGTAGGAAATCATAACAGCTGAATGTGAAAATTCAAAGATAAAACATGAATGAAAATGTAATAAACAGTTTATTTGTTTGTTTTGATTGATTAGGGAGAAATAATTCACGCGTGTTCTAAGGCTTTTGTGTAAAAAAAACTTGTTTGCCTCGCTCACTCGTTTTTTACGCGCAAGCCTTAGAACACTAGTGAATTATTTCACCGTAATCAATCAAAACAAACAAATAAACTCTATGCTTTACTGTTTTGCAGGATTGATGTCTGTCACTGCCCAACATTTGGATTACCTCCGTACAGCTCTGAGGACATTAGATGCCTCCAGCGAAAACCAGTACAAGATTAGAGGTCAGCCTAGGTCAGACAAGGTGAGATCTTTGGATAGTTCCATGCTATGTTTTTGGTTTTATTTTTTTTTCTATAAATTATTTTTGGTGGTTTTAAGCTTGTTTTTGTTTTTTTTTTTGTTTTGTTTTTTCAGGGAACTGTTAACAACAAAACATGTGTGATTATAATTTGATGATATTGTCAACTGAGATAATGTATCCACATTCAAACATCACAAACATACTTACCCTTAATGTGCTATACAGAGTTGTAGCAGACAACATTCTAATCTTTTTTATATAATTTTTCAAAGAAAATAAGATTTAGCATTCATGGAAATCATGGGGGTGGTCGGGTGTGGCAAAGGTGTTGTGTATCTTACATCACTGGGGCGTCCAACTGATATTGGCTTACAGTTGGGCAAGGCCTGTTATCCTTGTAGCAGGTAAGGGTAGAGGGGGGATGTTTTTATTTCTTCTGTTCTTCACTTTCATTCTTATTTTCTTTCTTCCCTGTACCTCTCTTTCATCTCCTCTACTACCTCTCCTATCTCTTTTCTCCCTTCCTCTGGGAGACGACACAGACAGTCATACTTGGCAGACAATTCCCCTGAAATGTTTAGCCCAATTTTTCTGTCAAAAGTAAAAAAAAAAAAGTGTCAGTTGTAATCAGGACTTTAAGGGTTAGACAATAAAATGACAAGATTATATATATTCTGTAATATATCCTGTAATTGAAAGTTCTGTGCTGCAACATAAGGAAAGGCTCCTTATCCCATATCCTAATATCAAAGCCTCAGATAAGGCTGCTTATCTGCAGTCTGATCATGGCTTTCATTCTCACCAATTGCTATATTTACCCTATGTCTGGACAGACAGGCCTGAAACAGTATAGACCTAGATCAGAAGCCATAGAATGCAGTATCTGATCAGCATCTACACTGTTTGCCATTCGTCCAGCAAATTTTAGACAAATTCAAAAGTAGAAAAAAGAGATTTGTTAAAATAATTGGAGAAGTATGGTAAGTAGCTAAGGTGTCCAAATATTTAGGTTAAATATGGTACACTAACATTATTAATCAAGGTCTTCACTGTCTGCTTACAGAATCTTTACATTATATCAGTGAATAACAGAGGCCTAACATTCTTATCAAGTGTTAACTTTATTACATATTCTCTAGATCCAGTGTTTCATAAACCCTTTAATCACCATTTTATTCTTTGTTGTTGTTGTTGTTTTTAGAGTCCTGCTTTGAAAAAGTGGGGCTATACTGGATTTGCCTTGTCCTTCTGTCATTCCATCCGTCATTCCTTCTGTCCATCATTCCTTCCTTCCCTCCAGTTATCAGATAAATTTTTGTCACACTTTCCTCAAGAACTGTAAGGGCTACAAAGTTGAAACTTGATACACACATACCCAGTAGGTTGATGTATGGTGTGTACCGGAATCAGGGGCAAGGGCCCATAACTCTGGAGTTACATCCCTTGATAGGTTTTACAATTTACCATTAATGAAAAATTTTTGTTTCAGATTTCTCAGGAACTATGAAAACTCTAAAGTTGAAACTTAGTACATACATGGAAAATGGGTTGATATATGGTGTGTACCAGAATCAGGGCCAAGGGCCTATAACTCTTGGAGTTACATCCCTTGATAGGTTTTACAATTTACCATTAATGAAAAATTCCCTTTACCAATTTCTCAGGAACTATGAAAGCTGTAAAGTCGAAACTTGGTACACACATGTACAATGTACAATGGGCTGATGTATCGTGTGTACCAGAATCAGGGCCAAGGGCCTTTTACTCTTGGAGTTACATCCCTTGATAAGTTTTACAATTTGCCATTAATAAAAAGGTTTCATCACAAGTTTCTCAAGAACTATAAGGGTTACAAAGTTTAAACCTGGTATACACATTATGTATACCTGAATTAGGGCCAAGGCCCATAACTTTTGGAGTTAAATCCCATGATAGGTTTTACAATTTGCCGTAAATGAAAAATTGATAAGTTTTACAATTTACCATCAATGAAAAATTTTCGTTATGGATTTCTCAGGAACAATGATTTATATCTAGAGCTTTGATGCATGATTTTCTGTTGTTGTTTTTTTTCCATGTATATTTCAAATTTTTGTATATATAGCCTTCACCGAACTACAGACAAAAATGAGATATTTACCTTTAAAAAATGAGAATGTCATCTGCTGCTGCTGTGACCATCACTTCAAGTGTTAAAATTATCACTTCAGGTGTTAAAATAATGGAACACTTCATCCATTTGTCGTATGCTAAATTTAGTCTGCAGCAAGGTGAAGGTTACATGTATTTTTTTGATTTTTTTAATTAGCATGGGCGTATTAAGTTTTATGATTTGAAGGTAACATGCAAGCAAAGATATTTATAGCTGAGACTAGTTATGCATGATCATAAGCTGCATGTTGAACAGTATACCATCACTTTTCAAGTCTAGTCAAGTGAGAATTTTTGGGGGTTACAGTCGAACCTCGATAGCTCGAACACCGATGGCTCGTTTACCATGGCTAATTTGAACTCGTTTTTGAGTCCCTACGAAGTTCTTCCGATAGCTCAAGAAAACAAATATTTAGGGAAATGTTCTTATTTTATAATGAATTTATTGCCTTGATGAGGCGATTCTAATGAGTACACTCAACATACAATTATTGTGTAGAAAATTGAAAAAAAAAAAAAAAAATCCCTAAATTATTGCCATTTGCTTCCTGATGGCACCATAATTAACCCTCAGTGGCTCGAACCACCCATGTCTCAAACAATTTTCTATGGTCCCAAAGATGTTCAAGCCATCAAGTTCGACTGTATTTTGGAGATAGAAAAGAGCCTGAAAGATTGATACCTGAGCTACTTTTTATATAACCTTATTTTCTTTTATTTTATTTTTTTTATTTTTTTTATTTTTTTTTTGTTATCTGCTACTGAGGACTGTTCAATAAAGTATTGTTTAGAGAAACTATTGCCTGAATAGGTAGTTTGCCAAGTAGGCAATGTTGCCAAGTTATGTTGAGGTAGACAACCATGTTATCAATTAAATAGTGATGGTAATGTAAAAGCTTTAAAAACTTTGTGATATATTTGTATTTTTATATGTTTTTGTAAGCATATAAATTACTTTTACAATGAATGTGCAGACCCTCATTGAGCACTTAACCACTACCACTCTCTTTGGGCAAATTCACCAGATGATAAACTGATTTTTTTTTTCAGAAATCAGGCTTTGACATTTCATGCAAATTGTCTTTTTTCTGAGAAAAATAAGAACAAATATTTCTAAATGTCATCCGCTGAAATTTTTTACCAGCATGGAAAGCATTTAATTTGTTTCTGAAACTTTGAGTATCTTGAAGACTTTCTTTCTTTAAAAAATAAAGATTGGCATTTCATTTTCTCCTAAGGAGACAATTTACATGAAATGGCAAACTCTGTGTTCTGGAAAAAAAAAATAAGAAAAGTTTCATCAGTGTGTCATCTGATATATTTCCCAGAGAATGATAATGGTTAAATTCTTATAAATCAAATACTAGGAGTTTGTAAACAAGAAACACTGAGTTGGTCTAAATATTTTTCATTCTTCAAGCAAACAGTATTCATGTTTTTCACTAATCTCCATGAAAACATTTATTGCAAATACTTAACAGAACTATCTTGCAGATTTAATTCTAATGAGCGCCTATAATATTTGTGTTTGTGGAGAGTAAAAAACTACTATCAGGATATCCTTCAATTACTGTTAGAACTATGTTTGCAGAGAGATTTATAATTATAAATAATGAAATATGTTAAGTATCATAGCTCTAGATTAGAGAAGTACATTAATTTTATAGAGATAAATATTTTTCTTATTTCTCCATTAAAATATATTGTGAGTAGTACTCTCAACATAATTATGTTTTCATGAAGAAGAAAAGTACCAATACTTTTTGGTTATAAAAATGCCTTATCTGGAGCTATGATAACCAGAATGAAAATGTTTTCAGAATATAAGGAAATAAGGAGATATATGGGATATGTGAATAGCATCATCAACCAATAAGCTTTCTACCAATGTTACATGCATTTTAGAGCATTTCTAAATGGTATCATTTCCAAGTTTTTTAACTTGACTAGGCTTGATTGTGGTTGACTAGATTTGTAAGCAGGATTGAACTAAAACAAATTTTCTATTATGGAATGTAGCTATCACATTAAGTAATACAGTGCAGCCCCTTTATAACTTGATGGTTGAGTCCATGGAATGACATAGCATTATAAATGAATAGCATTATAATGAGACTAAACATTTCCTATCTGTTCGACTGACAACTTTTCTTATCTCTCTATGAACACATACATTATGGGTACTAATCAGAGGCACCTTGCTGGGAATCAGCAATATATGTTTTCATGAAGAAATAAGAAAAATATTTATCTGGATACCACTTAAATTGATAGCTATATAAATTGCATCGAAATCCTAGTGAAATAGTATTTGGGTGCCATTGCTTGAAAGTTTCATTTGTATGTCAAGGATAACATTATAGTGAATCAAATTATAATGAAGCTCCTGTGTATCAAGTGTGTTATTTCATTCTGAGGCTTTCTCGAGAAATGATTTTACAGTACAATTTTGATAGGCAGGTGTATTTACTTTCTGTTTTCTAACATGACTGCCAAACCTCTGTTCTCTGCATAGACAGAGAAAAAATGTTTGAAATGGCTTGTAAACCAAATACTAAAGAAAATATCCAGAAAGTGTCACAGTCACAGAACATTGCCTAGCAATGACACTGAGAGGAAGAGCAAACAAACCATGACACACGTAACAGAATAACAAAAAGTAAGGCAACAAAACAAAACATTTGTGAAGAACTGTTTTATGCTGTAAAATATATATTTAGTCCAAATTGTATGGCACAAAATAAATAAATAAATAAAATTTTGACATTTTTTAACCCTTATCCTGCTGAACCCGGATATACCCTGCCTTTGCAAACAGTGTAGATCCAGATCAGTTGGCTTCTGAAGAAGCCAACTGATCTGGATCTGCACTGTTTGCATTTAAGTATGCAAATTTATAGCAACAATCCAGATCAAGTAATCTGATTGGCTGAAAATTAGAAGTGGACATGGCATCTTAATTTATTCAGCAGGACAAGGGTTAATGTATCACAAATATTCAGGTCATGAAAAATGGGGGATGAGGGGGAGGCGGTCACAAAACTTCAGTTGTCCCAATTCTTATGCACCTTATGATACCTTTTTATCTTTGGGGTAAAGGACGGGTTTAGGGAGGTGGGCTGAAACTAGAAATAATATGTTTAGATGTTATTTTCTGAATTGTTGCCTGCAGTAGGCAAAATGTCCAAGCCAATAATTTTTACAGTTGTATTCAGATTTTTTTTTTTTTTTTTTTTTTATATATATTATGTGTCTGTATCAACATGCCATACTGATTGCATATGTTTTAGAAGATCCATTTCAGGATTTTGTTCTGCTATAAAAATTACAATACTTTTAGACAGAAACTGTTTAAGTAGTTTAGTTATATGTTAAAGCTGTTAGCAAAGATTGCATGACAGTTACTCAGACTTGTTTTAACTCTTTTAACTTTGCAGCCTTTCTCAGTGGTGGGTTGTAAGAAATTAAACTGAGCAATAGTTAGGCGGAGCTTGTGTTTGTGGGCAGGGTCTCAGTATTAACACTGAGCCTCTGTTTGTAGGCAAAGCTTCAATCCATGTACATTATGACACTGAGCCACATCAGATTGTAACAGAGACCAGGATGTTTATCGCTTTGTACTGTAAGAAGGGTCTTTTTTTAAAGTGTAACAATAGCCCCACAAAAGTGCTAAAGACAGAATCTTATCATTGTGTGTCAAATAAAATAGAAAGCAGCCAAATTTTGTAAACTTTGTATTTACTGTGGTTCCTGAGCCAAACTAGTTGTGCCCATATCTATACATCCTGTAAGTCACAAATGTGTCTTTCCAATGTAATGATTCCCGATTCAGATTATCAAATTTCATTTCTAGTTTGTGGATGCAGAAAACATGACTCTTGGAAATGTTTCAATCTGATTTAGCTAAGTTGCACATGAGCTGTGATAAACAAAGAGATACAACTAGGTGACTCCATTTGAACCACAGTCTGAGAAACATGGCTCCAGATAAGGCAATTTTTTTAACCAAACTGTACTGGTATTTTTCTTAGTTCTCCAGGAAAACATGTTGTGGGTTCTCATTAGATGGGTTTTGGTGGGAAACTTCTGGTGAATACCCACAACATTTGTTTGTATGGAGAAATAAGAAAAAATATTGATACATTTGGTAAGAAAAGTACTGGAGCAATGCATGTCCAAAGATACAGTTTTTCAAGTTTTTGCTTGTACATGGTAATAAGGTAACTGTTTGCTCATTACAGCTCAAACATCTGTTCCCAACCTACAAGTACTCCTTCTTTTTGTAAAAGAAAAGAAAAAAATACAAGAAACAGTTTTAGAATCAGTATTTGTACATATTATTGAACTATGCCACCATTGTTGACCAGACTGTTTTGCAATGGTGGCTGCTGGCAGTGGTATCTGGTTGCAGTTGCCATTGTCAATGCCACACTCTTTTTAAGTATTAATTCAATATTATGTATAAATCATATTCCAGATAAATTGAGGTGGTAATTTTAGATAGTTTTTGTTAGTTTTTGCACCAAAACTTACCTTGTGGGTATACATTGGAATTGCCTCCCACTGATAATAACAAAAATATCTGTTGATTGCTCCCTTTATCTGGACCTTTGTAAGCATTGAGTTTTGTATTTTTAAACAGCATGCAAAAATATAGTCAAATGAAATTCCAATCATTTAGATCAGAGAAAATATTCTAGCAGAGCTCCAGACAAGGCATGTTTTTCAGCCGAAAAATCCTATTATTATTTTTTTTTTTATTTTTCCACCAAAACCTATGTTGTGGGTACTCATTAGAAGTGCCTCGTATGTTTTCATGGAGAAATAAAAAATATTGTGGATTCTCCCTCTTATCTGGAGCTCTGTTTCTAGTACTGATGTTTGGGAATAGAGCTTGCCAGATTAAGTTTATTGTAGCCATAAGAAAAAGGACCATTTACAAGGCCTTGACTGTTTACATGCCATATTTACCCTAAGTATTCTCATGGTATCTCTCTGCCAACTTACCATACTTACCCAAAATTTGAAAAAAGTCATCTATTTAAAAAAATACTGAAATGGCAAGCAGTGCATACCAAATCAAATAGCTTCTTGGAACAGTTTGATATGGGTCCACACTGTATGCTCAGGCCCCTCTGCTTGAATTTTTGGGTAAAAATGAAAAGCCCCAATGGATCCCTTTTTTCTTATGGCACAGCTCCTTTAGGCATGTTACAATAGTGCTGTTCCAATCCCATTGCTTCATACCCCTGCAGTTAGCCTTGAGTTTAAAATGTGGACTTAAAGGGTAAAAGGTCCAGCACATGTATGTTGAATTTACAATTACATTAGTGAAAATTAAAATTAAAAAATAATTTAACTGTATTTCTTTTATCTGATGCAAAGTATATGAACAAATACATGCGTTTGAGACTACTGTGCATTTGACATCCTTTGAAAGATGGTTTTTGTTCTGCATTTTATTCCAAATGAAAAAATAAATTGATTTCTGATTGACAATATCTTATCAGAAACTATTTATCGTTTCTGTTCCAGTGCTTTGTTTTCAAATATTTATCACAAAATTAATTTTATGGCCAAAAAAGGGTCTAACCTATGCAACTTCTCTAATAAACTGGATTTTTGGAGTTTTTTTTTTTTTTTTTTTTTTTTTTTCAAAAAAATAGTTTTTGCTCATCTTCACTGATTTTAAATTACATATGTACTAGTGAAACTTGTTGAAAACCTACATCCAGACTACCTACCCTATCGATTATTGCATATTTTTTAAAGCCGTTTTTACTATGAGGAAAAAAAAATGAAAGTAATCATTTTTTTTTTAAAACCAATGACTAGAATAATTTTTTTTCTGCATATGTAGTTATGACAAATGGATTTGCATTAAATCATGTTATCCCTTGTCATGCTGAATAAATTAATTCTAATTTCCCGGGGGTGGTCGGGTGGTGCGAAGGTGTCATGTATCTTATGTCACCGGGGCGTCCAACTGATATTGGCTTACAGTTGGGCAAGGCCTGCTATCCTTGTAGCAGGTAAGGGTAGAGGGGGAATGTTTTTATTTCTTCTGTTTCTTCACTTTCATTCCTGTTCCTCTTTCTTCCCTGTTCCTCTCTTTCATCTCTTCGACTATCTCTTCTATCACTCTTCTCCCTTTCTCTGGGAGACGACACAAAATGACCCACAAGGGTTGACGTGTCGTTAAACCCCAACACAATCAAATTCTAATTTCCCAGCCAATCATATTACTTGATCCGGGTTTTTGATAGAAATTCACTGATTTAGTGACAAACAGTGCTTATCCAGATCAGTTGGCTTCTGAAGAAGCCAACTGATCTGGATCTATACTGTTTGCTAAGAAAGGGCATGTCGTGTTCAGCAAGAGAAGGGTTAAAAGTTTGCAAATTAACTTCTTCTTTATAAAGTAGCAGGCAAAAAATGACTCCAAAAGATGTCGAAAGGAGTGCAGAGCAATTAACACTGCTCTTCATTCCTTTCATTTATCAGGTATGTAATGACTACTGTATTTACCCTAACTACTTGTATTAGGACATCTTATCTCATCAGATTGTACTAAAATTTAAATAACGTATTTTTACTACCTCTTGATGTATCTAAAATATAACTGGAGAAGTAACAAACAGTGTAGACATTATCAGATGCCACATTCTGCAGCATCTGATCCAGATCTGTGCTGTTTGGTCAGGTCTGTGTGTCTGAATACTTCGAGTAAGTACCGTTGTTCAATCAGTAAAATTGTTTATATTAGCCCATGTCCTGCTGAACCCGGATATACCCTGCCTTTGCAAACAGTGTAGATCTAGATCAGTTGGCTTAAGCCAACTGATCTGGATCTGCAGTGTTTGTCATTCACTTTGTGAATTTATATCAACAATCTGGATTAAGTAATCTGATTGGCTGACAATTAGAAATGGGCGTGGCATCTTGATTTATTCAACATGACAAGGGTTAGAAATCTGTCAGGCAGGTGTTTAATATCAAATGGTAATAGTAAATATTTGCATAAAAAGCTTTTATAACTAACAACAATTTAAGTACATTTGTAATACTAACTTAACTGCAGGCCCAAATTATGCTGGAGCTGTTGGCCCTTTTTGGTACGCTATAGTTTGGTAACTAGAAAGCAAGATCATATAAAGAACATAACCAATGACTGTTTGTATAAAATATGAGCCTCTCCAAACAGACATGGACCTGATGACACAAGTTCCCAGCTCTGCAGACTACTCATTACGAAAACACGCCTATTCAAATATATTGAAAATTTCACCACCAAAAGCTGAACGTTTTCAGATAAAAATTCTGATATTTTTCATATTTCTGCTCAAAACATAGATTGTGGGTATTAGTTAGAACAGCCTTGCCAAGGCGGTTCTAACAAGTACCCACAATCTATGTTTTTATGCAGAAATAAGAATAATAATGTATACCCCTGCAAACCCCAGTTTTACTATATAAAATTGGGGTTTACGGGATTCAAAATTACATAGGTATGTTTTCGTGATGTCTTAGAGTATGGACCAGAAGCTGTTGAGAGGAACAGTGTCAACATTTTAATGGGTGTGCAGGCTGATTTGGATCTGTTATTGTTGTGTATGTCATATGGACCTTTTTCTGCTTGAAGTTGCTCTTGTCATATATGGTATGGTCATATTTTGTTGTTAGTATTTGTAGGCGAGTTTAAACTAATTTGCACCCATATGTTGGAATGTTTTAAATACAAGTTGTCAGAATGAATGATAAAAGAGTAATTTTTTGCTGATACTGTCACTGATACCATATTGACCATAAGTATTTGGACAGATGGGCCAAGGCAAACAGTGTAGACCCAGATTAGATGCCAAGGAATAAGATTTCTGATCATGGTCCATATAATTTGTCATCCATCCAGCAGTTTTTATATACCAAGTAAACTATGTTTGCATGAATCCGTCCATCCCACTGTCTGCAAGTCTTTGTGCTTTTTGCCATGGGTGGCTGGTGTGTATATGTGTGTGGTGGGGGCTTGTGGGATTGGGAACCTAGTAAGCCATTGTTACCGACACTTTTTCTTGTTAGATATATTAACAGGTAGTTAAATTAATTTGTCCTTCAGCATCTGATCTGGGTGTACACTTTTTGCTTGTCTGTTTGAATACTTAGGGTAAATATAGTAATTAATATTATAAACTGAAGAGAAAATGAGATGCATTTTGAATTTTCCCTGTCAGAACTCAGATTGAGTATAAATATTAGTATAATGTCTTCATACATCTATAGTTACAAGATGTGGTGTTGTTTTGCAGATGTGACTATGTATTTTATGATGTGAAGAAACACTTTTCTGGTTCTTTGGGACTGGTGGGCTCATAGATTCTGTGTGAGAATAGACAAAAGCTGCTGGGTGGCATGAATGATGTTGCATTTTCCTCATTAATCATTGAAGCCCCACTTTGAAAAAAGTGTGTGTGTGTACCCTGTCCTTCCTCCATTCTGTTCTTCCATGATTCTTTTTTTCTGTCCTTCTGTAATGCTGTAACTACTTCAGATGACAACTTTCATCACACTTTTCTCAGTAACTATGAAGTTTAGAGAGTTGAAACTTGGTACACACTTGGACAGTGGGTGGATGTATCATGTATACTGAAATCATGGCGTTGCTCTTATTTGTTCCTTTATTTCCTCATTTTTTTTCTCTCTCTAATTTTTACTTATATTCTTTTTTACTGTCTCTAGTTTTCAGGTATTAAAATGTCTTTCTCCTGTGATAATGCTATAGAGAGGCTTTTGTCAGATCTTCTGACAGCTTTGGTTGAAACCAAGTCTGCTTTGTTTGCTTTTGATTTGTTCTTTATTTCCAAGGGATCCCTACTTCATTTTTCTTATCAAAAGAAATTTTACAACAAGTGATATAATTCTGGTGTGCATTTTTAGCTCATCTGGGCCGAAGACTCCAGGAGAGCTTACAGGATAGTAGTCCATCATCCGTTCTTCCATCAATCCATCGTCTGTCATTTATATCTCCACGGTCTGTTGGCTGATCTCAATCATTTCTCATCTATAGCATGCTTCTGGTGGGGCATTGATGACCTAAGCTTTTCATGGAAATCCAATGAAAACATTGGTTGCTATGGCAACCACAATGTTCCATCCATAGACTTACAGTGGGAAAATGTTTGTCATCTCCATAACTCCTTAAGTTTTGATCGGATGTTCCTGAAACTTGCAGATAAGGTGGACATGGATAAAATCTCAGTCAAGTTCAAAAACTGGCCAAATCCGATCATTAATCTTTGAGTTACATCCCCTTGATTGCTAAAAAAGCCTCTGTTTGACTTTGCCATCAGTGTAACTCATTCAGTTTTGATCATATATTCCTGAAACTTGCAGATAAGGTGGACATGGATGAAATCTCAGTCAAGTTCGAAAACAGGCCAGATCGAATGATTAATCTTAGAGGTACATTCCCTTCATTGTTGAAATAGCCTCTGTTTGACTTTGTCATCAGGCTAAGTCATTCAGATTTGATTGGATCTTTCTGAAACTTGCAGATAAGGTGGCAATGGATAAAACTTCAGTCAGGTTCGAAAACTGGCCAGATCGGATCTTTAATCTTAGAGTTGCATCCTGTTGATTGCTGAAAAAGCCTCTATTTGAAGTTATCATAAGTGTAACTCATTCAGTTGTGATCCCATGTTCCTGAAACTTGCAGATAAGGTGAACATGGACAAGTTCAAATGGCCAGATCAATAATATTAGAGTTACGTCTCCTTGATTGCTGAAAAGCCTCTGTTTGAATTTGTCATCAGCATAACACCTCCAGTTTTGATCAGATCTTCCTGAAGTTTGCAGATATGGTGAACATGGATGGAATCTCAGATGGGTTTGAAACCTGGCCAGATTGGATCATTTGTCTTAGACTTATATCTCCTTTATTGTTAAAAAAGCCTATATTTGACATCAGCATAACATATAATTTGGATCAGATCATCCTGAAACTTGCAGATAAGGTGGACCTGGATGAAATGTTGGATAAATTTGTAAACTGTCCAGATCAAATTATTTATTATAGCGTTACATCCACTCGATGGCTGAAAACCCCTATTTTCAACATTGTCTTTGGCACAACTCCTTCAGTTTTGATCAGATCTTCCTGAGCCTTACATATAAGATTGGGTAGAAACTTGGTGAACAGTTAGACCATGAGATGACACAGTGCATATTGTTTTGAGGCTAAAGTACACCAAATTTTCATGAAGTTATGTATATATGTTAAGAATTATGTCCTCCAGATTAATGAATGTAATAGACATTGAGTGATCTTGACTTACTTTTCAGCATAGGTGAGCATTAAGGACCATCATGGTCCTCTTGTTGCAATGTGACCCCTTTTCAAACTTAAGAAATTGTCTTATCAACATGAATTTTCATTGTTAATGTTCAGTATTCTTCAAGAATTGTTTTTAAAGTTGATTCTTGGTATATCTGTTCTTAGTGAACTTGATGAGTGAGCTGTACTCTAAGCCTGCTCATTTATTCATCATTTAAGCATGATGTAAACATCTTATGGTGGTAGAGTGATGGTAAAGGCTGTACATGCATGCAGTAGGTTGGGTAAGGGGCATGTTAGTAATTCTTCTGTTCTTGTTATCTGCATTGTCTCATCCTCATCTATTTCTCTCTCTTCTCCTCTATTAGCTCTTCTCTCCTGCTTTTTTCTGGGAGATGCCACAGAATGACACAAAAGGGTAGACATGCTATTAAAAAAGAACTCTTACAAGCAACACATGGCAATAACAAGTGTTATTATAGTTTATTTGATATGTTGTACAACTGAGCTGGTCCAGCATTGTGTACACTTGGCAGCTACAGATGATATGATGTGCATAAATATTATTTTTCATATATTAATATGATCTAGCATAGTACAGTGGAATCTCCGC